>CM062818.1:730185340-730785340 GCA_031772625.1 Pinus tabuliformis | reverse complement strand
GGAAGCAAACATGAAATGCAAACATCTGTAGAATAGTCTTACAAATATTCATAATCCATGCATGAAGAATGTGTCGGCCATGAAGGCTTCTATTATTAAGTAAAATTTCCGAGCACGTGTATACAATGAACATCACTAGCTTCAATAGGGGAGTGTTGGAGCCACTCCTTGCGCCTTAAAAGAACTAGTTGGTCTCTCTAATGCCTTGTGGGAGGAGCCAAGGTGAAAAGTCCTTTTCTCATACAGTGAGGGTGTATATATAACCAAGAGGTGATGCTTCACCTTCCTTGTGAATCTTTGACTACCCTCATGACTGTTTGACTTCCTATGCCTTTTGAAATTTACATGACTCTTCATATTTTGAAAGTGCCCTTTGGACTTCCACTTTACAATACATTTTGAATAGGTAATTACATAATCCATAATAATGATGTGGAATATGATAACTTGTGATAGGACATGACATTACACTGATGATATGGATTACATGATGATGTGACAATGTCAAGTTGTCCTTCTTATTGCTTCTTTCTTTGTGTCTTCTTGAAAATATGGTACATGTTCTTCTTCTTCCTCCTCCTTATGACTTGAAGATGAGGAGTCTTCCATGTTATCTTAATCTTCATCTTTTGTTATAGTCTAGTGTTCCTTCATCTTCTTGCCTGATGATCATCTTATCCCTTCAACTCCATATGTGTCTTCTAACATGTCCTCCTTCTCCATTTCCCTCTTCATCATCTTTCCATGGCATGATAAGGTGCGTGTTTCTACAATTGACTCATGACAAGACGACATCATCTGTAAAAACCCCTAGTCTAAGATTGTGCATATTGATCCATTCACTGAGCCGGAATTAGATGGAAAGATGGGAAAGGGGCTCATTGACTGTGCAGTTCAAGTAGTCAAGGGGAGCCTTGAGCCTTGGGACTGTGCAGTGCATAGTTCAGGCTCGGCTGAGTGAGAAAAATGTGCAATTCTGAGATCGACGTGATAGGTTGAGGGGATGAGCACTAGGAGAGAACATTACATAGTTCTAGGAGATAAGGGAGACTGGGTTGTTGCGTTTTTGCGCAGTTCAAGAGCTCAAGGATGAGCTTCAAGATCGAGATCACCCAATGCATAGTTTAGGCCTGACTAGAAGGCATGATTGTGTAGTTTTGGGCTTGAGCAGCGAGGTTGAAAATGCACAGTTCTGGGATTGAGAAGTGAGGTTATGAAATGTGTAGTTCTCGGCTTGAGCACTAATATTGTCAAGTGCGAAGTTTTTGGCTTGAGCACTAAGGTTGCAAAGTGCACAGTTATGGGCTTGAGCACTGAGGTTGCCAAATGCATAGTTCTTGGAGGCAGAGACTATGCATTGCACAGTTCCAAGAGATAAGGTCACTGCATGAGGGTTGAGGTTGTGCAATGTGCAGTTCATAGGGATGGATGAGACTAGGTTTCCAAGAAATTTCGAGATTTGGTTGTGTGGGACTGAAGAGATTGATGTGAATCAGTGATATGATTTGACTGTTTTGGAAAATGTAACTATATTTGGTCTTCAATAATGTACTTGAGTCATCATGTAATTTACTTGTCAAAAGAATAAAGAAAAGCATTATTATTATTATTATTGTGACTTATTAAAGCATGGGTTTCATGCTTGGGTCACCATGTTTTAGGTCAGAGTCCCCATTGAGGACTTCTAGGATTTTTTATGAGTGTATATATTTATTGTACATTTAAAGAGACCCTTCTTGGGCTTTTGAATCATGTAAAAAGGTTAAGTATTGAGTCAAATATGAATTATGTAACCTGCAAACCATGTCGGCCTAAGAGAAGATCAAGTCGGCCTAAGGACCCTATTTGACACCATAAGAAGCCTATAAAAGGAAGGTCATCAAATTTATTAGGAGCATCATTCTCTCATCAAATTCAGATTCTCTTTTAGTTGGGAAGAAGTGCGAAAGTCTCTTGTTGCTGGATAAAAGTGCGAAGTTCTCTTGTAGCTGGGAAAAGGTGTGAAGTCTGTTGTCGAGAAGCCAGAGTGAATGTGAGTTTAGGGAAGTCTAAGGAGATAAGGAAAATTGAAATTTTTGGGTCTCTCTCTCTTTTTTTTGTTCCCTAGATTGGGAGATCGAAGTCTTCCAAGTTCCACTGTTTCCAGAAGCTGCCAATTGTCATAAGTTGTTGCATAGTCAAAGGTGCTCGGAAGAGGTCGAAATTCTGGGTGGGTGACATGGTGTGGAGGAAAGGTTTGCTCTTGGTCTAGGGTGAAGAGTCTCAAGAAATACTATATTGAAAGGAAGAATTATCATGACTGGGTTTTTCCCTGGTATGTGCCTACATTTGGTGTCTATTATTTTATGTGTTGCTGCTTTTGGTAATTGCTTGATGAACTAAAGAAAAAAGATATAAAGAATCACAATAATAAGAAAAATCACAAGTAATTACCAAGATCAAGAAAATATTTACTGCCTTTATGATTTTATAACATGGTATCAGAGCTTTGGTGAAAAAAGGAAGAAAAAGGTAGTCTTAAGCACTTGATCCATTCATAGGTACTATCTACGGGAAGGAGTCTATTATATTCAAGGAGGATTTATAACTCAATCAAGGGCAAGAAAAAACTTGAAGGAGCATCTAACTTCAGATCATGGAAGAAGAGGTTTGATCTAATCCTCGAGAAGAACAAGGTGCTAGATTTGGTAAAAGGAAATGAAAAGAAGCCTACAAAAGAAGCCAATGATGCCGACAAAGAGAAATTCAAGGATTTAGAATTGGTGGCTATGACTTTTATGGTAGAAGGGATAAAATGCAATATTGTCCCATTCATTGATAGCATTGATCATGCTCAACAGATTTAGGAATCCTTGTTGAAGTTGTTTACTATGAAGAACATGTTGACTGTGCTGGACCTGCCAACATTTAGGGGATCTCCCTAGTATGAAGTCCCAACTAGACCTCGCATCATTTGGTGTAGGAGTCCCATCTGGTACGATGGCCCAGTTGCCATTATCTTAAAGATATGCCTTAGCTCTTGCTTTTCAGCACATGAGAGTGGTCTACTTTATCTTCGAACAATGAGGTTCACATGCTTGGTGAGTGCTAGTGTTACTTGTGTCAATGTTCTTTCACCGCAGAGGGGAGGGTGGAAGTGAGTCTCTAGTCAAAAGGGAAAAGTCTCAACTTTGTCAGAGAAACACAACACAACAGGACATGTGCAACTTCTGACAAAGGAGTCCACACAGATGCGGTAGTCACACACACAAGAAGGAATAGCACGTACAACACTCAACGGAGTAGTTTGTGTGAGTGTGAGGGTCGTTATAACAAGTTTATGGGAAAGGTTTTATCTAATGTCCGGCGAGGCAGCCGACATGGGAAAGACAGTGTTAGCAACTTATACAACACATTTTCATAAATATATGTATTAGAACAACCGAAAGAGTTCAATTGTTTTAGCACAGGTTAAAGTGACATGCATTACAAGTGTTCTAAGATCAGCCTTACAAACAATTACAATACATGTGTGAAAATGTGTTGGCCTATTAATAGGCTTCTGAATTAAGTGAAAGTTCCAAGGCACATCGATACACCATACATCACTAACCACGTAGGTTGGGCGTTGGAGCCACTGCTTGCTCCTCAAAGAAAACATTACAGACTCTCAAGGCTATGTGGGAGGAAGTTGAAAAGTCATTTTCCTGTACAAATGAGGGGTATTTATAGCCAAGGGTAAAACTGGCCCTTGTGACTATTCAACTTCCCTCATGACTGTTTGAATTTCATGATTTTTCAGATTACACGACTCTTCAGATTACATGTGGGTCTCTTGGACTTCTACATTACATTACATTGATTTACAATAGTATGGCCTACAGTAGTGATGTGGCCGTGATAGGACTCAACACGACAATGCTGGTATGTTCATGCTGCTGGTGGTGTCCATGTCGAGCTGCAGTGCTGCTAAGTGATGGATGTCCTCTTAGTGTATCATAGCTTCACCTCTGCATGACAAGGTGTGAGGAGTCTTCAGTGGTCTTGGTGTTCGCTTGATGTTGCATGTGCACGTCGGTCCTTTTCTTTTGCTTTGGCATGCTTCCCATGTTTGTTCGTTCACGAAAAAATCTCCTCGCAAATCCGTCTGTTCGCGAGAAAATATCCTCACATGCATCGTCCGTTCGTGAGAAAATCTCCTCGCATGCATCATTCATCTGTCTATTAGTGAACAAATCTCCTTGCATGTGCTCTCCTTGTTCATCCTATTTGTTGTCGCGTCATGTATTATCCATGTACCTAATCTTCAATCACTCATGAAGAGACGACATCAAATCCATAAACCTCCTAGTCTACCATGATACTTTGTCATTTGCTTTCGGATCCAGGTTACTGAGAGAGAGGAAAAGGCTATGAAACTGTGCAAGGCAGATTTCAAGCTGGGATGTGGGCTCCGAGAACTGCCAGTGAAAATATCACATAAGTCATTGGGAGATTGAGATGGACAATATGGATCAACAATGACTATCCACGAGATCTGGCTTGGCTGGCAGGAAGATATGCACAATTTTTTGGTGGAAGCAGTGCAAGCAACAAAGGGCCTTGGCAGCAAAAACTGCGCAATTCCTCCGAGGACCTGGCATCGGGCTATAGGAGGCTTGCCGGGAGAAAATGTGCACTTTTTTCAAGGGGCTAGCAACAGGCTACAAGAGTGTCGCTGGTGAAAACTGTGCAAATGCTAGGAGGATGGCCTATTGGACATCCCATTGCAGTTTTTGAGTTGAGCGGGATGCTAGATGACTGCTCATAAAAACTGTGTATTTTTCCGGGTTAGTAGCAGGCCACCTGTCTAGGTGACTGGCTAGAAAAACTGCGCAAGTTTTTGAGGGAGACAGGGATGAACACAAGGTGTATGTTTGGCATGTCAGTGCAATTTCTTCAGTCAACGGAGCAGGTAAGGTTTGCGTATTTTGTGCTAATTTTTTGGGGAGTGAGTCACGGGGTCACTACCTAATCAAACTCTCTGATTGACCAACTAGAGGGTTGGTTGATTCGCTTGCGGGAAACACTAATTGAGATGGCTTGCTAAGAAAATTTTGCATTGTTTTGGGTGAAAGTTGATTCGGTCGATTCTAGGATCATCCAATGCAGGCTGCTTGGGAGACAACCTCAATCTCTGCACAATTCTCGGCACTAGTACATGCTCATTGAGTTCTGAAACTACACAATGCAACTCAGTGAGGGTCTGATCGTTGGAGGATGATCCAGTTGTCAGAACTTCATCAAAATGACTAAGTGTGTGAGTGAGTGAACTTGTGCATACATGATCTTGTGAAAACACACTCAACATGACTCGACGACAAGACGCCTCAAACCATTAAGACAGCATATACTCAGCGTGACTGATTGACAGTGTGAGCAACAAGCACGATGCTTGTGATAGATCGTTGAATGATCGCGATGATGCTTGCGTGACAGTGCATAAAACTTCGCGTGTGTGTGTGAAGGATGTTTACATAACGAATACAACTTGTACACACGAAGCGAGACCTTGTTTATGAATAGAACATGGCTGCAAGCATGACATTGTGGCTAACATGCAAAAGGATGTCCGTTGAACGGTCCAGTAAGGAGGGTGCAAAGACTCAACACGAGCTCACGGGGTGAGCGCGAGTGCTTGAAAACATCAAGTAAAAACCCAAGGGAGGCTCCGAAATTGGATGCATGCCAAAATTTTGGAGGGTGTTGTAGCCTCTACAAGAGAACATTGGTTAAGTAACAAGTTTGAAGAATGAGCTGAGGACTATGAATATGACTAGAGAAGATATTGTGGCAACCTTCTTTATGAAGATAGATAGACTTAGGGATGATCTCTTGGCCATCGATGAGATTGTTCCAGACAAAGAACTAGTCATCACTTCTCTATTAGGATTGCCAACCTCTTGGGGTGCATTTACTGCAAGTCTCAACAGTTGGAAGGTAGCTCCCACCTTTGAAGAATTATGGACCTCTTGTAGTCAAGAAGAATTAAGGATATCAATGGTTGCCAATCCTAAAGGAGTATCAAATTCTTATGTTTCTTATCATAAAGGAAATAGATCAAAGAGACTGAGAAAGAAAGTTGACATGTCCAAGATAGAGTGTTATCAATGTCACAAGAAGGGTCACGACAAAAGTAATTGTCCCCAGAATCCAAAGAATAAGAAGAGAGGAAGAGATCAAGCCAAATTTGCTGAAGAAGGAGACTCGAATAAAGTTGAACCTGAAGAAACTGACATTAAGGACTTACACTATTAAGTCCTTTGCTTGTAGCTTTACATACCTTTTTTCATATGTTTTAGAATTTACAGGGCTTTAACATATTTTTTAAAAGACATTTTTGTATTGTTTTTAAGTTTGTAGGTTTCCCATTTTTGTGTTGTTAGATGATTGTTGAAAATGAAAATGTATGGTTTTGCAGTTAAATTCTAGTAATAACATTGTCTAGTGTGAAATGTAACAACCTAAGATCTATGTATGTAATGATTATTGAGATCGCGGAAATGGAATTCTAAGGTTTGGAATTAAACCTTAGTAAAAGTAAAATATTTGGAATATCTGATTTGAGATTTGTATAAGATTGTTGAATTTGTGAAAATGGAATTCTAGGTTTTTAAAGTTGAACCTTAGTCGAAGTAGAAATCTCTAATGAGTGTTGACTATATGATAATTTGAGATTTGTAGAGAGATTGTTGAAATTTGAATTTTTGGTTGAGTTTGATGATTACTCGTAAATTTAGGGTTTGCAAACTAACCCTAGTGATAGATGGTCATGTTAGTGACTGATGAATGGTTGATTGAAAATATAGGGGTTGGAACTAACCCTAATGGAATATGGTCAGGTTAATGACTAAGATGTGATTGACATTGATTGATTATTTTGTATGGAATCTAGGATTTGTATGAATCCCTAGTGAGCAGTCTAACATATGTATTTTGAAAGGCTGTTAGATGATTTAAAGATCTATATTTGTGTGAATTGTTTCTAGGGTTTCCTATTTGTTGTAGTAAGGTATGTCATGCCTTTGGAAGACACATTGAAACCCTAGTTGGAATGAATGTTGTTATGAAGTAGTCTAGGGTGTATAACAAATTCCCTAGCAAGATGTTGAAGAGTATATGTTTCTTTATTGTAATTGAGTGTGGGTATCTGTTATGCATAAATATGAAATTATTTTGTGATTCTGATATGGCTAACATCATGCTTCCATATATTTGGTTGTACTTGCTATTGAAGTCATGCAGGTACACAATATTCAACTCGGTGAAGATGCTCATTACTGTGATAAGTATGATGGGGATGATGATAACTTTGATGAAATGGTTGGAAGCAACAAAAGATTCTCTGATGTTGAAAAGAAGAAATTGATCTCCTAGAGGAAGCATGAATAGAAGAGATCTCCCTATGATTAAGAGGGAGTCTTGATAAAGAGGTGCTTCTTGGTTGAGAGGGAGAGCATAGCTTGGTATTAATTGAAAAAAGAATTTTGTAGGAAATGTCACTGCATGAGAAGTAGGAATAAAAACATATGATTGAGGAATATTCTGTCAAAGATTTAGTTGATAGTCCTACTAAGGAAAGTTGATAGGCAACATCTAGTTGACTGAAATACCTCGGAGGTTTGTATTTGATTATGTACATGTGAAAGTATATTATTGATTGGGATTGTGTTTGTATAGGTGAATCTCTCGAAGGATTTGATAGTATGTTGGTTACCAATCGGTTTGATTTGGAGAGATTGGTCATTCTTGATCTACTTGATCAAGGGGTGTTGAGGATTTGTGAGTGAAGCATTGCCTCGGAGGACATATGGCCGACACATTATGTTGTCTAGAAGTTGGAAAGGGGGTGTTAATCAAAGAGCTATGTTTTGGATACACACCTCGATTTTTGGGTTGATGGTTACCAAGTAAGCCTGAGGGTACCTAAAGGGGATGAAAGCTTGAGTCCATCTTAGTCCCACCTGGATAGATTCCCTTGGTCAGGAATCTATTCCTTGGCATTGCGATGCCTAAATTATTGACTATTTGGATAGATTGCCCTGGTCAGGAATCTAGTCCATGGCATCATGGTACCTAAAGTTTTTCATGGTTCATATAGTTTGAGATCTTCCACTATATAAGTAAACTATGAATACCTCCCTAGTTAAGAGGGAGTGTTGGAAAATGTAACTATGTTTGGTCTTCAATAATGTACTTGAGTCATCATGTAATGTACCTGTCAAAAGAATTATTATTATTGTGAATTATTAAAGCATAGGTTTCATGCTTGGGTCACCATGTTTTAGGTCAGAGTCCCCATTGAGGAATTCTAGGATTTATTCTGAGTCTATAGAGTTATTGTACATTTAAAGAGACCCTTATTGGGCTTTTGAATCATGTAAAAAGGTTAAGTATTGAGTCAAATATGAATTATGTAACCTCCACACCATGTTGGCCTAAGAGAAGGTCAAGTCGGCTTAAGGACATTATTCAACCCCACAAGAAGCCTATAAAAGGAAGGTCATAAACTTCATTTGGAGCATCATTCTCTCATCAAATTCAAATTCTCTTATAGCTGGGAAGAAGTGCGAAAGTCTCTCGTCACTGGGCAGAAGTGAAAATTTATCTTGTATTTGGGAAAATGTGTGAAATCTGTTGTCAGGAAGCCGAAGTGAATGTGAGTTTGGGGAAGTCTAAGGAGACAAGGAAAATCAAAATTTTGGTCTCTCTCTCTCTCTCTCTGTTTCATGCCCTATATTAGGATACCGAAGTCTTCCAAGTTCCATTGTTGTCGAAAGATGCCAGTTGTCATAAGTTGCTGCATAGTCGAAGTTGTGGGGAAGAGGTTGAAACTATGGGAGGCTAACATGGTGTGGAGGAAAGGTCTAGTCTTTGTCTAGGGTGAAGAGTCTCAAAGAATACTATTGAAAGGAAGAATTATCTTGACTAGATTTTCCCCTGCAGGGGGGTTTTACCCTGGCATGTGCCTACAACTCGTGTCTATTATTTTATGTGTGGCTACTTTTGGTAATTGCTTGATGAACTAAAGAAAGATGATATAAAGAATCACAATAATAAGAAACATCACAAGTAATTATCAATATCAAGAAAATATTTACTTCCTTTTTTTATTTTCTAACAGAATGTGATCACACACTTGAGACACTTTAACGACACAACAACATAGATCATTTGTAATGCATTAACAACATATTTCCCTCAATGTGACAACTTTGTGACAACTTTACGACAAGTGCGACACTAAAGGTACACTTTGCGACGACCGTGACGATATTTGTGCGACAATACTTGAAACTTTGGGAATGAGTGCAAGGGATGTTTACATGATTAAACCAAGTCATTCACACAAAGTTAACCCCTTGAAACAACCAAAACAAGCATACATGCATTGTGGTACAACTAACATGCGAAAATACAACAATTGTTAAAGTGTGAACGCCTCTTATGATATGTGAGTCAACAATGAAAGTAACACATGTTAGAGAAAAGATAACATAAAAAAGCCACTAGTTAAAGTGAAATCAAGCGAAAACAACAACTGAAAACATGAGAACGACGCTCATGGAAACAAAGGTGCACGAGAGTGACAGTTTGTAAATCTCACAAAAATGGAAGTACAAATGTAGATATAATGTGACAAATTGTCATTGTCAGTGCACACTAATTGTCCACATGGATTGGACATCACACAGGCACAGTCTTGATGGAACGTGCTATGCTTGTCCAAGGTTGCGTAAAAGAATTTGCTCATGCACTGTTTACAGACTGAACATGCATGAGCAAGTGACTTCGACACTTCCTATCCAATAAGGGAGGTCAAAAAAGCATCAACTGACCAAGAAGTGACTATAGAATGACCACTTGCAAGATCCATAGTAGGCTCCAAAATTCGAGTGTATGCAAAATTTTGGTGGGTGTTTTTCGTAGTGACCACACAATCCAAGTAGAGGTTAAAGGAACAAATACCAATCTAGTTAATATTACATCTCAAGAAGAGGATAAACTAGTTAAAGTGAAGATGTACTCAAAATTTGTAGTTCAAACAACGAAAATTTCAAGTGAAGATCTCACAATTAATCAAGAAACCTTTGTACCTGAAAGAAATAAGATACCTCCAATAAACCAACAAATCACCACAAACAGATTAAGGGGAGCTCAAATCACAAGAACTCCTTATCGTCATCCAAATTATAAAAGTAGACATCTTAACCAGTCTATATACCCAAACTATAAACAAGTGTCTGATGTTCCCAAGAACGTTGATGTTGCCATAATTCAGTCTTGTAAAAATCCATCTCAAGTATCTAATAGTTGTGATATTCCACACAATATTGAGTGAGAATGGTCATATCCCTACTAATTTCGTTTTTTTTTTTTTCTTAGTTAATTAATTAATTAATTTAATTTTTATTTGTTTATATATTTTTATTTATTTGTTTATTTTATTTATTTATTTATTTTTCTTTTTTAATTTTTTTTTTTAATTTTTATTTATTTATTATTTAATATTATTTTTTCTAGTTAGTCAGTCAGAGGATCTTATCATCTTGTATCAATGAAGATTACAAATCAAAGAATTCCAAAAAATGTGAAAGATTACAAAGACAAAGAACATATGATACAAATTGTCAGCAATAAGCTTTGAGGACAAAGGTTTTTGAAGAGGAAGGCAATGTTACGAGTAAAATATATATAGATAATATGAATAAATAATAATTATAATAATAGTTAATTAAACAAACTATTTATTGAAGAGGCAAGTCTCTAGGTAAATAACTGTTCATGAAGGGGGACTTTCCTAGCTATATAAGTGGGCCCTCATTTGTAACATTCTCATCATATCATATTCTTATTCTATACATTTTATATATTATTGTATCCTAAATGGATATCTTCATATTACAAGTCTTCTCGAGTGTTTAACTTACTATTACAAAGTTTGTTTGCTACAGGAATAATGTAAAAAAACCCTTTCCAAGCAGCAAAAGTAGATCCAAGGAAATTTTGGAACTATTTCATTTTTATTTATGTGGTCCAATGTGAGTGAAATCTCTTGGAGGCTCTTTGTCTTATGTAACCTTTATTGATGACTTATCTCTATATGGTTTTACTTCATGAAGACAGAGGTGAAGTCTTGATGAAGTTTCAGGAATTTAAGGCTGAAGTGGAAAACTTGAAGGGAAAGAAAATCAAGATGATGATATTAGATAATGGGGGAGAATATATTTCCAAAGAAATCATTTCCTTTTCTAAATAAGATGGGATTAAGAAGGAGTTGATAATCCCTTACAATCCACAACAAAATGGAGTTGTGAAAGAGAGAGCATAACCATTGAAGAATATGATATGGAAATGATGAATGATCAAGACTTGCTTATGTTTCTATGGAGTGAAGCATCTATGACAACTGTTTATATTCAAAATAGAAGTCCTCATCAAATTTTGGAAGACAAGAATCCTAAAGAAGTGTTCACCAGAAAAAAACCATAGGTTGCATATTTGAGAATATTTGGTTGTCCAACCTATATCCATGTACCTAAAGATAAGAGAAAGAAGTTAAAGCCTTTAGGAAAGAAAGGAATATTTTTTGGATATAGTGAGTCATCAAAGGCCTATAGAATATATGTTCTAAGACAATGGCATGTTGAATTCAATAGGGATGTGACCTTTGATGAGAATTTTTCCTATTGGAAATCTAAAGAAGTTCCCATGGACTTTGATGATGATGAAGAACATGAAGCTCCCAAGGAAGAAGATTCAAGTCCATCCAATTCTTTAGAACATACCATCGATCATCAAGAAGAGCCAGAAGGGCCTAGTAATCTAGTGTGCCCAGTTGTTGTTCCTAAAATCAGGAAAAGGATAGCTTGGCTTAGGTCCACTTTGTAGCAAGTACAAGGACATGCAACACCATGTGGCACATTCATGGAAAGAAAGAGACCAAAGAGGTACTATAGGTATTTAGCATTGATGACTAATTTCATTGATTTTAAAATTTCCATCTTTGAAGAGGAAACTAGCCAGAAAGTTTGGAAGGATGTGATGTTGGAAGAACACCAACCGATTATGAAGAATGATGTATGGGAGATTTTTTTGAGACCTAAAGGAAATCCAATGCTAACCTCCAAATGGGTATACATGATCAAGCATGCAGTGGATGGAAATATTGATAAAATAAAGGGGAGATTTGTGGCTAAAGGGTTCTCCTAGAAAGAGAGACAGGACTATGATGAGACCTTTGCTCCAATTTCCAGGTAAATTACCATTAGATCTATTATTTCTATTGCTGCTTCTATGGGTTGGAATTTAGATCAGATGGATGTAAATACTACTTTAATCAATGGTGTGATTGAGGAAGAAGTGTACGTAGAACAACCTCAAGGTTTTAATATTCATGGACAAGAGTCTCACATTTGTAGATTGATGAAAGCCTTGTATGGACTTAAGGAATCACCTAGAGCCTGAAACTCTCAAATTGACAGCTACCTGACAAGACTTGGTTTCTCTAAGATTGATGTTGATCCAAACCTGTATATCAAGGTTGAGTAGAATGAACCTGTAATTCTATTTTTGTATGTTGATGACTTATTTCTGATAGGTGTGGAGCATCTCATTATTCATTGTAAGAGGGAGTTGTCCCCTAAATTTGATACAAAGGATCTTGGTTTGATGCACTACTATTTGGATATAGAAGTTTCGCAGAATCCTAGTGAAATCTTCCATGGTCAAGGAAAATTTATTATCAATATCTTGTAGAAGTTTGGGATTGTGGATTGTAAGTCAATGACAACACCCATGGTGAAAAAGTTGAGAATTTGAGAGACTCTGAGTCATATTTGGTAGATCCATCCATGTACCAAAAGGTGATTGGCTCACTATGGATTTGGTTAATACCATACCAAACATTTTCTTTGCAGTGAATACTTTGAGCCAGTTCCAGGTGGAACCAAGACACGATCATTAGATTGAATCAAAGCATGTATTTAGATATTTTCATGGTACAATTGATTATGGTTTGAGATATGTCTCAATGGTGATAAACAACTTCGGGGATATACAAATGCAGATTGGGTAGGGAGTGTTGAAGACATAAATAGTACATATGGAGATTGCTTCATTGTCAAGAATGCTATGATTGTTTGGACGAGTAGGAAGCATACATAATTTTCACTCAACAATGACGAGACATATTATAGTGAAACTAATTTAGCGAGTTGTGAAGCAATGTGGCTTCAAAAGTTTCTTGCATGACTATTTGATTAGGTGCTAGAACTGACTGTGATATATTGTAACAATCATAGCTATTTGAAGCTAAAAAATACTCTAGTTTTCCATGATAAATTGAAGCACATTCATATCAAGTAACATTCCATCCATGGCATGGTGCAAAAGGGAGTAGTGAAGCTCCAGTATTTCTTTATTAATGAGTAGATAGTTGATATTTTTATAAGGCCTCTATCCAAAGTTAAGTTTGTATAAGGAAAATCTTGGACTTGTTGAGAATTCCTCTCTTAGTGAGAGGGAGTGTTGATGAGAAAGAATCATGGACTGACATTCTACCCGTGTCAAGTGTGTTGACTTGAATTAGGGAGAATGATCCAACATAGGACAATTATTCTTCCTATGTCAAGAATGTTAACCTAAATTAAGAAGAATAGTCTTGGAGAATTAGGCCCTGAATTACTCAGATAAAGTGCGGCCTTTGGAGATTCACCATGTGTCAAAGATATTGACCTGAATGACGTGAATCATGACTAGTTTGTATACCATGTGTCAGATAGACTTGAATTATGGTGACTTGTTGATGTTGAATGATGCACCATGTGTTAGGAGTATTGACCAGGATTATCATGAGGATATACCTTAGGCATGAGGTACTAACCGTAATTATGGTAACCTATTGGTGTTGTTGACTTACCATGCATCAAAGCCTTTTGACCAGATTATGATAATCTGGGTTAAAGGTTGATTTATCTTGTGGGACAATGTAGGATATAAGGACTTAAAGGAAGGGATACACACAAGTTTCAAAGGGGATTATGCCATAAGATATAGTGTTGGTGTGGCTATTACAGGAAGCCCTAATCAAAAGGCCAAAATCTCATAATTTTGTGCACAGGGCTCTAATGATGTAAGAACAAAATAAATTTTCCTAGAGATATGTTGTTATGTCTTTCCAAGTTGATGAGTTGATAAGTGATTTAGAGGTTGTTTAATGTGTTGAATAGTAGTTTGAAGATCAACCTAAGAATAGTGATTTGGAGGGTTGTTAGTGGTTGTCTTGATTCCATAAGTACAATCCCTTGTGGAGAGAAAAATGGGTTGCTAGATGGAACGTTGTTTTGGCCCTAGTTCATTGACCTCAAGGGTGGAGGATTGATGATAAGAGGGTTGATGTGTCAAGCCCTAGTTATGTGATTGATAGTGGGTTGAATAAGATATAATAAGGTAGCCTCCAAGCCCTAAGTATGTCATATTTGGAGTAACATAGAGGCTAGAAGAGGGCAGAGGTGAATACCCTATCTGTTGGTGTCTTTAGTGGAGCAAAGAGCATCTAGTGAGCATATTTGATTGAGCCAAAGTTTAGTGACATTAAAGGACTAGTGACCATTGAAAATGCTAGTTGAAGAAGTATGCTTTCTAAGGGATCAGAAGTTTTTTGATCAACAGAAGGGAAGGAAAAGCACCTACCATATGTGTTCAAGGTATGTGGACTGAAAGGGTTGTGGAAGCACTACATCAACGAGTAGGTTAGTTGCACTTTGTTCAGGATAGATTGGTTATCATTGTTGTTTGATACCAAGCCCTAGTTGTTGTCTTGTATCAGGGCTGATTGTAAGGTCCATGATCCCTGGTATGAGAGGCCTAAGATTTTTGTATTCAAGATTTTTAATATAACAAGTATTGGGTTAAAGTTTTGTTGTGTGTAATATAATGATTCACTACTGTGTATTTTTGTTGTGCAAAATAGAAGTGTTGTGGAATTTGACTATGTTTGTGATCGTGATATTAGACTAAAACTAGATTCTTGACTGTCATGGAAAAATCAACATGATATCATAGCTACTTTTCCGGGCCAATGAATCATAGTGTGCACAACCCACAACTCAAGAGGGAGTTTCTTCCATCGTTGTTGAATGACTAATAGAAATGGTGAAGTTGTTGGTTGGTATGAAATTCAAGGACATATTGGATGGGATATCTTCTTATAGTCCTTGGAAGGAAAGGATCAAGATTGTATTGATGGTGTACAAGATCTATGATTTTAACAACAAGGAGATCAAGAAACTAACTAACCCTAAGGAGTTGGAAGTTTATGAGGAGTTGGATACGAAGGAAAATCTAATCATCGTAGATGGTGTCAAATATCAGTTGGTACCTCATTTTTCGAGGAAAAACACTACCCATGAGATTTTGAAATCTCTTTAGGATCCGTTCTAGAATAAGAACGAGAGTTGACTATTGGTATTGAGAGATAAGTTGAAGAGTACCAAGATGTTGGATGTGTTAGTATCAACATGTTTTCATTTGTCGAATGTTTACAAATTACTTAATAGTTAGTTTGAATAAATCAAACTTAATGTCACTATTACTGTCTTACGTTCAAATGTTACTGTCCAAAAAATTTCCATGGGTGTGGTCATCAAGAGGTTCGATCAAAATCATGAAGGAGTGTTAAGTTAATGTGAATCATAGTCGTTCCGCAACCGCTGCGCAGGTGTGTATCAACCATTTAGGAGGTTTGCAAGAGTTGGAAAGCATAATTCAAGAGTTATACACCATCACACAACCATTTCAATCCTACCTGTTTGATCCATTTTTTAGAGGAGGTGTGCAACCATACAGAGCATGGAGTTCCACTTAGAATTTTCATTGCCCAGTGCTGCACAAATACTCTGTTTTAGTCATCCTTTTGCAGAACAGTTTTTGATCACATGGAGGAAAATTTTAGGAAAATTAAAGAGATTTTTCTCAAGGACTGGCCTAATAAAAATAACTCCTTCTATTTTTTGCACAGGTGTCATGGATCGAGAGATTTGAATGCATCTTCAAAGCATATTTTTCGGATTGTGCAAATTGCATGTTTTAGTCATTGTTCTGCGGAGGATTTTCTGAGGATCTGGGGCAGCATTTGAAGAATTTGAGAGAGGTTTTTCTTCAAAAGAAACTCATATACAAAAACCTATCTCAGATATTACATTGGATCTACCATTTTGGAGCTACAAGTATTTCTTCGAGGCCCATTTTTGCAGTATTTCACTGACAGAATTATGATTTTTTTTTAAATCCGATTTGTGAATTCGAATTTTTGAAAGGTTTGAGACATCAGATGGGTCCTACTCCAACTCATCAAATTTCAACCTTACTATGGTGATGCTAGTGATAAAGATAAAATGAATGGATAGGCCATTAACTAGGAGATAGGATAAAGTGTTTATGTTTGTTTTTAGAAGGATAAAAAGCGACAACTTTTATTATTAGTTTTATTTAGTTTTTTTTTGGGCTAAAAAAAGTAGTATGTGGATAAATCATGCAATGTATCTAGTCAAATGGGCATGTTGTGTTAAAAATGTATTTAAGGCCACACAAAATGTGAAGAAAGGATTCGGATTTGAGAGAAGACTAGTGTATGTGTGGACATTTTGTTAGATAAAGTTATCAGTGTTGTGTTTACCATATTAGCCAAAGATTCATGTGGTATGCATTTTGAGTTCTGTATTATTTTATCATGTGTTATGTTATTCATATATCTATTTATTTTTCATTCTTATGTTGCTACTAAAAAATTTGCTTATAATTCATCTTATTTGATGTCCTAAAGGATTGTTTCTGTTTCAAAATTATAATGGAATACACTATGAGTTAAGTGCTCCATTCCCACCTTATTCCCGATATTTGATCAAGATTTATGTTGTAGAATTCACAACTTGTTTAATTATCTATGCATGCGATTAAATATCATTGTGTATCCATTATTTCTTTAAATTCACTCATTATACTACTTCAGATCTTATAGCTTGGAAACTTACCTACCTTGCCTTTGTCATAATAGGTTTTCATGTATGCACTGATAATTTTGTGTTGGGATCTGAATTATTATTCCATACAGTGGGCCTCCTTCTCAATTTTTCCAACCATCATTTTCAACTAAGTTACATCTAAAGATTTGGTCTCTGCAATCCATGAGCTTAAGTGTTATTTACCTTCAGACTTTTTCTAGTGAGGGAGCCCCCTCTGGTTAGAAAGGACTAGTTTCTAACCCAAATAGGTTTGTGGTTACCTCTGGGATTTATCTCCTCAGCCTAGAGAAATTTACAGAGTGCTAACATAGTGGTGTCCTTACCGAGGAATGAGTGAAAGTGTTAGTCTTCTTCGGGAAATATTGTCAAAGTTTGAGATCTGGTTGTTGACAATGAACAACAAACAAATGTAGATAGCTTGAATCATTCACCTAATGACTATGAGTTCAAAGGATCCACCAGATTGAAATTTCACGGTGAATCCACTAGTCAAAGGTCAATAATTTTAAGAATTATTGTTGACTGATTTCAAAATGGGTGCAAGAAAGAATCCCAGGTATGCTCCTATGGAAAGATCTCATATTCTTAGTTTTCCTAATCCCATGTCTCCTGTTGATTGGTCAGCCTATCTCCCAATATTCAGAGATGGAAAGGGAGAAGATGATGCTCTACATTTAATTAAATCCCATAAGCATGTATGTAGGGTAGAAGTTGTATTTCATGAGGATTCATTGTGAAAATGTTTATGGCAACTTTAGAGGGCAACATAAGATTATGGTACGAAGGGTTTCCAACTATTAGTCTATGTTCTCTGATGGATTTCTATTCAATGTTTTGTGAACATTTTAAACAAACTAATCCTTCTATAGTGTTGATAGAAAGATTTTGTGGAAGATTTAATGATCTGTTTCATCTCATGGGTATTGACATTTATGATAAGGATGTAATGACTAATGAAATTAAAGAAGCCTTGTTTGAGCTATCGGGATGAAACAGGAGAAGTACAACAATCAGCAGCTGAAATTGAAACTGATTGACAGACAACAATTCTAGCAGGTGAAGATGAAACTAATCAGCTAGAGGTTGATGAAGAAACACAACAAATTTATCCTCTTAAGCCTGATTAAGAAGAGGAGAGAAGTAAAGAAGAAGAGGTGATTAAAGGGCCTCTTGCAAAAGAAGATTTCATTCAGGGATATCTGCCTCCATATTCAGAAAATGAAGGGTCTGTTGAAGAAGAGCAGGTTGTTTTAGATCTTGTGGATGTGTGCGTTATTACTGTGGTTGCCTCAATTGAAGAGAGAAAAATCAAAGAACAAAGTCCTCTTGCTGATCATCAAATGAAGGTAATAAATCATCTGTATGAAGATCCTTTTACTGGCCTCTCATAGTCATTGAAGGAAGAGGTTTGTCTTCCCATGGCCATTTTAATGCAGGAATTATGGGAGGCTGTGCTTTTTTTGGATTCTGGTTCTCAACATCAGTGGAATTTTGAGTTGCTAATCTCTTTTTCCTTCTGCCTGCTCAAGGGAACTATGAGCAATATTCAGTCAAATAGCCATTTTCTTGACTTGCTACATTGGAGAGAAGAGATCACCTAGTGTATATACTTTCAGCAGGTGTGGACAACTATCATTCAAGTTTGAAGCCCAAGGAGAAGGCCCTAAGACTTTGGTGATGTGCTGTCAAAATTTATTTATGTCCTTTGAAGTTTTTCAGTATGTACAATGTTTTTGAGAATAAGTGAAATAAGTCAGTCAATCAGTTAAGTTTTCAGTATGTCAATCATTTTTTCATTTTTTATTGTTTGACTCCATTTCCCAATGGTTAGGCACATGGTCTACATTTTTTTTCTTGGCACCTCACTGGGAGGCTGCCATCCCCAATGGAGCCAATGTTAGGGTCAATAGGTTTGCATTTGTCAAATGTCTACAAATTACTTAATGGTTAGTTTGAATAAATTGAACTTAATGTCACTTTCGATGTCTTAAGTTCGAATTTTATTGTCCAAAACATCGCCATGGGTGTGGTCATCAAGAGGTTCAGTTGAAAGCATGAAGGAGTGTCAAGTTAATGGGAATCATGGTCATTGCATAGGTGGGTATTAACCATTTAGGAGGTTTGCAAGAGTTGGAAAGCATAATTCAAGAGTTCAACACCATCACATATCCATATCAAGCCTACCCATTTGATCCATTTCGTCAGAGGAGGTGTCCAACCCTACAGAGCATGGAGTGCCACTTAGACTTTTCGTTGCCTAGCATTGCACAAATACTCTGTTTTAGTCATCTTTTTGCAAAAACATTTCCAACCACATGGAGGTGAATTTTTGGAAACTATGAATTTTTGGAAACTAAAAGAGGTATTTCTCAAGGATGGGACAAATAACAATAGTCTCTTCCATTTTTTGTACACGTGTCATGGATCAGGAGATTCAAGTGCATTTTCAAAGCATATTTTTTGGACTATGCAAATTGCATGTTTTAGTCATTGTTCTGCAGAGGCTTTTCTGAGGAGTTGGGGTAGAATTTGAAGAAACCGAGAGAGGTTTTTCTTCACAAGAAACTCATAATACAAAAACCTATATCATATTTTACATAGGTTCTACCATTTTGGAGCTACAGGTGTTTCTTTAAGGCCCATTTTTGCAGTATTTTGCTAACAGAATTATGATTTTTTTTTTAAATTAGATTTTTGAATTCGAATTTTTGAAAGGTTTGAGACACCATATGGGTCCTACTCCAACTCATAAAATTTCTACCTTTCTATTGTGATGTTAGTGATAAAGATAAAATGAATGGATAGGCCATTAACTAGGAGATAAGATAAAGTGTTTATGTTTTTTTCCAAGGATAAAAAGCGACAACTTTTATTATTAGTTTTATTTTATTTTTTTTGGGTAAAAAAAAAAGTATGTGGATAAATCATGCAATGTATCTGGTCATATGGGCCTGTTGTATAAAAATGTATTTAAGGCCACACAGAACATGAAGAAAGGGTTCGGATTTAAGAGAAGACTAGTGTATGTGTGTACATTTTGTTAGATAAAGTTATCAATGTTGTGTTTACCATATTAGCCAGAGATTCACGTGGTATGCATTTTGAGTTCTGTGCTATTTTCTCATGTGTTATGTTATTCATATATCTATTTATTTTTCATTCTTATGTTGCTGATGAAAAATTTGTTTAGAATTCATCTTATTTGATGTCCTAAAGGATTGTTTCTCTTTCAAAATTATAATGGAATATACACTGAGTTAAGTGCTCCATTCCCACCTTCTTCCCGATATTTGATCAAGATTTATGTTGTAGAATTCAAAACTTGTTTAATGCTTTGTGCATGTGATTAAATATCATTGTGTATCCTTTATTTCTTCAAATTCACTCACTATACTACTTCATATGTTATAGCTTGGAAACTTACCTACCTTGCCTCTGTTATAATAGGTTTTCATGTATGCACTGATATTTTTGTGTTGGGATCTAAATTAATTTTCCATACAGTGGCCCTACCTCTCAATTTTTCCAACCATCATTTCAACTAAGTTACCTCTACAGACATGATCTCTGCAGTCCCTGAGATTAAGTGTTTTTACCTTCAGACTTTTTCTAGTGAGGGAGCCCCCTCCCGTTAGAAAGGATCAGTTTCTAACCCAAAGAGGTCTATGGTTACCTCTGATTTTATCTCCTCAACCTAGAGAAATTTAAAAAGTGCTAATGGGATGGAGAAGGAGTGGCCCCATATTTGATGAGACTTTCTTATGTCAAAGATGATCTTACTGCCATCAGTGAGAATATTCCAGATTCATATCTAGTGATGACTGCGTTGAAAGGGTTTACCAAGGAATGGAAGCCCTTCATTAAAGGGATTGTCACTCATGAGAAGCTTCCTGATTGGAATAGGTTGTGGAATGAATTTATTCAGGAGGAATTGTGAGATGAGGACCTTCATAAGAAGAAGAAGACTTTTGATGATAACGTGGCTCTTGTAGGGAGGATGAAGGGAAAGTTAAAGAAGGACTTGAAAGCTGAAGTGTTTCAGTTATGCAAAATATGGTCACTATTTGATGAAGTGTTAAAAGAAGAAGAAGGGATATAATGAGAAGAAGAAGGGGAAGGAGATAGTAGGTGCCACTACTTCTTATGAGCTGAAGGACCTCTCAAGTAGATTGGAGGATAAAGATTTTGTTCTAGGTTCTCATTTCTTCAAGAGTATTGTCAATGCAACTGCATGGTACATGGAAAATGCTACCTTGATGCATATGAAAGGTTTGCGTGATGCGTTTGAGACTCCAACTGAGTGGGACTTGAAATTACACATGGTGGTTGGTGACAATAGTTAGAAAGAGATCAAAGGATCGGGTTTCATGCCATTCAAGATGGAATCAGGTTGGTTGTTGTGAGTTCAGGATGCATTGTTTATACTAGAGCTTATATATAACACGTTTTCTGTCTCACTAATCAAGTGAAAGGGGTTTGACATGATTTTTCAGTATGGGAAAGCAAGACTCAGGCCTAAAGGCTCAAAATCTATTGGAGTTGTCATTGGATTTAGGGAACATGGTCTACATCAGCTGATGGGAAACCCTATGGATCATGAGGAGAAGCAGGTGCAATTTCTTGAGGCTCAGAGGGAGCTAAATTCTAGTGGGAGGATGCAAGTTTAGGCTGAGAATCTGCAACCTAAGAAGAGCGCATGATCAATGGGGAGTAAGAAGACCTCTACAAATGGAAAGAAGGAACCATGGGATGACATTAAGCCTATCAGGAAAGGAATAAGAGTGGGAAGCTTCAAGTGGTAGAGGCACTACCAAGAAGAGCTTGGTTCATTCTATAAAGTATATTTCAGTGGTGAACACCAAGAGTTTGGCTAGTGTCTCCAGTAGTGATGATGAAGAAGAGATATTTCCAAGTGGTGGAAGTACCTCCATCACTAAGAGGGAGTGCTTATTTTTGTAGCTTGGGAGGTAGTCCCAAACCCTGGGGCACATGGTCTGGGAGAAAGTTGACCCACATGAGCCTTGTGGGAAAGTGTACCCAAGAAGTGGGTTTTGCACCCAAAATTGTCAGCACGAGACCAAGAGGATCTTTGATGGTTTGACCATTGTTGCAAGTGGAACACCCTTAATGGAGCAATGGGAAACTAAGGTAACCATGGAGGCATTGGTCAAATTTAGAATTTTATTTATTTATTTATATGAGATGGGTTGATTGGCATGATGTTCAAGTCAGCTTAGCTTGAAAGGTTCCCTTTGGAGGGCTAATCATTATACCAAGAGAAACATATAAATAAGAGAGAGGAGAACTCATTTGATCATACATCCAAGAGCATCTTATTAAAGGAGAAAGCAATAAAAGGTAGTCATGGCCTTAAGAAGCCTAGCAAAAGTGGAGAGAAGGAAGTTTTTGGTGTCTTTTCTTGTGACTAATCTAGGACATGAAGGGAGGTTGTTGCCTAAGCTTGAAGGGAAGTTTTTTGTGCATGGTTTGGTGGAAAATATCTTGAGAACATGCCAAGTTTTGTATTTATTATTGCAGAGGCATAGAGCCCTAGTTGGGAGAATAACTAAGGTGGTTTTATCTTGAAGGATACCAGTGATTAAGGGTTAGGTTATCTTGTGGGACAACATAGGAGATAAGGGATTGAAGGAAGGGATAAACACAAGTTTTGAAGGAGATTAGTCAACAAGATATAGGGCGAATGTGTCTATTATAGGAAGGCATAATCAGAGGTCCACAATCTTATAATTTTGAGTATAGGGCCATGATGATGTGAGGATAAAAGAATCCATCCTATAGGTATGTTTTTTTTTCTTTCCAAGTTTGTGAGTTGCTAGGTGATGTAGAGATTGTTTAATGTGTTGAAAAACAATTTGAAGATCAACCTAAGAATAATGATTTGGAGTGTTATTAATGGTTGTCTTGATGCCCTAAGTACAATCCCTTGTGGAGAGCAAAGGGGGTTGTTAGAGGGTTATTTGTGTATGCTGTAGTTTGTTGACCTCAAGGGTAGAGGATTAATGATAAGAGGGTTAATGTGTCAAACCATAGTTTTGTGATTGAAAATAGGTTGAATAAGAGATAATAGGGTAGCCTTGAAGCCCTAATTCTCTCATCTTTGGAGTAGCAAAGAGGCTAGAAGTGGGCAGTGGTGAAGACCCTATGTACTCGTGTCTTTAGTGGAGGAAAGAGTAGCTAGTGGAAATATTTGATTGAGCCAAAGTTTAGTGACATTAAAGGAGTAGTGATTGTTGATAGTGGAAGTGGAAGAAGAATGCTTTTCGAGGGAGCAAAAGTTGTGTGATCAACATAAGTGAAGGAAAAGTACCCAATGTGTTCAAGGTACGTAGATTGAAAGGGATGTGGAAGCACTACACCAGCAAGTAGGTTAGTTGTAATTTGTTCAGGGTAGAGTAGTCATCATAGTTGTTGATACCAAGCCCTAGTTGTTGTCTTGTATCAAGGTTGATTGTAAGGGCCATGATCCCTGGTACAAGAGCTATACGATTGTTGTATTCAAGATTTGTAATATATCAATTATTGGGTTAAAATTTTGTCTTGTGTACTGTTTGATTCACTGTTGTGTATTTTTCGCTGTGAAAAGTAGAAGTGTTGTGGCATTTGACTGTGTTTGGGATCGTGATCTTAGATTCAAACTAGATTCTTGAGCGTCATGGAAAAATCAACACATTGTCTATAATATTAGCTCCCAATACGTGGCTACAGATATTTCAGCTTGCAGTTGGGCCGAATTTCACCCATGTTCCTAGTAATAGCTTGCACCTAAGTGAAATCATGCCTTTTAACATGGCATGGCTTCCCTATGAAGCTAAGAGAGTGATTCTATTAGTTGAACTAGAGCAGGAGGTTTGAAGTCAAGAATTGGGTGGTTCCCAAATAAAGGAAGTAGGATGACAGATGTAAAGGAATATGAAGTGGGATACCTTGCTTTGACAACAGATCCTGAAGCAGTGAGGGGCATGTAGTTCCATAATGAGGTGAGAGTGTGACACTTATAATAGAAGAGAGATAAATGAACCACCTAACAAGGAAACCAAAGAGTGAAAAAAAAGGAAAACAAGGGGGATGAACCATAAACCTGTGAGGAGAGTCCTGAAACTTGAGTTGTAACCTTGTTGCTATCACGAGCTAAGGAAGGGAGGGAAGAATCAACCTATATCATTATTTTCTTCCATACTCGAGTGTCCATAGTGGAGGCACTGACAAACAACGAGAAAAACATCAGGGATACACTAAGAAAGAACAAAAAAGCCAACTTATTGTTGGAGAATGTAGTAGGGCAACTATTAATTCAATTTCTCCTTAATCTTAATAATTTCTTGTGAACTTTATTTATCAACTTATCTTTTTGTATTATATCTTTTCATCAAAAAATTATGAAGAACAAAAACAATAATGAAAATGGACACAAGAATTAGGCTCCAAGCTAGGACAAAACCCCTCCAAGGGGAAAACCCAACAAGAATATCTTAACTTCTTATAGAAACTACTTCAAATGATAAAACCAAGACCCAAAACATTAGACCAAGTTCTCCTCCAATCACCAAGTCAGCCATCCAAGAAGCCCTTCCAATTAAGTCAAAGATCAACTGAATCAACAAGGATCAATTCTACTTCAATCAACTTCCAACTTCAACTTTGGCCCCTAGCTCCGAGCTACAACTTCAAACTGTAATTCAAACCTGCAATTTTTAGCTTTCCAGAAGCTACAAAAATGCTAACCTTCACACATGTGAGAGAATAAGTCCCATTTTTTTTTCCTTTTTCTTTTGGTCTTCTACTTGCTTCATTGACCTTTTCTCTAGCTTACTTGATGCTCCTTGCTTTAGATCAAACTTCTTGATTGATGAGATAAAATTGGTGCTAAATGAGGTCAATGCTACTTTATTTATACACATTTGAGGGGCTAAAATACCCTTATTTAGGCCAACTTCTTGCTGGTAGGGCTATTTTGTGCCATGAGGCTTAAAGGACTTTCTATTCTCATAAATAATATATTTTTCATGCTACAAATTTCCAAATAGAGTCTTATACAAATGATAAAGACTCCCTTGACCCAAGAACAATATTCTTTTGATATGACAAACCCTATAAGCATGAAGAACATGCTTTGACCTAGATAACCATTAAAAAGGAGCCTGAAACCCATGCTTAAAATAATATTTTCCTTTCTTCTTTTTCTTGCAACATAAGATATACATAATGACTTGAGTACATTGACAATTTTGAAGACCGAAACTAGTTACATTTTCCAACAACTACCATGTTCAAATTATCAAATAACCATGAAAAATGAAATTATTATTATAATTGTTTATCTGAATATTATCCATACATGTTTACATAGAAATATTAAGGGAAAATCGAGCAAGTATGCATATGCACTTTACAACCAATTAAACATTATTTTTATGAATAACACTATTCCTCTGAAAGTCCTTCATTAATATATTTAACATATTTATTTTTACCAGCCTAGATCCATCTTAAATTTAGATCTACCAAGCTCCAAGAGGAACCAATTCCAGAGATAAATGGACCTAAGTTAGTCCTCTTGCTTTCCATAATGGATTTCTTGAAGCCTTTAAATAGGCTTCATCATAACAAATATCATGAGTTGTGCAATACCATGGGTCAATAATGTAGGGTTATTTTAATTTTTATTATTTTATTATTTTTGTTTACATAACAGGACAAGACAAGACATTACAACATCTCTTCCATATTAGACTAGAGAGCACCTCAGCGCAATAAAATAATTTAAGAAAAAATATTATATATTTTAAATATAAATTTAATACTAAAAAATACTTTAGTTTTTGTGGGCGTATTTTGGTGTCTTTTTAGTAAATATATTCTTAAGGGTTAGGTGTCTCAGTCTCTCTGTGTCATTTGTTTCTTGAAGTCTGGAAAATTTAGTGGGTTTGTTGGGGCATCTTTGCATCGTGGTTTGTATCAATTTCATTTCTCTCGTTCTAGTCATAGATGGAAATCTTGGAGTGGGTTGGTCTAGGTAGTTTTATTTGGGTATATAGGCTCGAGCTACAGGTGGGAATTGGATATTTATCTATGGTTGATTGGTAATTATAGTTTCTTGGTACAAGGGTGGAGTTTTTATTGCTCAATGGTTAGGGGAGGAAACATTGTGCTAAGAAAGTGTGGTTATCCACCTTTTCTAGTGGGTTTTCATCCAAATTTCAGTCTTATATCTAGTACTATTGTGATGAGATAGTTTTTTGGTATCTAGGTTTTGTTGAGGGTGGTTTGTGTTGGTCCTTGTGATATTTTGCAAGTAGGGGAAGTCCCTATAAGGAAATTGAAGTGCCACTCCGTGACTTGATAATGTCACCTAGGTAGAGGTAGAGGAGTAGAAGCGATGATGGTGATAGAACCTAACCTAGGTAGAGAGGGGCAAGGCTCTTTACCCATGACTCTATGACATCTTACTTCAATGCAATTCCACCTGAAACGTGGCAGGAAATCTGAGAAACTGAGATTAAAGTTGGAGAGGAAAGGAAGTTTATGCATGATTCTGTGTTGTTAGAGGATTTTTTAGGGTGGGTGCTGGACTTTGGGCATACCAGGGATAGAAATAAGTAGTATCTAAACTCAATGGAGCTTCATTAGAAAATGAAGACATTGTTGGGATTAGTTCTTAGGGATAAATAGGTGGAGAAGTATAACAGTTTCACCTCTCTGGAGGATGTTAAAAGGATGCTGAGAAAATTATGGTTTTGTGTGGAAAACATTTATGCACGTCTAGTGCATGTGGAGAGCCATGTTCCTTGTTAATCTAATGGCGATGACATGTGGGATCCCCTAGATCCAATGCAAGGGTTCTAGCAACGATGCCGTCTTTAGATAATGATTAATGATCAAGGGTGGTGGGTGGCAAATTTTGGCATTCTCGTGAAGCTTTTGGTCTTGTCTCTAGCAGTCCTCAAATGGCCTTTGGACCTACAGATTATGATGACATATCAAAGTCGCGGTCATGTCTTTTTGCAGGATGGGTATGTTTCTCTTCTTACGTATTTGGGATTTCCTTTATCTTCTAGTGTTTTGAAATACCAGGTGATATTTGGCTATTACAAATTATGGAGGTGATCTGCTTGCTCTTGGGATGACAATTGCGATTTCCTTTATAGTGGGTCAGTGGCTTCAACAACGTTTTCTAGGCTCTTCTGTCGTGGCCCACTAAATATTTTTTTTTATGTATTATGAGCAGTTTATCGGTACGGGATTTTGGTTTGACGCTCTTGTGAGGTCTCGTACTCTGGATTTGATGCATAACTTGTATGAAGAGGAGTCCATTCTTTGCAAGACCTTGATGTATGGGTATTTTGTCTATATAGTACTTAATTGTTCATCTAGACAATAGAGTTTGAGAATTGAATCTTAACACTCCCTCTGTGCGCCTAATGTTATCTATATAATCCAATTTTCATAAATAATATAAAATCTCTCCATTCAAAAAAAAATAAATTAAATATAAATTTTAAATCATTACATATATCCAAACCCAAAACTTAACTTCAATAACAATATATATGTAAAAAAAAAATATTTTATTTAAAAAAAAAAAAACTATATTTCAAATATATTAAATTACATGTACATTGAAAATAAATAATTAAAATATTAAACAAATCTTGATTCGGTACTTCATTCTACATTTTTCGTAGTTGCAAAATGACATGTACAAACAACATACAAGTTGTAACTCTCTCCGTCTACATCTACATCAATAACCCAAATTCCAATCACGAGTAAAGTTTAATTTATCTCATAAGGAACTTGAACATGAAAGGTAAAAATCAATCCATAAAGTATACCAAAAGTTAATATGTTTTATAAATTTATTTTAAATTATACCATGAGTAAAGTTTAATTTATCTCATAAGGAACTTGAACATGAAAGGTAAAAATAATCTATAACATTTATATGTTATTTTAGTATTTTTAAAAAGTTAATAGGTTTTATAAATTTATTTTAAATTATAATTAAAAATGTTTTAAAATTTAAATAATAAAGTAAATTGAAAAGTCCAAAAAATTGTTTGCTTGGGGTAATTCAATTGGCAATGATTGTGGAATGAAGTCTTACCGAACCAGAAGACTTGTGTTCAAATCTTGTGCTATTTTCTCGATCGGGGTGAAAAGTTGGAGATGACCATGACGAAGATGTATTCCTAAAAAACTTAAAAAAAAAATAAAAATTGAAAATTAATTAATCAATAAATATTAAATAGTTATAATATCAATGTCATAAAAACAATATAAAAAATGCTTATTTCTTTTATTAAAAACAATAAGAAATATTAGAAAAAAGAAGAAGAAGATTTTTTTCCTTTATTTAGATTTTGTTTCTCTTTATTTAGTATTATTCTCCTTTTTCTTTTCATTTTTTTTTTTTTGTTTTGACAGTTTTAATGGGCTTAAAGGTTAAGAACATATGTTTCCTCTTACAAGGTTAGAGATTCAAATACAAAGGGGAGAGGATATACATTTCTGGAAACTTTCATTGTGCCAAAAAATGTCGCTTCTCCCAAAAATAAAAGCGTACCATACATCAATTTAAGGTCTAACTTGATTATTGATTGTCTTCTCTCACAAACAAAAGAGTTTCATCCACCAATTTAGGGTCTAACTTGACTATTACCTAAAAATTAGATTATTATTATTATTTTTATCTTCATTATTTTTTTGATGTATCTTTATTTGTGAATATATCTACTTCAAGAGCAATTTTTTTCCTAAATAAATTCCCTTATTTTATTATAAAGAAAAATATTTCCAAAAGAATACTAAAATAAAATAATTTATTTCAAAGATTATACATCATAAATTATAAAATATATCGATTTTGATATTTTAAATTTTAATAATTTTCCCCCTTTTTTTATAGGAATAAGTAGAAATTAGATTAAGTTTGTGCCTGGACACAAAAATAATTTGAAAATTTTACATTTTGGCTTGCATATTTCTTGGATTTATGTATGATATATCTGTTAACACCCCTAGAAGGCTACATATTGCCTCAAATTTCAAAACATTTCTAGAGGTATACAATCTACAATTTTTTCCCAACAAAAAACAAAATTTGCAACTGCACATACTTAAGCTGAAATAAGTTGTTTCCTCCGACGGAGACCTGTTGAGATCCAGTCATTGTCCACCTTGGCTCTAGTTTGCATTTCAACAATCCCCTAGCATAGTATACAACATTTGAACATGTTCTTGTAATTCAACTATCTGAGGTTGAAGTGCATCTATCTAATCCTCCTATCTGGCTATCTTTTCTATCATGGCTTGTACCTTCTCCATCTCCTGCACAGTTGCCATCATATGCTCCTTGAGGTTCAAATTCATCATAATTAATTCAAATTAATAGATATCCAATTTATTCCTTAACTGGTCAATCTTGTCTTCACAATTGTAACAAGAATTCCAGGTACAACTACTAGTGCTTGCAACACCCTCTTAGCGTCTCCACATAGTGATGTTTCCACTCTCTCTAGTCATCTGAGTCGTCAATTTCTCACCCCTCATAGGTTGGTTAATCCAGCTTGGCCAATCACTCTCCATAACAATCCCCAATGAGTCTCGATGTGCCCTCTTGTTGTTCTCCCAAGTTGGTGCAATAGGCATAGAGATGCCCAACCCAGATACACAAATCATGGTCAAACTAGCTTTTATACCACTGTCATTGTGCGATTGCAATAATGAATCCCTCATACTTGGATCTAAATTTATGTCAATGGTGGCTTAAGCCATCAAACCATTCCCTCCATGAGTTCCTTTATCTTTCCATGGAATTGAATTCCTCTTAAACTAATTTTTTTTTTCTAGGAACTGAATTCACAATCACACCTCCAAATTTTGCTCTCAGGCTTCTTTGCCAATGTTTATCTCAGACATTAATGCCAATTGGTGGTTGATCAAAGGCTAATAAATTTGTGGCCACCCACTAGAGCCAATGATTGTCTGATGCCCTGTGATCCCTAGAATGAGAGCACAGGTCTAATATGGCCAGAAGGGTGAAATTCACCTTCGAAGAAGGAGGCACACCTGCTAGGAAATGACAGTTACTCCATGGAACTTTCCATATCCATCTCTATTTTCTATTTATTACCATATATAATTTCAACTTTAGGGACTAGCATGACCAGTGGTTATGTTGTTGTTGAATATTATATAGATTATATGCCTTAATCCCACATGTGACCAACCTTACCTTGGCGTAACTCCTCAAAATTTTCATCCTGCGAAGTGAAATCAACATTGTAGGTGTATGTCATGTGTTTGCACTATACTTCGGCCATCAAATTGAGTATTGTCCTTGTGGTGATCTCTCGGTTATGTCATTTGCATGCAATGAAATTACAGGGGGTGCCACAACAACCGTCGATCTCCCACCCATTTTTTAATATAATACCTTTCCCAAATCACAAACTTATGTGTATGGGCATTGTAAGAATGATTTGAAATTTTTCCATAGGCCATGATATTTTCCATAGTCAATAGATGAGCCTTGGGGTTAGGGCAAGTTCCCCCATCCCATATCACCATCAATTTATAACTTCTTTGCATGGAGTTGGCATGCTTGGTTAGCATATATATTAGCCTTGTCATTTTGACTTCTTAGAATATGGAAGAAGCTTTTTTGTGGAACTTGTTCCAACAACCCTTTGATTTTCTTCAGAAGATTCCCCAAGTGCTTATCTCTTAGCAAGGCCCCTTGGTGTAGGTTTTGAATGGTGATGAGTGAATCCCCCAAGATGTTAATATTTGACACTTTTGTAGCTTTGGCCAATAATAGACCTTGAAACAGACCATGCATTTCAAACTAGTTGTTGGTCATTTTTCCAAATCCTCATGCATACCTCTTGAAAATATTTCCTTTGGGGATATACAAAACCCATCCCCCTCCTGCCACCCCTCTTTAAATTTTAATCTTACAAATCATCATATTGTGAATTTTAAAGTCTCGATTCTTTATATCAATGATAAAATTAGAATTTCCAATCACTTGTATTTATTTGATCATATATAATAAAGAGGTTAGCTCCAAAAATTTATTGTGCATTTTTAGAATAATTTTGATTTGCAGTCCAATTTTTCTTTTTGTAAGTTTGGCATTGGTGAGGATACATCAAGGTCATGTCTAAGAATAACACCCAAATAGGGAAAGGAATTGAATTGGTGACTTAACATCTAGGAGTGCCTTAAGAGTGCACCCGATCACTGTCTATCCAAGATCCCATCGATTTGGTCTAAAAAATATTTAACTATTATTTGTGTAAAGTATTTTTAGTGATCGATTGTAGACTACATGCCAAAAATTTTGTAAATGTGATTTGTGCTAAACATTTTTAGTAATTGGTTGTGGATTATATTAATATATTTGAAATAGATGTATATATTAACTGATAAAATGAAATATGCGTTCATATAACACAAGGATACAACACCTGACACCTCATTAATAAAATTATCCCCATAATAGGTACAAATATTATAAGAATTGACAAAGGGGTATCTACCTCACCCCATATCACTATGAATACAATGCATCCACCTTCTTTTTTTACACTATATAACCTAAACTAACAATGTGAATTCTATATAGCACACAACACTAATAGGTTACACATTCCATTATATTACAAGAATATTTCTAATTTCATTATACAATAACTCTTTGCATTCCAACAAATTTTATGACATTACTATTTCCATAAACTAATTGACACTCACTAGGGATACCACACCTCAAGCTACTGTCAACATTATAATTAACTCTAATGCTTATTTATAAAGAGGTTGTAAGCTTCACTTGTACTTGTATGAATTGAGAAAAAATATCATTAATGGTATTAGATTTAAGTCACTAAATTATCTACTAATAAATGAACATGTGTTGAGTTGTCTTTAGACATAGTATCTTAACTAAATGTCATGATTTTTAAATATTCATTTTATAAACATCATAAATTAAAAAATATTCACTTTTTCATGGAGCTTATAATGTTAAAAAAATAGTTATAATTTTTTGTCCCTTTGACATGTCAACCTTTAATGAGAAATACAAATTGTACCCATTTATTTTGGTTTTTAACTACCACTTCCTTGTTAAAGGTCTTCTATGAAAATGCCTTTCTTATGACTTGTTATAAACAAGTTGACCAAGGGATAGATATATAAGTAGGGAATCAAATGGATGTGAGTTGAGAATGAGTAGAGGTATCTATACCCTCCATTCCACCTATCAAATCCCTCACTCACTTGCTATGGTTTATTCCACAAAGAAAAATAAACTTGTCATTTGCAAGATAAAGTGAGGTGATAGTTGCGCTTGGTTGGAGAGTGGAGTTGAGATGCCTCTAGATAATTTCTTAGAAGAACTATGTTGTGGGTGACTTTTTGGGGTTTCTATGTCAACTAGATCGTGGTTGTTAATATATTTGTGGGGTTACTGTAATAGTATATTCATGGTCATTGTTTTGCATGTGTCTTGGGCTTTAAAACCCATTTTAAGACCTTGTATTAATGAAAGTATCATTGACGTCTCAAATATTTCAAGAAAATGAGTTATTCCCTAATGTTTTTGGTTAGTCGTAGCTAGATCTATTATTTTATAATGGTATTTAGGGTAAGGAGGTGAGGATGATTGGGCTCTTTATAATGGCTTCGTTGGTTTGTGGCTTTTCTTATGTGATATTTCTCTTGGACATGTCATGAAGTCCATTACTAGTAAAAAAATACTAACACAAATTTTCTAAGGAAGAGTTTGAAAATGGAATTCATCAAACCTTGAAATGTAGAAGGTTCATTGGTAAGGCCAAAAGGCATAACCAAAAATTCATAATGACCCTCATGAGTTCTAAATGTTGTTTTCGGAATGTCTTCAATCTTCATTTTGATTTGATGATATCATGAACAAAGATCCAACTTGGTGAAGTAAATTGATCCATGCAATTCATCCAATATTTCATCAACGACAGGAATGGGAAATTTATCTTTAATAGTGAGCTTGTTGAGCTCCCTATAATCTGGACACATGCGCCATGATCCACCCTTCTTGTGCACCAATACTACTGGATCAGAGAAAGAAATTTGACTAGGTTGAATTATACCAGCCTCTAACATTTATGTAACCATACGTTCAATTTCACTCTTTTGGCATAGGGATATCTGTAAGGCTCGATGTTTTGAGGAAAACTTCCTGGAATCAAATGAACAACATCATCATGATCACGAATAGGTGGGAGACCTTTGGGAGTCTCAAATACCTTAGAATGATTGTCCAAGACTTTTTGGAGATCTGGATAAATAGATGATTTTGATGTGGGAACCTCTAGAGAACATAATTGTGCAATTACGTCTCATTGTTATTTCTTTAGAAGCTTTGTCATTCCATTAGATATGATTATCTATACTAGTTTCCCTACGGTACCTCTTAATTCAACTTCCTTTCCTTCCAAAGGAAATTTCATGAAAAGTTCTTGAAAATTAAAAGCTATTATACCTAAGGATTGTAGCCATTGGAATCCCAGTAAAACATCAGTACCAACCATTGGAATTGAAAGCATTGGGCTATTCGATACATATTCTCCCATGGATAGCTTGATATATGGCACTTTCCAGAGAAATTTATGGTTCCTCCACTTGCAACCATCACTTAACACTCTAGTGCTGGATATAGGAAGAAATTCAATTCCTTGGCTATCTTACAATGAATAAAATTATGGGTATTGCCCGAATCAATCAACACTATTACCTTTTTCTTCTTGATATGTCCTTCTATATTGATAGTTTGAGGAGTGGTAATTCTAGCCAATGCATTACAAGATATGGTCAAATTCATTTCTTCTTTATCTAGGGTTTTTTCCTGATGTATATCCTCTTCTTTTAATGTTTCTTGTTCCTTTTCTTCCTCCTCTTCATAATCTATGTAAAATAATTTATTCTCAGCACACTTATGACCTTTAGTGTATTTGCTATCACAACTATAACAAAGCCCTTTTGCTCTTTTTTCTTCCAATTGTTGGGGTGTAAACCTTGTAGGTTATGGAAGGCTAGGGGAAACAACACTTACATCCTTATAGTTGTGAGTGGTAGGCTTCCTTGTTGCCATAATTTTTCTTTCCATTTTTCTTGCCAACTTGAATGCCTTCTCCAATGAGTTAGGTTCCCAAAGGAAAACCTCATGTTGGATGTTATCCTTTAAAGTCCCTATGAACACATCAATCCTATGCTCCTCTGGAATATCTTTTACCCTTATATTCAATTTTTGGAAGTCCTCAATGTGCTCCATCATTGAACCCTTTTGTTTGAGGTTTATCAATTGGCTAAAAAAAGTGTTGCTTTTTGTATCCTCATAATGTGCTATCATTTCTTCTGTAAAAATTGCCCAAGAGACAATTCATTTACGAGAGAAAAGCCATCGATACCATACAAACTGATTTGGTTCCAAATATAAAGTTGCAATGTGTACCTTTTGTGTGTTTTTCACATTATGGAGATCGAAATATTGCTCCATCTATAGTATCCATGTTACGGGATCCTTTCCATCAAACTTCCTCATATCGATCTTTGGAACATGGTGGGTCTTCAATCCAACATTAGAGTCTATGAAATCATGATTAACATTTATTTTGTTCTCATCATGAGTTTCCTTTACTACCCTCTCACCATTAGTAAGCATTTCTTGTAGCAACTTAGTCAAATTCATCTTCAAATCTTCCATGTCGTCTTTCAATTTTTCTTCTATACCCTCCATCTTAGCTTCCATGCCATCCATCTTAACTTCCATGCTATTCATCTTAGCTTCCACACCATTCATCTTAGCTTCCATGCGTTTCTTTAAACCATCAATCTTAGCTTCTGTTACCTTTTGTGAGAGTGAAATTTGTTGCACTTGGTCTCATAATTTTGATATATCATGTTGCATTTCATCCTCTTCTTCATGAGTCATGCTAGAGCTTTCAGGTTGCTTACTTGGTGTTTCCATTTTCTTTCTTTGGGGCATCAATTAATGATTATTATGCTTCACTATGCCCTTTGAACTTCAAACTAATTTTTCAACCCAAACTTATGCAAAATTTTAAAAAGACTACACACCTTTTTTTGCTTTGTAGAAGCTCGATATTTAATCTATTGTATATTTGTAATTATGGATCTCCAAGGTCTGAAATTGCTTCCTGTGGTAGCCCTCCAAGTCCTCTTTCCAATGCCACTAATCTGATCAAAATTGGATTCTCCAAGAAAGAGTTATGCCCAATCTCCCAAAGTCACCTGATTATATAATTTTTCAGTAGAGTGAACTTGTACGACGTGCCATGTGTCACTATTTCGACCTTTAGATCTGAAAAAGATACATAATAGTCCATCCTCTTTCTGTAACTTCTTATGAAATTTCAATATGATGCTCAAAGAGAAAGTTATGATGATTTTCCCAAGGTCACCTATTTGGAATGTAATTCGGAAGTCCGTAAAACACTAACTTCCTCAAATCATATCGCTGAAAATATAGTGAGACAAGATTTGAAATTCGGACCCAAGGTTTAGAACGATTTCGTCTCAAAAGGGTTTTTTTTAGCTTCTAAAACTTCGTAGAGAAAACATTATAGCGAAAATGTAAGTTTTAACCTAGTATAATTAATTGCTACAAACAAATTCTTAATAAAATATAAAAGATGCGATGGAAAACACATACATAAACAAAAATATGTTATTATGGAAACCCAAATAGGAAATACCAACAATATTCTTTTCAGTATATATTTATTTACAATAGTACAATACAATATAGATATCCTACAACATCCATAAACTACCAATTCATTTACCCTAGATTAGAATACAATCGTAGTTCCTTACACTATGAAACCATGGGAAAAACCACTATGCACCACAAAATCAAAGGAAAATATTGTATGTAGAAAACCACAAAAAACAAGTGCAAAAATTGTACCTCCTCCTTAAAGGGTTGGGGGAGGGGGGGCAGGGAGCTTTACCCCCCCTGTGAGCCCCCCGCTGCTTCCATGCACTCGATAAAATGTACAGACATGCATATAGTCATGAATAGAATATAACACATACCCAACAAGTTACATATGCATACATACATATTTCCTCCTTATTATTCCTTGGAGGAATACCCTAAACCATGAAATATTTGAAACATTTGTTTGCAGAATATAAGGAAGATGATCTTCTGGTTAGGGAAGGAAAGAATTTTACCTTGTCTTCGATTCTTTAGACTACTTTTTTCATTTCTTGTAAGCATGAATGATCTTCTTTTTTCAATCTCTTGTACAAATAGGTTGCATCTTCTGCTTGTCCCTTAAAAAAGTATCTAATGTAGTTCAATGTACCAAGAAAACTTTGTAGTTGTTTCTTATCTCAAATATCATTAGGGAATGAAACAAGTTCTTGGAGCTAGATTATTCCTTCTATTGTGATAATACCTGAGAATTCCATTATGGTCTTCCCAATTTCCATCTTTTTATCAAATAGGACTAATCCATATTGTTAATCCTACTATAAAAATTTTCCAAATGTTCTTTATGCTCTTTCAAATCTTTATAGAAAATAAAAAGATTATCAATGTATATAATAATGAATTCCAAATCATTGAAAATATCTTCCATCCATTCTCAAACATGGGTGGAGCATTGTAATACTCCCAATTTTGATTTTTCATTTGAGGAGGTTAGAAGAGATTCTTGGGGGTGGTGCTAAGCATAGCACAATTTTGCAACTTTGGAAATGGGAGGAAATAAAGGAGCGTAGGAGATATGGGAAGTAGGTCCCACGACCTTGAGGAGGAAATTCACACTTTTGGGAAGAAAGAGAGAGGAGTTGTGAATTAGTGGGAGTGGGGGTCACCAAGAGAAGGGAGTGCGAGTTAGTGGAGAGTGCGTCCACCCAAAGGAGAGAGAGGGCCAAAAACTATAAATAATGGAAAGAGGATATCATTTGGTATATTGGACTATTACACTTTACATTGCATCCTCTCTTGGAGTTGTTTAGCACAAGGGTCAGAGTACTATTTAGCACTAGGAATTCCAAGTGGAATTCCACCCTCATTTCAGAGAAATTTGAGTGTCTCCCTAGTGAGGTAATTTGGGAGTCAAATTCAAGGCTTCCCTTGAGCTTACCGCTAGAGATTTACTCAAATTTTCACATTTCCTAGGCATGAAAGGAGTTTTTGGCACCATCATTTGGACTAGCTACAACTGGTTGGAGACTCCGGACTTTTGCTGAGACATTCTTCATAGTTGAGGCCAAAGATTTGGAGCATTTTGGAGGGCAACGATTGAGGTTATAATTTGTGATGAGTTCCCCCTAATTTTCGTAGTGCTCAAAGCTCACTGGATCAATTTTTTGTAGGAGTAGGAGGTGGCTTATTTCCAGGGAAATTTGGGTTGGAGAAATCACGCATTTTTTAGAGGGGATTTTTACAGGATTTTGGGAGAATTTCAGTGTTATACTGTGGGCATCTTGTAACATTACCATTCTGTGGGGCGTTTTTGGCTAGATAGGGAAACTTGTACTTCTTAGGGTCATCGGGGATATTTGGGTCCAATCCAAACCCTTTCTGGGTTTTTATGGTTATTTGGAGGAGAGCTTCTAATTAAATTTGCTGAATTTTCTAGATAATATTCAGGCCAGAAATACCCTTTCTTTCATCAATCTGTTTTACTTGTTAGCTAGTAATTTGCACCATTTTGTGGGTTTTCGAGGTGGTAGGTTTGGGACAAATTCCTTACTGGGTTTTGCTGAGAAAATTGTGGAGAAGCGTCTGCTCTAATTTTGGGAGGTTCTGAGCACAAGAGTGGTAGATATCATCATTATCTTCCAACAATAGGAGCAAGAATTTACTGGGTTTGTACAAATCTTAGTTGGGTTGATATTTGATCATTTGGGCACTGATTTTTAAACTTGGGATTTTTCTTTCTTGTCATAGCAAGACCAGGTTCTTATTTCCCTCACTATATTGTACTTAACCAACTCAGAATTTAATATAAAGACCAAGTTTTGGTGACAATATATGTGTATCTAATATTTATGTATGTTTGAAATTTTGGATGTTGTTCATGAGCATGTTTTTCTGTTATTCACTATTAATTTCTGATTAAGTATATTACAGTGGTATCAAAGCATGATATTGGCCAGTTTTGGGGAAGCTAGAAAGCTCATGAAGATGTAGGCATGCATGCTCATTGGTTGGTGAAAGTATGGACATCCCAATGACACAAGAAAGATGGAGTACATAGAGGATCTAAGAACAAATCCATAAAAATAATGAAAAAATGTTAGAATTGAATAGAATGTGGGCCCAGTTTTGTACTAGTGAGGGGATAAAATAGGACCACCCTCATCCTCATGACAAAGACACCAAAGTTGTGTAGGCCATGGGGGTGAAGCCATTTACACCATGTGGGGGAAGGAAACAAAATCAGGGTACAAAACCTACTCAAAAGGAGTGGACAGGATAGGGGCAATTAGAGGGTGAGACTAGGAGGTGCTTTTGTTGGTGGAGATATGGCTCTAGATATCAAGAGCTTAAGGACGAGGTTTCATAGAAGGAAGATGATACTAATGGGTGTGGGGAGGACATAGATCGTCTTAGTGTGACTCTAGAGTCACCATGATTTGGTAGCCCAATGGTGGTGCAGGTTGATGCATTGGAAGAGAGAGTAAATCATGTGCATATCAAGCCATCCATTAATGAGGTGTCAGTAGGCGCAGAGTTACCCAAAGTCGTGATTGCATTTCTAGACAAAAACCATCTACAACAACATGGAGAGCACAAGGAGGGGTAGTCAGTGACTCCTGTTGAGCCCCTAGTGGAGGGGGACAAGAAGTCATCTTTTGGTCCAATCATCGATGTGGAGCAGGAAGATGTGCAGGTTATTAGTAGAGCTGTAGTAGCTCCAGATAGTAGCTTTGTTCAAGCCTATATAGATGGGGATTGCAACATTGTTAGGTTACATCTGAACTGTGGAGAAAGGGAGGAAGATTTACCTAGACAAATTGTATGTATTGATCAGGCCGACAGGATGAGATGACATGCATTGTGTAGGATGCAACATTTAGATGATGGAGTTGTTAATGGACCAATATTTCTGCACTTGGCCCTTCCCTTGGGGTTGGATGGAAAGAGATATTGAGTTGGTATCCATTGGAGCGAGCTAGGTGTTGAGATATATCCATGGCCATATTTCTTTATAGTATTATAATAAAATGTGAATATATGTATTCCCCCCCCCCCCACACACATATATTTGTGTGTGTGTCACTCATAAATTCCCAATCAATTTACGCTATATTAGAATACAATCATAGTTCCTTAATCGAAACTATAAAACCATATGAAAAACCACCATTCACCAAAAATCCGTGTGTTGAAAACCACAAAATTGGACACAAAATTTTCCAAACTTCTTTTTTCTAGGGTGCTACCCCAACGCAAGGGGGGTTTCACCCCCTTGCAAACCCCTTGAGCAGGGGAGTGCCCCCATATGACCCCCCCAAACATGGGAGGGATTTCACTTTCCCTATGACCCTCCTGGCTATGACCGGCACAATGTACAATGCACACATATAATGATGCAAAGAATATAACACATACCTAACATTATCCCACTTCTTGTTTTCTTTACACACAGGTGGTTGCAAGAGTACGTGATCAACAATCCAATTAAGTAATTCCTATTGTTTCTCTACACCGAGAGAAATTCTCAGTGCTTACAATGTTTTTCAATGAACCTACCACATTATTAAAAGTGTCCACCTTCACTAGCAATGCCTTCTTTTCTTCAACCATATCTCTCACAAAGTGATACTAAACATAATTATGCTCTGTCCTAGAATGATATGTCAGGTTCTTTGCTCGGAAGATAACACTTTGACTATCACAATCTATCCTCACAACTTGTTGTACACTATTACAAACTATCTCTTACTCATCCAATTGATTGCTCCTCCAAATAGGTGTACATAAACAACGTTATAAATGTGAAAATCTCTCTTCAACCTAGGTATTCCTTGGTAGCACAATCCTTAACTAGTAGTGCCACATAAATACTTGAAAACCCTCTCTACTATTGTCCATTTATCCTCCCTTAGCTTTGACATACATGTTTGAAAAATATTACATATGATAGAGAAATGCAAGACATATAATATGTGGAAAAACACAAACACAAAAAACCAGAGAGACACAGATATATGTGATTCACCTAGTTTGGGCTACGTCCACCTTGAATAGCCAGTCCTTCCTTTCTATTATCCAGCAAAATGAAGAGACAACCTACAGCAAATTCGTTGTAATATCCTCTGTTTTCTCTCACAGTCTCGCCTCTTTGTTTCTCGCTTTGAGCATACACATCTATTACACAGCCTCAATAAAATACCCTCATACAGAGAGGGGTTGCCTTCTAGGGAAAAAAACCCTAAACTAAACATAAGTTATACTGTCAGATCATCTGCCTAATGTACGACCCAGATTGACTAGAAATTACTATACTTTTATAAGGAAATTTTACATCTGTTTGGACAAGTTCCCCCCCGCACCCCCCCACGTGGAGGGGTGTACAATCTTCCTGGGGTATACATGCAGCTGAAACAAAGACCTCTAAATAATCATGCTCCACGCCCAACAATACATGTACTTAACACTCCCACTCCATGTCCAATGTCTAGTTTAGTACAAACCATTGCATACATCAAACTTCTAACCACACTAGCATATGGAACATGGGACATGTCCTCTTCCTCTTACTCTATCATGGGACATTGTTTTGCAAATAACTTTACACCTATAGGAATAGGGACCTTTACTAGTTTACATTCATGCATATTAAACCTATGCAAAATTGTATTAATATATTTCCTTTGATTTAACCAAAGTTTCATGTTTGTATAATCTCTTTTAATTTCCATGTTGAAAATGAAATTTATAGCACTAAGATGCTTGCAACTACGTTTTCAGTTCCTATAAGATTTCCATGTCATTTCCAATCAACAACATATCATCCACATACAACGCCAAATGAATAAGATGAACACCAACTAATTTGAAATAAAATAATTGCTTTAACCTATACATGAACCCTTTTATCTTGCACACCAACTCTTTCTTTCCTTTAACAACAAAGCCTTCTAGCTACTCCAAATATATTTATTTTTCCAAATCCCCATGTAGGAATGTTGTCTTCACATCCATATGTTATACTTCAAAACCAAAAGAAACAACGACAGATAAAATAAATTGTATAGAAGTACTTAACTTGTCAACAAGACAAAAAAAATTCTCACCAAAGTTAACTCTGTCTACCTGGAAATAACCTTTTTCTACTAGCCAATCTTTATATTTCCCCACTCTACTTTCTACAATCAACTCCTTCTTAAATACCCATTTGATTCCAATGGGATTTCTTCCAATTGGTAACTCTCCTAGATCCCATGCCTCATTTTTTTCTGAGGCGACCATTTCTTCAACCATGGTTTTTTCTCAAAGTTGAAATTTTCTAAATCCACCGCCTATCTAATAGTTCTAGGATCATCATTAGTAATAAACAAATGAAAATTAGGTACAATATATCTCTTTCTTCCTTATTTCCCTAACTGATCTCGTTAATACCAAATAATGTGGTTTTGTTTATTCCTATTCTTTTGTAGAGTCAAGAAAAGTCAAAGATGAAGGAAATTGTGGTGATTCGAAAAACACTCCTTCTTCTCATCCTTCGAGTCCTCATTCTTCTAGTACTTCTCCTCATTCTCAATCTCCATCTCCTCATGTACAAATTTCTCCAAAGAAACCATTATTGAAGTTGGATGTCAAATTCGACATGCCAATGCGTAATGGCGAGATCAATGCTGAAAGACTTGATAATTGGATTCGATAGATGGAAATTTATTTCCGTGTGAAAAAAATTGTTGGAGATGAGGTAAAAATTCAATTGGCCTCTCTTCGATTGGAAGGTACTACACTAATTTGTTGGGAAACCAAGTTTGGAAGATAAGAATATTTCCTCATGGTATGATTTCACCTCAACACTAAAAAAGCAGTTCCATCCTTTAGGAAATAACCATAAATCAACTATGGAATGAAAACTCTATGGCAGGGTAAAGGACAAAGTGTGCAAAGCTTTACTAAGGAGCTTAGGAAAAAGGATTTTTCCTTAAACATTCCACTACATACCCAAGAAACTCTACTTAAATACATTGGTAGCTTGCATAGTTATATCCATAATACTATTTTTTTTGTTAAAGCCACTGGATGAAGTATGTGTGCAAGAAACCTACATCAAGGTAGGCAAACAAGGTGGCGGTGTCTCCATGGAATCCAGTAAGTCAAAAGAAGACAAGGGATATGAAAAGGAGAAACCAAAGAGGATAACTTATGTGAAGAAGGGATATGAAATACTTCCTTGTTCCCTTGCAAAATCGAGGGTCACCATGATGATCATTTTTGGTGATTGCATCCAAAGCTTAGGCTCAAGTGGTTTTGAGACTAGAAGGGAAAGAAGAAGGTGGTTGACAGTTCAAAAAGATCAGGGGTCTGACACCGATGATGAAACAAAAATCATGTCTATGGGCTTGAAGTGTATATTTTCTTTTCATGTTGGTTCTAGTTCTTCTATTTCACCTCTAACTATAAAAGAATGAGAAATGAACTTTTCCACATAAAGGTTCTAACCAAACAGATAAAAGTTAATACCTTGTTTGATACTAGTTCCGAAGTAAACCAAATATCTAAAGCAGTTGTCAAGAATCTAAATTTAGAAACAACACCACATCATAAACCTTATCCTCTTGGATGGGTATGTGACAATGCCAAGCTACAAGTAACTAAACAATGTAGGCTTAGGTTTGCTATCACATCCAAATTTTTTTGATGAGGTTGAACTCAATGTGGTCCCGCTAGATATTTGTGGAATTGCATTGGGAAGCCCTTGTATAACAGGGAATCTATTTTCTTCAGAAAGGAGAACATGTATCCCATTTTCAAAGATGGAATTGAGTACATTGTCAAAGCTCATCACATGAAAGATGATCTCTCTCTAGTAACCATAGGAAAATTGAAGAGGCTTGTGAATGTGAGAAAAACCTTTTCACTCATGTATGCAAAGGTGGATAAAGCATGTGATTTGAAGCATGGGAATGAAATAGTTGCATGTGAACCTAACTATGATGTGTTTTAGGAAACATCGATGCTACAACATGAGAATTTGTTGTGTGAACCTATTAAGAGGATAAAAAATGTTGTTAGTTCATTTTCATTAGCATCTTTGTATTTTTATTGCTTCTAATGTGTTGTGCATAGATATTGGTTGGAGTAATGAATGTAGATGGTTGTGGGAAAATGGAAATGATTAAAAATATTGTTTCAGTGTTCATTCCTATTATACTTTTACTGTGATGAGCTAGGTGTGTAGAACAAGGTGGACGAATACTAGACAAGTGGGGATGTAATACCCTCACTTGAGATTTAAGTATAAACCTTTTGGTGGTCCAAAATATTCCAGTCGGGAGGATTCATCCGAGAGGATCAAAAAATACCTCAACATCAAAGGTCTTAAAACTTGATGGAAATGGTGCCATGACGTAGATATCGACAAGACATTTTTGACACTTGTTGAACGGACTCAAAATGACTCCATATGTAAAAGTTTTTGTGTTTCAAAGTTTTCATTAAAGAGAAAAAAGATGGATAGGGGTAAGACACATGGTAGGTCATACAAAATATGTACTAGGGATACGTGGCGAGAGCAGAATTTGGCATGTGACAGTCCATACAATTAATGTGGTAGCCTGTACAGCTAATGTGGTAGGTAAATGTGGCAAGAGCCTAATCTAACACGTGGCAAAGGCATATGATGTGGAAACTAGTTAGTAGGTGACATGGAATCCAATCAATAGGTGACATGACATCCATCTAGCAAATGATGTCACATCCAGTCAATGTTGACATGACCAAGTGGCAAGGTGGACTAATTAGAGGTTGCAATGTGGTAGCCTTTAAAAGGCCAAGATGATTTGAAGGCTTGTTGAGAAAATTGGGGTCCAATGGGATCGAACTCACAACCTCTAGGTTCTAGGTGTAGGGCGCTAACCAACCTAGGTAACCACTCATCGATGGGTTAAAAGCAAGCGAAAATATTTAAAGTCTAAAGTACCATAGCTTAGAGCCAATGGGGCTTGATCACACAACCCATGGGAACATGCACTATCACTCCACAAATAGGCCACATGTAGATGGTTGTAAAAGTGGTGGAAAATATATTTTATAATGTATTATTGTTATAAATTGGTTAAAAAAGGAAAGTCCATGGTTTTGAGTGTGCAACCTGTCCCATAGTATAACAAAAACTTAACCAACCATGCCACCATGTGTATGTTGAATGGGCCACATATGGAAATCATTTTGATATCGTATATTCTGCAAAGGTCAAGATTGTAACCCCATGCAGCTCGGCCTTGAGTTTGCAGGTTATGAAGTTTTTAAATAACATAACTTTACCAACGAGCCACAAAGCATAGAAGTTAATAAATTTTCGAAGCCGAGGTGTTTTTTCATGTACTTTTACCTACCTATTTTGTAAACAAGGTTATTTGAGCTCGAATTCAGAGCAACCAAATGGGAATTTTTGGTGGTATTTTGAAACCACTCTTGTTGTAGTAGTCAAGGGACTCAATTGAAGGAGAATGAGGATTCCTCATTGTAATTTGGGGCTTTTGTCATTGAATAAAGAAGGCCACTCCCACTGTAAGTGGACCTAGAGATGTAGCCCATAATTTGGGTGAACTTCGTTAACAATTTTGTTTATATCTTTCTTTCTGTTTTTCTCTGCTACTTTATTGTCCTATTTATTATGATTTTGGTTAAGATAATTTCACACTCATGTTTAAGAATACTTGTTATTTTAAGATCTTGAATCACTCTATCACTAAGTCTTCATACTTCATCCTTGGGATATACAATTGTTTCTATAGGAATAATTTTTTCACCCAGAACTTAGATTGGTACAAAGTCTCTAACTTGTTTCATAATGCCTTCATTGTAGCTTCTCCTGAAACATTCAGGAATAATGAAACTGAAATACCATTGTATTTTCTCTTTTCCTTCCAATCTAACTTTCCACAGTCTCTGTCAACATCCCTATTAGTGCAATCTATGAAAACACAATGATCCACTTATCTTTGTCCACCAATAAGTCTTCCATTTTGATCTTTCATAACGAAAAACTATGCCCATTGGATTTCTCAATCTCTATCTTTGAACTACTTTCCATTTCTTTTTACAATATGAATTGATTCCATAAATTTCCCAAGCTAACTGGTTGGAGACTCCGGACTTTTCCTGAGACATTCTTCATAGTTGAGGCCAAGTATTTGGAGCATTTTGGAGGGCAGCGATTGAGGTTATAATTTGGGATGAGTTTCCCCTCATTTTCATACTGCTCAAATCTCACTGGATCAATTCTGTGCCGAAGTAGTTGGTGGCTTATTTCCAGGGAAATTTGGGTTGGAGAAATCAAGCATTTTTTATAGGGGATTTTTGCAGCATTTTGGGAGGATTTTAGTGTCATATTGTGGGCATCCTGCAACAGTGTCATTCTGTGGGGCGTTTTTCACCAAATAGGGAAACTTGTACTTCTTAGGGTCATCAGGGATAGTTGGGTTCAATCCAAACCCTTTCTGGGTTTTTATGGTTATTTGGAGGATAACTTCTGGTTAAATTTGCTGAATTTTCTAGGTAATATTCAGGCCAGAAATACCCTTTCTTTCATCGCTGTGTTTTACTGGCTAGCTAGTAATTTGCACTATTTTGTGGGTTTTCGAGGTGGTAGGTTTGGGACAAATTCCTTTCTGGGTTTTGCTGAGAAAATTATGGAGAATCACCTGCTGTAATTTTGGGAGGTTTTGAGCACAAGAGTGGTAGATATCACCATTCTCTTCCAACAATAGGAGCAAGAATTTATTGGGTTTGCGCAGAGCTTAGTTGGGTTTATATTCGAGCACTTGGGCGCTGATTTTTAAACTTGGGATTTTGCTTGCTTGCCATAGCAAGCCCGGGTTCTTCTTTCCGTCACTATATTGTACTTAACCAACTCATTATTTAATATAAAGACCAAGTTTTGGTGCCAATATATGTGTATCTAATATTTATGTATGTTTACAATTTTGGGTGTTGTTCATGAGCATGTTTTTCTATTATTCATTATTAATTTCTGATTAAGTATATTACAGTGGTATCAAAGCATGATCTTGTCCAGTTCTGGGAAAGCTAGAAATATAATGAATATGTAGGCATGCATGCACATTGGTTGGTGAAAGTATGGACATCCCAATGACACAAGAAAGATGGAGTACATAGAGGATCTAAGAAGAAATCCACAAAAATAATGAGAAAATGTTAGAATTGAATAGAATGTGGGCCAAATTTTGTACCAATAAGGGGATAAAATAGGAGCATCCTCATCCTTAGGACAAAGACACCAAAGGTGCGCAAGCCATGGGGGTGAATCCATTTACACCATGTGGGGGAAGGAAACAAAATCAGGGTACAAAACCTACTCAAAAGGAGTGGACAAGATATGGGCAATTAGAGGGTGAGACTAGGAGGTGATTCTACTGGTGGAGATATGGCTTTAGAGATCAAGAGCTTGAGGATGAGGTTGCACAGAAGGAAGATGACACTAGTGGGTGTGGGGATGACATAGATCGTCTTAGTGTGACTCTAGAGTCACCATCATTAGGTAGCCCGATGGTGGTGCAGGTTGATGCATTGGAAAAGAGAGTAGAGCATGTGCATATCAAGCCATTCAATAACGAGGTGTTAGTAGGTGCATAGTTACCCAAAGTCGTGATTGTATTTCTAGACGAAAACCATCTACAACAGCATGGAGAGCACATGGAGGGGTAGTCAGTGACTCATGTTGAGCCCCTAGTGGAGGGGGACAATAAGTCATCTTTTGGTGCAACCATCGATGTGGGGCATGTAGATGCATAGGCTGTCAGCAGAGCTGTAGTACCTCTAGATAGTAGCTTTGTTCAATCCTATATATATGGGGATTGCAACATTATTAGGTTACCTCTGCACTGTGTTGAAAGGGAGGAAGAGTTAACTAGAAAAAAATGTATGTATTGATTAGGCCGACACGACGACATGACATGAGTTGTGTAGGATGCAAAATTCAGATGATGGAGTTGGTACATGGACCAATATTTCTGGACTTGACCCTTTCCTTGGGGTTGGATAGAAAGAGATATTGAGTTGAAATCCATTGGAGTGAGCTAGGTGTTGAGATATATCCATGGCCATAGTTTAGCAGAGGTCGTTGGTTAACAGAGGATCTCCAAGGTTAGACTATTATTGGGATCCATGTGGGATCCCCCATCACATCATGGAGCTGATAGGTGATGGTAGTATATGTGTGATGGATTTGGTGACTGAGCGCACACACACTTCAAGATTTCCATTAGAGTTCCGAGCAACAATACCAACCAACTGGATTGACAAGGGCACAAATAAACTCCACGAGTTGTCCTGATATGTTGGCCATGCATGGGGTCATAGGATTATCAATGTACTCTGGCAAGGGATGATCGGAGGAGGTGGCATTGGCAGGCCACTAGACGAAGCCTTGTATGGGGATGATGATTCCCAGCGGATATGTGGGGCACAAAGGTCATTGAGGAGCAACGTCGTAGTGTCTTCACCATTAGTACATGGGGAGATTTGCCTCTCAGATCCCTCAGGGAGGATTAGGAGGGGAGGTCCACTCACCTGCAGTTACGAATATGCGATAGTGGAGATGACGATACTAACCAGATGCAGTTTAATGCACGCTAACTCAGTTTTAGACCATGACATCCAGTAGTGCACAAAGATGTACATCTAGGTTTAGTTTTATGCCAAGGGGCATGGGGATGCATGGTTATATGAAGTAGTGTGTGAGGCTACACAATGGATCGGGGGAGTGTCGCTAGCTGGAAGACTTTTTGACGAGGGTTCTAGGCATTCCATTGGGGTGGTCATACACAAGTTTAGGGAGCAGGTCGGTCATAGGGCTAGTCATTAGTGTCCACATAGGTTCTCGACCATACCCGTTGGAGCCCACACATATTTCACTCATTGGCATCACCACGAATGGAGGGCAGCCTTGCTATGTTCGATAAAGGCCTACATTGTGGATAACAAGACTTTGGTGGTTTTCTTGAGACGAATATATGAGATTTAGTGCATCAAAGACACAATAGAGATTATCTAGTAGAGGAGCAGGGTCGATGTGTGAGTTGGAAGCCACAAGATGGCAAATGAGATGATCTTCCATAGGGGTGGCATATTGTTCATTATTGAGCCATAAGGGAGAAATGTGCCACTACTTCAGTAGGGCTTGTTGGGATTCTGCATGAGCAAAGGATACCATGTATAGTTTTCCAGTGGGTATCTAGGTTTCAGACACTGTATTGGCATATTACTGAGGGCGCGGATGGCAGGCTTAGTGGCGATGATTGGTTGGAGTAGGAAAAATCCACATATACTAAGTCAATTGTAGGGATTGACTTTATGGCATGTGGGGTTCCCAATATACATCAATACTACGCAGTGGAAAGTGGTAGGAATTGGGAGCGATGATATTCCAATCTGGCTTTGGTATGTAGGGATCCATTAGGTACGTGGACCACCTTACTTCGGGAGGATCATGGGGATGATAGAGAAAGGGTTATGTTTTCCCTGGGATGATAGGCTAGGGATCATTAGGATTATCATTATGAGATGAGGAGGGTATTCACCGTTATCATTTTGACTGGAGGTTGGGGCATGGATTGGTAGATTGCGGCCTTGCTAGGACTCCCTGGGAGGATAGAATTCCATGCAGAAGAGATGTCCCTTATTGGTGTGGTGATAGAGGGTTACCAAGGTGGATGAATCTGCAGGAGCACAAAAAGGTAGCAGTTATGACAATTCTAGCACAACAACCACATAGTGGTCTCACTTAGGGATTAACATGGAGCGATGGGGCTATAGAGTAGAGCAGGTGGGACATAAATTTGGTAGAGTGGGGTCCTGTGAGGGAAAGACATACATATCTTCCGTTGAGTCTTTGTTTAGAGGCATACATTACACTTCCCAAGGACATTGCAGGATGGGATAACACTTCACATGTGTGGTCTTATGACCAACAACAGATGGCCTTGATTAACTCATAAAGATGGGGGACCTCTTTTGTGAGATTCAAGTTGTACCTTCAGGAGTAAGCTATTGAGGTACCCAGGATTGATTTTGGCGACTGTACAACTTCCTAGGGAATTGACAAGAGTTTGGTGGTATTGAGGTATTCTACTTATCAACGATGTGTGGGAGGACTCTTGCACCCATACACTGATGGTTTGCATGTGCCATGAGGGGTGCTCCACATTGAGCAGGATGGCTTGAGATCTTAGTTTTGAGGGATTCCTTTGTGACAGGATAGTGCATGGATCCGGGGTGACGTCGTGGCATGTTTGAGACCCCAGTATTTCTCACAGTGACAGTTTGAGTCAGCCAATAGAGAGAGTGCTTGTTCAAGCATTGCTTGAGGACAAGCAATTTTTGGAAGGGAGGACTGTAATATTCCCAATTTTGTTTTTTCATTTGAGGAGGTTAGCAGAGATTCTCTGGGTGGTGCTAAGCATAAGAAAATTTTGCAACTTCGCGAATGGGAGGAAATGTTGGAGCATAGGAGATATGGGAAGTAGGTCCCACAACATTGAGGAGGAAATTCACAATTTTCAGAAGAAAGAGAGAGGAGGTGCGAATTAGTGGGCGTGGGGGTCACCAAGAGAAGGGAGTGTGAGTTGGTGGAGAGCGGGGCCACCCGAAGGAGATAGAGGGCCAACAAGCATAAATAAGGGAGAGAGGCTCTAATTTGGTATCTTTGAATATTACACTTTACATTACATCCTCTCTTGGAGTTGTTTAGCACAAGGGTCAGAGTCTTGTTTAGCACCAGGAATTCCAAGCAGAATTCCACCCTCATTTCGGAGAACTTCGAGTGTCTCCCTAGTGAATTAATTTTGGAGTCTAATTCAAGGCTTCCCTTGAGCTTACCATAGGAGATTTACTTAGCTTTGCAAATTTCCTGGGCATGGAAGGATTTTGTGGGACCATCATTTGGAGCAACTATAGCTGATTGGAGACTTCGGGATTTTGTTGATACATTCTTCATAGTTGAGGCCAAAGATTTGGAGCATTTAGTAGGGTATAGATTGAGGTTATAATTTGGGACAAGTTTCGCCTCATTTTGGTAGTGCGTAGAGTTCATTGGCTCAAGTGTGCACATGAGTAGGAGGTGGCTTATTTCTGGGGAAATTTGGGTTGGAGAAATCAAGCATTTTTCAGAGGGGATTTTTGTAGTATTTTGGGAGGATTTCAATGTCATATTGTGGGAGTCTTACAACAGTTCCATTATGTGAGGCATTTTTGGCTAGATAGAGAAACTTGCACTTTTTGGGGTCACCGAGGACAGTTGGGTCCAACCCAAACCCTTTCTAGGTTTTTATGGGTATTTGGAGGAGAGGTTCTGGTTAAATTTGCATAATTTTTTGGGTAGTATTCAGGGCATAAATCCCCTTTTTTTCATTAATGCGTTTTACTAACCAACTAGTAATTTGTACCATTTTTGTGGGTTTTCCAGGTGGTAGATTTGGGACAGATTCCTTTCTAGGTTTTTCTGAGAAAATTGTGGAGAGGCACCAACTGTAATTTTTGGAGGTTCTGAGCATAAGATTGGTAGATATCACTATTCTTCTACAAAAACAAGAGTAAGAATTTAATGGGTCTGTGCAAAGCTTAATTGGGATGATATTTGAACACTTGGGCAATGATTTCTGAACTTAAGATTTTTGTTGCTTGTTGTAACAAGCCTAAGTTCCTCTTTCCCTCACTATATTGTACTTAACCAACTCAAAATTTAATATAAAGACCAAGTTTTGGTGCCAATATATCTATATCTGATATTTATGTATGTTTGCAATTTTGGGTGTTGTTCATGAGCATATTTTTCTATTATTTAGTATTCATTTCCTATGACGGATATTACAAGCATTCTTAAGACCAAGAGTAATAACTCGCCATTGGCATTGGCCATGAGGACCTACAAAGGTGTATTGAACCTATCTTCTACATTTATTCTTCGTAGAACCCAATATTACTATCAAATTTACTAAACACATTACATCCTTTAATCTTATGAAACAATAGTTCTTTATTAGGTATTGGATACCTAAGTGGAAATAGTGTTTTATTTCATTTTTTGAAATTTATGACTAGCCTTGGCTTACCTAGTTTACACTCTAAATGCTTGTTGGTATAGAAGCTTGTTGAAGCCCATGTGACTCTACTTTTCTCAATCAAATTCTTCTATAGTGGATCTATTTGTTACCAGTAGTAACATTGTTCTTTGGGGGAAATTGTAATGGAAGTTACATTCTATGGAATAAATTTAAAATATTTTGTATATGGAAAATCCACAAAATATTTCTCTTTGGACCAGAAAGCATTAGGGACTTTATCTATGCAATTTGATTTTATTTTCTTCACAATCAAAGAAAACACTTGTTCTACATGTAGAATTTCATTTCTAAACAACTTTTTTATTTTCATGATTTTATCAATTGATTCCTCTGGTTCATCAATGCAGGTAACAATATCTAGAATCCTAGTTTGGCAAGTATTCTTACAAATTTAGTAAAAGTATCCCCAACCATCATGTTGAATTCATTTTTTTCTAGAGTGAAGGGAAGGTGTTTTTGCACAAAATCTTGACCAATAAGAATATCTAGACCAATATTGTATTAATGAAATTCTATAATGCACTGCAATTCATTAACATATATTGGAAAGTTTTTAGTGAACTTATTAATAGAAATGATTTATCCATTAATATCCCTTACCCTTGTTTATACAGGTTACCAATAGTTGCATGGGATTGCTCTAGACCTAGCACAAGAAATCATAGCCCTTGTGACTACTTGGGCATCCAAATTGTAGGATTTGTATCCTTTAGGCCATATTTATATGAGAATAATTACTCAATATTTGATGCCCTTTATTTATTGGTAAAGAGGAGCATACTGGATCAGATCTTGGCATAGTTCCCTAGGCTACTCTTGAGATTCAAATTCAGTATCTACTTTGGCAAGTGTTTGTGCAAATTCTTCATCTAATGGCGTCCCTTCCTCTGACTGCAAAATTTGCAACCGTTCTTTGCCTTAATAAGCTCTTATGCAATATTTATTAATGTATATCTTTTATCCGTTGTTGCACTTTTCTTATTGGTGTTTCCTTTTCTTCCTTTTAGTATTTTGTTGATTTTCATGTTGTAGGCTCTTCTCTTTGGAGGAATATTTGGATTATTTAGGAAAGAATGGGTGGTTGAAAGAAGCGGTCCTAGTATGTTTAAGGGGAATGATAATGAAGGGAAACAAATTATGGGGAATATTCTAAGGGATTCACCACGAATTTGCAAGGAATCTAGGAAGAAATATTATTGGTTTGAGTAAAGAGAGATCTTTTCCTATGAATTGTTAATTTTTTTGGGCTAGATTGTTCTCTACTGTAGATAATTCTAGTTACAAAACTTTTTATTTTACATTACTTTCACCCCATAACATCATATCATCATTAAACGTTATGTATAGAGAACAATAAACATCAATAATGCAACATAACAAAAAGGAACAATAGAAACAAAAACATGCACAATAAAAACACCATGATTTAGGTCAAAGACCAGGGAAAAACCCCACAAGGGGGAAAACCAATCCAAATTCTTCTTCTATTAGATATTCATCAATTGTTCAACTGAGATACAAAGTATATCGATAATGAGATACATCCATCACATTAGGCCACCTAGGGCTAACTGAAGTCAGTTCACAACTTTGCTTGTGAACAAAAATATCTAGAGAGTTGTTACCATTTCATTTTCACTTACAATATGGAGATCATTGTTATGTAGATCAAGTTCAAATTCATCACATCATCAGATATTTCACTATCATGATATAAGCATAGTCACTGTCATTACTGTCATGTCTCATTGTCATTAAGTTGCAGCCAACTTCATATGCATGAAAGTCAAGAGTATTGTCTTACTTTTAATAGGATACATCCATACTCATAAACATCAAGGCCAATGATAAATATAAATAGATCTCAGTCATGTATGCTGGTCATATGTCACTACAGAGATATAGAAGCGATTCTATTCATAGAATGTATTTGCCATTCGATATCACTAAGAGTTTTCTATATGAGCCACTGTATGAAGCTAAATGAACCATTGTTTGTCTACCATGCAAGCCTCAGGATGTCTGCCATGTGAACCATTATTTGTCTGCTATGTGAGAGAACTATATTACTGTGTGAGCCATATTTGTGTTAATACAATCACAATAGAAAACAAGACATAGGTGATCTATTGAAGCATTGCGGGCCACTATAGTTACTAAGGCAATGCCATTATATAAGATGCACTGTCAATTTACAAGAATGTGATGCCACTATATAATATGTGATGTCAATATAGTGATTATAAGCAATGCCAACTTGAGGGATGCCACATAGATAAATTCTATGTTGTTGTTATAATGATCCAACCCATAAGCAAATACGATGCCACAAAATTAATGATCCTAAACATAAACAAAGAACCATTGTAATGCGGATTATAGAAAATAGAACGAGGCAAAAAACTATGATGTGTGAGTTACAAAGTTTGCCAATGGATGTGAGCCTCCACAAATTTTTTACAACCCACTGTTGGAGATCAATGCGATGGAAGAAACAATGATATATATTTATATATATATATATATATATATATATATATATATATATATATATATATATATATATGATTTGTAGAACGTTCCACAAGATAAATAGATGCGAGCTATGTCTGAGACTTAATGCATGCCATAACTGAATGGAGTCACACACACACACATGTGTGTGTGTGTGTGACTCCATTCAATTATGGTTTGATTCGAGTCACAAATCCTATAATTAAGTCAATAATATAGATGCAAATTTCCACTAAAAATACGAGCCAATAGAACATACAAATTGTAGAGAAAATGTATGCAATACTTATGTGTTTATGTGAGGCACAATGATTGCTAATTTATAGTTGTCTCTATGAGTGAAAGTTCAAGATTGTTGGGGCAAGCCGACATGAATCTTTGAGGGCCGACCTGAACATATTATTGGAGGGAAATTCAAATTTCCTTTTAATAATATTTTTCCCTCATAAAAATTGGAGTCGACTTTAGCATCATCAATATTTCTTTTGCCTAATTAAATTTCCAGATCAAATGCAAGAAGGGGCTCAATGGGAATTTATCTATAACTGCCAATTTCAACACTCCCTCTTAGCTAGGGAGGAATTTCCATTTGCACAATAAGTCTCATCTCTTCTCTGCTCTGCTCCCTCTCAAAACATTATCTTCTTGGATTACATGTCTCAATATATAAGACGGGAAACAACTACATCATCATTACATTTTATCTTGTCTTATACAAGAATATTAATGAAAAATCAAAGGTAAGGGAGATCAATCCTCAAAACCCTACTAGTCTCCAAGTCAAATCATATCACCTCCATCTCAGCTACATCAACAAAACATCCATTTCAACATATCTATCCTTTGATAATCAATTGAACAATGATGTATTGATCTAAAGAAGAAGAATCATCATAGGGAATCCAAGCTACCACCCTATATCCAAGACAATAGGTAGTATAACCCATCTTGTCACAAGTTACAAGGATCAGAAATCCTATTGTTCACATATCTAGGGAAAATAGGCAAGATAAACCAACTCATCATAAATGATAAGGATCACAGTTCCTATTGTCCCACTAATCTTCCCATCTTGACCCTCAAGAATCAAATGCTAGAACAATTGCACACCCTCACTTGGTTAGGATACTAGTTACCACAAATGGTAAGGATCACAACTATCCCAAGTCTCCTCACCCATTGGCTAGATGGGTGGTAATCTCAACAAACCCAGATTGTGGGTAGGATGCCAACTGGGGTATACTTTGTCAAGTCCCAAATATGACAATAGGGAGGATACTACTTACCATGAGGTAAGGATCATAACTATCATATTGACTAGATTTCTCTTATTTTCAGGATCTCTTTGGCTTAATTCCTTTCCATGGGAGCTCAGACAGGGGGGAAGATCATAAATCAGTGTCCTCGATCAGTCAGAGACCCCTTCCTCTCATCAGTTCCTTCACTAGGCTTACAGTTGTTAGTCTTTTCCATATTGCATGACACATAGAGAACATCGAATCAACCACAAACTTCCATACTACAACATAGTGATCCAATTATCTACCTACTCATCAATCAAAATGTGATGGATTCTCATTGCTCATTTATGCATTATACCTTGAATATAGTGATACCTGATCTCAATGGATCCTATATCATAGTCGCGCTCAACATATTCTTAAACATCTCTTCAAAGATATTTCTCAACCATACTGACTCACAGCCAACCATGCCAGCAATAATGCACACTTCCTCTCAAAGCAAAAAATTTCTATGCCATAAAATCATCGAAGAAACCAGGGTAGACCTAAGGTGACTCTCAAATGTGATATTTCGGTTAACAATATTCTCAACATTATTGTATCCATAAATTGTCAAGTATCTGGCAGTGTGTCCCTGTTCATCTTTGTAGTCATTCTAATATATCCAGGCTCTATATGGCTCAAAGAAAATACTTCAAATTAAGTATCCATATAGTTGTTGTCTCATCATGAGAATCCATCAAAACTATATTTGAAGAGGAATCTCTTTCAATTGCTTCAATATCATGCCATGTTTATGAAAACATACTTCCCTTAACGAGGAAGTCCTCATCATCTCTCTAGTGTACTGCTAATCTAAAGACTAAAGGGCCTACTTAAGTCCATATGGAACTTTCTTTTATCTCTAATTGTGAATCTTAGCTCATATGCCTCAAAGACCTGAGGTAGATCCACATATTATTCTTCCCTAAGAACATCATGGAGGAAGCCAATTTTACAAACATCTGATAATATAACATCTAAGAATAGGAGCTACAATGCTTTGAGGAGGTTCTAGGTATGCTTCTTCATACATCTGATAATAATGCATTGGACAACAAAATCCAATGTCGCATCATAACCATATCCTATTGAGAGAATATTCCTTATGTAGAAGCATCATACATTGCAACATCATCGTCCCCGTGTAAAGGACATAAAACCTTCGACATATCTTTTCTCTAAAAATATCTTATAGTTACATGACACTATGATCCCCCTTTAATCATAGTCATCAACCAAGGAGATTGCAATCCTTCCTACAAGGTATGAACTCTTGTCCATCTTTTAAGCACTAATTTAATCATGAGATGGCTCTACATCCTTCTCGATCATGATATAAAGGACTTGGTCCTCACATCCTTATTAAGTACCTATAATCCCAAAATAAGAGAAAGAGCAATAATGTCTAAGTAAATAATCATAATGGAAGTTGGTGGGCTGGTTACAGGTGTTAAGGATAATCTTTCAAAATTAGAAACTACTTCTTCAAGTTCGAGTGGAACTTCTTCTCGGTTTTCCTTTGGAGTATCAGTGATCAACCTCCAATTTTAGTTATTCTGCTAAAATAGCAGAACTATTTAATTTACTCGGTATATGGCAAACCTTCAAATTTTCCATGGAACCAAAGGAATTAAAACCCCAGTTCATAACCTTATCACGTCCAAAATTTAATTATCTCACGTGCATCTTCTGACGCAATCACCGTCAGATCTGACCCCTTCAAGTAGACGGTCACGATTAACTGAGCTATTAGCTCAGTTCTATAAATTATTGCGTTTGAAATTTAAATTAAATCACGTGCATTTTCTGACGTGATCACCATCATATCTAACCCCTTCAACCAGATGGTCACGATTAACTAAGCTATTAACTCAGTTCTATAAATTATCACGTCCAATTTTTGGAATTAACGTCCGCGCTTGTTGGCACGTGATGACCATTAGATCTGTTGGATTTGTCCGATTGGACGATTATGATCTTCTTCTGGGTTTCTCGTGAATTTGTCAGGTTTCCTCATTCTGCCAGACTTAACACTTCCGCCAAGTTTATTTCTCATCTGTCAAATTCAGGATATTGCTAACTAACTCTGTGATTTCGAAACATATTTAGGCTATTAACAGTTCACTGTAATTGAAAAATTCAAGAAATAACAACACAGGGTTCATGTGAATTCAACCCTATAGATTCAGTTTTGAAATCAAATAACTTTAGAACTATTTTGAAGGAAATTTAAGAGACCTCCGGGATTTGACCATCCATGCACAGTATTCACGAGATACAGAGAGATTCCAAATTTTACATTCTAATCCTTCTTAGCCAAAATCCCATTCTACTAATTCAAGACTTACATAAATACTTGTACATACAACAATCATATCCAAAATCAATGGATCGAATCTGCCTAATCCTAGATAATATCTAATCTGCATGATATTCTCCTAAAGAATCTCAACTAAGCCTAAATACTTAAATTAATTACAAGATAATTCAAATCCCTGAATTCTAGCTCAAATCCTATCTAGAAAGCTTTGTAAAGTGGTAGCTAAAGGATCCCACTCCTTTTCTTGTAAACTTTTTTTTTGTATTTTTGGAATAAAATTTGAAGTCTTTTGTCTTCAAGCCTCATGCTCTTGCATTACACTCCTAAGGACAAAATTCTTCATGGGCTCCTATCCATGAGCTCTTCTACGGAACTTCCCAACTTCTTTAGCATGGCAACTGTCATCCAGGTAGCATCAACAATTGGTTGATCCTTCCACTTGATCAAATACTAAAAATACTCCTATCCTCTTGTCTTTTTAAACAATCTCTTATCTAAAATATTTTCTGGCTGCAATGCCTTTGTTGTAGGTAACTGTTTTACCCAATCAACCTCTTGTTCTTCTTTATCTTCCGCTTTATCATCTGCATTTCTATTTTCATGCTGGTACAAATCAGCAACATTGAAAATTGGAGATATTCCAATGTCACGGGGTAATTGAATTTCATATGCATTTGCAGAAAATTTCCTCAAGACTTTGCATGGTCCAATTTTCTTAAATTTTAACTTGTTATACTCCCTTTTGGAAATATTTCCTTCCTTAGGTGTGCCAAAACGAAATCTCCAACCTCAAAATTAACTTCTCTTTTCTTTAAATCTGCTCTGATCTTGTATGTTGCTATCCTGTAACTGTTGTTTTACCTGTTCATGTATTGCTTGAATCTCTGAAGCAAAATCTTCTCCTTTAGCACTTCTCATTTAAGCTTTTCCCAAGTCTCTTAATTCAAACACTCCTCTTGGGTGCATTCCATAAACTATATGGAATGGAATTTGCCCTGTACTCCTATTACGAGAATCATTATAAGCATATTCAGCTTGTGCCAAAATTTGATCGTATTGTTTTGGATGTTCACCTGTAAAACTCCTTAGAAGATTACCCAAGCTTCTATTTACAACTTCAGTCTGTGCATCAGTCTGAGGATGATTAGCTGAACTGAAACTTAGTTTAGTACCAAGTTTCTTCCACAAGGGCCTTTAAAAATGACCAACAAATCTGGTGTCTCTGTCTGAAACAATTCTCTTAGGTAACCCATGCAACCTTACAATCTCCTTAAAAAACATATTAGCAACGTGAGTAGCATCACTGGTTTTATAACATGGAATAAAATGTGCCATTTTAGAAAATCAGTCAACCACAACATAAATTGAATCATTTCCTCTTTGAGTTTTTCATAAACCCAAAACAAAGTCCATACTTACCATATCCCAAGGTCTATCTGGAATAGGTAATGGAACATACAAACCTGTGTTTTGTATCCTTGCCTTTGCATACTCATAGACTTTACAATTTTTTACATACTTCTCCACTTCAGATCTCATGTTTGACCAGAAATAAAACCGATTCAACTGTTCATAAGTCTTGTTTGCACCAAAATGTCCTCCAAGTCCACCACTATGTTTCTCCTTGATTAAATTTTCTCTCATAGAGCAATTTGGTATGCACAACTGATTTCTTTTAAACAACAATCCTTCTTGCAAGAAAAAATCCAGCCACTTACTTCTGTCTAACAAAATAAGATTTTTACAAGCTTCAAATGCCTCTTTAAAATCTAAATCTTTCTCATATAATTCTTTAATAAAATCAAAACCCAACACTTGAATTTGACTTTCTTGAACTAAAATGCTTTTTCTACTTAAGGCATCTGCTACTTTGTTTGATTGGCCATTTATATGTTTTAATACAAAATTAAAACTTTGAAGATATTCTACCCATTTTGCATGTTTTTGACTAAGCTTTGGTTGTTGCATAATGTACTGCAATGCATGATTGTCTGAATAAAGTATAAACTCCTTAGACATCAAGTAATGTCTCCATTTTTTCAATGATTGCACAACTGCATAAAATTCCTTATCATAAGAAGAATATTTCTTCTTCGATTCATTCATTTTTTCACTAAAATAAGCTACAGGTCTATCCTCCTGACTTAAAACAACGCCAATAGCTTCTCCACTAGCATCACATTTCACTTGAAAAGGTTTATTAAAATCAGGAAAAATTAAAATAGGCTTTTCAATGATCTTTCTTTTCAACAACTGGAAGTTCTTTTCTATGTCAACAGTCCATTTAAATGGTTGTTTATCCTTCTTTATAGTGTCAATAATAGAAGCATTGATCTTACTAAAATTCCTTATGAATTTCCTATAAAAACTAGCAATACCATGAAAACTTCTTACCTCAAAAACAATTTTTGGTGAAGGCCACTCTATGATTGCCTTTATCTTCTCTGGATCCATCTTTAATCCATCAACAGAAAAAACAAAGCCCAAATATACCAATTCTTCCTTCATGAATGAACATTTCTTTAAATTTAGCAGTAACTTTTCTTGTTGCAGCTTCTGTAAGACATAATTCAGATGTCTCATATGTTCCTCTTTAGATCTACTGTAAACTAATATATCATCCAAATATACTATTACAAATTTACCAATAAATTCTTTCAAAACTTCATTCATAAGCCTCATAAATGTACTAGGAGCATTTGATAACCCAAAAGGCATTACCATCCATTCATACAGTCCTTCATTTGTTTTAAAAGTAGTTTTCCATTCATCTCCTTCTCTAATCCTAATTTGATGATACCCACTTTTTAAATCTAGCTTTGTAAAATATCTTGGTCCACTTAAACAATCCATCAAATCTTCAATTCTAGGTAAAGGAAATCTGTACCTGATTGTTATTTTGTTGATTTCTCTTGAATCAGTGCACATTCTCCAACCTCCATATTCCTTTGGACTTAACAATATTGGCACTACACAAGGACTCAAACTCTCTCTAATCAGTCCTTTATCTAACAATTCCTGAACCCGTTTTCTGATTTCTTCATTTTCTATGGGAGTCATCCTGTAAGCTGCTTTATTTGGAAGATTTTCCCCTGGAATCAAATCTATATGATGACTGATTTTTTTAATGGGTGGTAACTCATTAGGAAAATCATCTACAATGATATCACAATAATTTTCCAATATCCCTTGAATTTCAATTGGAAAATCACAAATTTTAGTAGAAGTAGTTATTACCTTGGGTTTGCAAATCAGTGCAAAATTTCCCTCATTATCTTCAATCTGCTGCAAGTATTCTTCTCCACTCAACAATAGAGTCTTTGGATCAGATTTTCTTAATACATCCTCTTCTTCCATAGGCAACAATGTATGATTAATACCATCTTTACCAAATTTGTATGTGTTCTTTTTCCCATCATGCATAGCTCCTCTGTCATACTGCCAAGGTCTTCCCAGCAATATGTGACACACATCCATAGGCATCACATCACACAAAATTTTGTCTTTGTAGCTGCCCAACTGCAACTCCACTTCACATTGTTCATTCACTAACAACTGATGTCCTTTTTGAAGCCATGACACCTTGTAAGGTGTTGGATGTTTCTTTGTCTTTAATTTCAACTTTTCCACCACTTTTGTAGAGACCAAATTATCGGTGCTGCCACTATCAATTACCATTTGATAGCATTTTCCTTGAACCTTGCACACAGTCCTGAACAAAGTCTTTCTCTGCGTTGGTTCAACAAATTCCTTTGCTGGATTTAACAAAAATTTGTTAACTACCAAAGATTCCCCTTTCTCTGGCACATTTTCTTCTTCTGGCACCTTTGCTACTTCCTCTTCAGTTTGAGCAACAATTACATTTCTTTGATTTGTTCCTACATTTTCTGGGTACTCATAGGCTCTGTGTCCCAGCTTGTTACATCTGTAACATCTGATTTCTCTTCCTCTACCTCTGCCTCCTCTTCCTCTGGAAAAACTACTTCTACCACTTGCATCACCTTCTGTGGGTGTATGCTGATTCGAGTTGCTGCTAGCTCCATCTCTAGGTGTTGTAGATCTTCCTCTACCACCTTGACTTCCTCTTCCTCGGAAAGTACCTCTACTTTTGGCAGATTGCTTCCTCATGATTTTTTCTTCAGCCTTCAATACCATCTGATAAGCCTCTTCTACTGTTTTAGGAAACATCACACTTATCTCATCTTGGATCTTCATTCTGAGACCGTTTATATATCTTGCAACCTTCTTGTATGTATCTTGAATTTGTCCAGCTCTTACCTCACTTTGTAAAATTCCTTTGTGTATTCTTTCACTGTCAAAGACCTCTTTCTAAGGTTCTGCATCTATATAAATAATGAAAGTTTATAATCACTTGGAAAAAACTTACCTCTCAACTTTGCCACCATCCTGTTCCTTTAATTGGCTACTTACCAAGTCTCCTTCTTTCTACCTGCACTCCATCCCACCAAAGAGATGCATGTCCTTTCAATTTTGTGACAACAAATTTCACTCTTTTTGCTTCTTCCATTTCTTCATAATCAAAGAATTTATCCATGTCATTAATCCAATCTATCAAATCCTCAAGGTTTAAACCTCCTGTATAAACTGAAACCTCAAGTCTGGGTTTAGATGTGGATCCCAACACTGATTTAAAGAATCTGATTTCATGAGTAACTTCTATAGGTTCCTCTTCTTTTGTAGCTTCAACTTCAGGCTCACTGACATCTCCAGCACCTGCATCTCTTTGATTTCCCATTTCCACTGCTTCTAATCTAGCTTGCATCTGTTGCATAGCTTCCAACACTTCAACATTTGCAACTGGTCTTCCTCTTCTTTGACCACCACCATGTCTTCCTCCAACTCTGAAAGCCATGTTGGATTTCTTTTTTTGATCTTTGAGATCCTGCTCAGTGTCAGTAGGCTGCTCTGATACCACTAATGGTGGGCTGGTTGCAGGTGTTAAGGATAATCGTTCAAAACTAGAAACTATTTCTTCAAGTTTAGGTGGAACTTCTTCTCGGTTTTCCTTTGGAGTATCAGTCATCAACCTCAAATTTTAGTTATTCTGCTAAAATAGCAGAACTATTTAATTTACCCGGTATATGGCAAACCTTCAAATTTTCCACGGAACCAAAAGGAATTAAAACCCCAGTTCATAACCTTATCGCGTCCGAAATTTAAATTAACTCACGTGCATCTTCCGACACGATCATCGTCAGATCTGACCCCTTCAAGTAGATGATCATGATTAACTGAGCTATTAACTTAGTTCTATAAATTATCGCGACCAAAATTTAGATTAAATCACGTGCGTCTTCTGACACGATCACCGTTAGCTCTGACCCCTTCAAGCAGACAGTCATGATTAACTGAGCTATTAACTCAGTTATATAAATTATCGTGTTCGATTTTGGAATTAATGTCTGTGCTTGTTGGCACGCGATGACCATCAGATCCATTGGATCTGTCCGATCGGATGATAATGATCTTCTTCTGGGTTTCTCGCGAATTTGTCAGGTTTCCTCGTTCCGCTAGACTTAGCACTTCCGCCAAGTTTATTTCTCATTTGTCAAATTCAGGATATTGCTAACTAACTCTGTGATTTCGAAACATATCTAGGCTAATAACAGTTCATTGTAATTGAAAAATTCAAGAAATAAAAACACAGGGTTCATGTGAATTCAACCCTATAGATTCAATGTTGAAATCAAATAACTTCAGAACTATTTCGAAGGAAATTTAAGAGACCTTCGGGATTTGACCATCCATGCACAGTATTCATGAGATATAGAGAGATTCCAAATTTTACAGTTTAATCCTTCTCAGCCAAAATCTAATTCTACTAATTCAAAACTTACATAAATACCTGTACATACAACAATTAGATCCTAAATCAATGGATCGAATCTGCCTAATCCTAGATAATATCTAATCTGCATGATATTCTCCTCAAGAATCTCAACTAAGCCTAAATACTTGAATTAATTACAAGATAATTCAAATTCCTGAATTCTAGCTCAAATCGTATCTAGAAAGCTTTGTAAAGTGACAGCTAAAGGATCCCACTCCTTTGCTTGTAAACTTTTTTTTTTTGTATTTTTGGAATAAAATTCGAAATATTTTGTCTTCAAGCCTCATGCTCCTGCATCAGAAGTGTACCTAGTGATGAGGCAAGACTCTCTTTCTTTTCTAGATGTAAGAGTGGCTCCTTTATTCTCCCATGCCAACTCTCTCTTGGAGATAACCCTTCCTCCACTACTCTACATCTTTATGATCCTCAAGATGGATCACATCCTCATTTAAGAACTTAGTGAAACAAATGAAATACTCACGCAGGAAGAATAAGAAAGAATGACATAATTCTTGAAAATACTTATCTTTAATGTAGATTGTGGGAGGCTCCGAACTCCCTCTTGATCCCAACTCCCTCTTAGCCAGGAGGCATCATCGACCATCAATCATATATCAATAATTTCTTCATAAGAGATGCATCTTCATGAATACCACTTGTATCCTTTATCTTCTTTCATTGATAGCCAAGTCTATCCATCAATTACCTTTGAATCTTCAACATATCTTTCTCCTAGGGTTTCTCTGAATTTATCATGGGCTACTTGAATAACTGAAAAGTTTATTGTTGATTAAATCATGAAATGTTCTGAATCATACCAAGACCCTTTCCATATCAAGGCCACTCCTAGGGTTTCTTCTAAACCTTAGCTTCGATTTGGAAGATAATGGCTTAGTGTTTCCTCTAAATCTATCATGGGCTTCTTATTGATCATATCATATCAAGGAGTTTCACTCTAGGGTTTCATTATTGTAGACCTGTGCCATATCCAAAAATTATTTGAGGATTTTCTCACAAACCCTAATCTCTATTGAAAGAGCAAAGGTTTCCTTCAAACCCTAGCATTATTGTAGGTCTTTGCCATCTTGATCTCTTTCACTCTACTTGATCCACAAACTCTGTCATAAGTGTCTTCATGGGGGTGATCTCAATGACTTTTCCTCATCCCAACTCTTATTTCATGTTAATTTTTTTGTGTTATATTGTTCTTTGTTATAGATAATTGCATTTATAAAACCTTTTATTTACATTACATTCACCCCGTAACATCATATCATCATAAAAAATTATGTAGAGAGAAAAATAAACATTAATAATGTAGAAAAACAGAAAGGAACAATAGAATAAAAACATGCACAAAAGAGACACCATGATTTAGGTCAGAGACTAGGGGAAAGCCCATCCAAATTCTTCTTTTGTTAGATATTCATCAATTGTTCAACTGAGATACAAAGTATATCTAGAATGAGATACATCCCTCACATTAGGCCACCTAGGGCCAACTCAAGTAAATTCACAAATATGCTTGTGAACTAAACAATATAGAGAGTTGTTGCCATATCACTGTCACATATAATATGAATATCACTGTCTTGAACATCAATTTCATTGTCATCATGTCATTAGATATTTCACAGTCATCATAGGATCATAGTTGTTGTCATTACTATCATGTCTCATTGTCATTAAGCTGCAACCAAAAACATATGCATCAAAGTCAAGAGTACTATCTTACTGTTAATAGGATACAACCATACTCATATATGTTAAATCCATTGTTATATAGAAATAGATCTCAGTCATGTATGCTGGTAATATGTTACTACAAAGATACAAAAGTGATGTCATTCATAGAATGTGCTTGTCATTTGATGCCACCGAGAGTTTGTTATACAAGCTATTATATGAAGCTAAATGAACCATTGTATGTATTACATTTGAGCCTCAGTATGCATGTTATGTGAACCATTGCTTGTATTCCATGGAAGATAACCATATTATTGTGTGAGCATTATGTGTGTTAATACAATCACAACATAAAACAAGACACAAGTGAGCTACTAAAGCATAGCGGGACATTGTAGTTACTAAGGAAATGCCATTATATGTTAGGTACCTATACTACTAATGTAACCCGTTATTGTTATTATTGTGCCCCATAGAATCCCACTATTGTTATTATTGTGCCCTTACATTATTATTGTTATGTCGGCTCTGATTATATTATGACCCCTTAGATTCCTATATATAGAAAGGAGGTCTTTTCATTTGTGTCATCCAAGAATTGTTCATTTGTGTAATGTAAAGGAGGTTTCCCCCTTGAAGAGGCTTATTTCTAAGGTGTTGATCTATCTTTTCTATCTTTTTTTGAGCTGGTTTCATAACATTTGGTATCAGAGCTTTGGATTGTAGGGTTTCATTGCTCCAAATAGGTCATCCTGGCATTTTCGCTATAACGTTTTTTCTGCGATGTTTCAGAAGCTTAAAAAAAGCCCATTTGAGATGAAATCGCGCGGAACCTCGAGTCCAAATGTTAGATCTTGTCTTGCTATATGTTCGGAGATATGATATGAGGAATTTAGGGTTTTTGGAAGCTCCATAATTTCATCTAAAATAGGCCATCATGGAATTTTCGCTATAACGTTTTCGCTACAAAGTGTCAGAATCTAACCAAAAAACCCATTTGAGAACAAATCAGTCTAAACCTCGGGTCCAAATTTCAGATCTTGTCTCGCGATATTTTCAGATATATGATTTGAGGAAGTTAGGGTTTTTGCAGACTCCCGAATTACATCCTAAACATGTGACCCTGGGAACATCGTCATAACTTTCTCTATGAGAATCAGATTGAAATTTCGTAAGAAGTTACAGAAAGAGGATGGACTTATTTGGTTAGGGTATAATTTTCAGAACCTAAGGTTGAAACAGTGACAAGTGGAACGTGGTACAAGTTCACTCTACTAAACTATTCTATTATTAGGTCATCGCGAGAGATTGGGAATAAATATTCCTTCGGGAATCCAATTCAGATCAGACTTGTGGAGTTAGAAAGAGGACTCAAAGGGCTATTATAGACTGAAATTTCAGAACTTAAAGATCTGAAAGTACAGAGTTACAATCGTTTCAAGATCGAGCTCCTAAAATCAAGAAAAAGCAAGATGAGGAAGTTTGATGGCAAGGATCCGGTAAATTGGATACTACAGATGGAGAAATATTTTGATCTACATGGTGTACAACAGTTACAAAAGGTACGTATTGCATCTAATTATTTAGAACCGAGTCAATTTTTATGGTATAAAGGGCTTTGTTCTCGTAAACCACTTGTCACATGGTCAATTTTCACAGAGGAAATGATAGAAAATTATGAGGATACAAAGAGAAACAACTTCTTTAGCCAATTGATAAATCTCAAACAAAAGGGTTCAATGGAAGAGCACATTGAGGAATTCCAGAAATTGAATATAAGGGTAAATTATATTCCAGAGAAGAAAATGGTTGATGTCTTCATAGGGACTTTAAAGGATAATATTCAACACGAGGTTCGTCTTTGGGAACCTGATTCATTAGAGAAGACATTCAGGTTGGCAAGAAAAATTGAAAGCAAAATTATGGAAACAAGGAATCCCACCACTCACGACTATAATTATGTAAGTGTTTTTTCTCCTAGCCTTCCACAAACTACAAGGTTTAACCACAACAATTGGAAGAAAAAAGAGAAAAAGGGCTTTGTTACAATTGTGATAGAAAATACACTAAAGGTCATAAGTGTGCTCAGAAGAAATTATTTTACATAGATTATATAGAGGAGGAAGAAAAGGATCAAGAAACATCAAAGAAGAGGATATACACCAGGAACCCACCCCAAGGAAAGAAGAAATGAATCTGACCATATCTTGTAAAGCATTGGAAAGAATTACCACTCCTCAAACTCTCAAGATAGAAGGACATATCAAGCAGAAAAATGTTCAAGAAGTGAAAGATCACATTGAGAAAGAAGAAATGAATCTGACCATATCTTGTAATGCATTGGCCTGAATTACCACTCCTCAAACTAGCAATATAGAAGGACATATCAAAAAGAAAAATGTTCAAGAAGTGAAAGATCACCTTGAGAATCAAGAAATAAATCCGACCATATCTTGTAATGCATTGGAAGAAATTACCACTCCTCAAACTATCAAGATAAAAGGACATATCAAGAAGAAAAAGGTAATAGTGTTGATTGATTCGGGAAGTACCCATAATTTTATTCATTGTAAGATAGCCAAGGAATTGAATTGCTTCCTATATCCATCACCATAGTTTCAAGTGATGGTTGCAAGTGGAGGAACCGTAAATTGCTCTTGAAAGTGCCATAATATCAAGCTATCCATGGGAGAATATGTATTGAATAGCCCAATGTTTTCCATTCCAATGGGTGGTGCTAATGTTTTACTAGGAGTCCAATGGCTACAATCTTTGGGTACGATAGCTTTTAATTTTCAAGAACTTTTCTTGAAAAATTTTTGGGAAGGAAAGGAAGTTGAATTGAGGGGTATCGAAGGGAAACTAGGAAAGATAATCAACTCTAACAGCATGAAAAAGCTTCTAAATAAAGAATAATAGCACGTAATTGCACAATTATGTTCACTATAGGATCCCACATCGAGATCATGTATTTCTCCAGATCTCCAAAACGTTTTGGACATTCATTCCACGACATTTGAGACTCCCAAAGGCCTCCCACCTATTCGTGATCATGATCATGTTATTCATTTGATTCTAGGAAGTGTTCCTCCAAACATGAGGCCTTACAGATATCCATATTCCCAAAGGAGTGAGAACTCATTCAAAAGTTGCAGAAGATCCCAGTTCAAATAATATTGCGAGAACTTGAAAAGGGAGGAAAAATCATATTGGAACCTGAAGCAGTCATAGAACCGAGAAATTGACAGCTATGAAATAGATCAATTTCAGAGTATCTCATCAAGTGGAAGAACTTACCGCCCAAATATTCCACATGGGAGGACAAGAATTTATACAGAACCATCAAGAACTACTCAAGCGTTGAGGACAACACTTTTTGAAGGAGAGGGGCATGTCAAGTCCATATACTACTAGTATAACCCCTTATTGTTATTAGTACAACACCCTTATTATATTGTTGTGCCCATGTAGTCCCCATATTGTTATTATTGTGCCCCATAGAAGCCCACTATTGTTATTATTGTGCCCTTACATTATTATTGTTATGTCGGCTCTGATTATATTATGACCCCTTAGGCTCCTATATATACAAAGGAGGTCTTGTCATTTGTGTCATCCAAGAATTGTTCATTTGTGTAATGTAAAGGAGGTTGCCCCCTCGAAGAGGCTTATTTCTAAGGCATTGATCTATCTTTTCTATCTTTTTGTGAGCTGGTTTCATAACATTATATACGATGCATTGTTAATTTATAAGAATGTGATGCCGCTATATAAGATGTGATTTCAACATAGTGATGATAAGTAATGCCATCGTAAGGGATGCTACATAGATAAATTTTGTACTGCTATTATAATGATCCAGCCCATAAACAAATACGTTGCCACATAATTAATGATCCCATACATAAACAAGGAACCATTGTAATGCAAATTATAGAAATAAAACGAGCCACAAAATTATGATGTGTGAGTTACAAAAGTATGCCAATGAATGCGAACCTCCTCAAAACTTGAACAACCCACTGTTGCAGATCAATGCGATGGAAGAAATAATGATTAGTGTGACATACACATATACATATACGTATACATATACATATACATACACATACACACACACACACACACACACACACACACACACACACACACATATATATCCGAGACAAAGATCTTATAATCAATTCAATAATATAGATGCAAATTTCTACTAAAAATACGAGCCAATACATATGCATCAGAGTACTATCTTACTGTTAATCGGATACAACCATGCTCATATATGTTAAAGCCATTGATATATATAAATAGATCTTAGTAATTTATGTTGTTATTATGTCACTACAAAGATACAAAAGTCATGCCATTCATAGAATGTATTTGTCATTTGATACCACTGAGAGTTTGTTATACAAGCCATTGTATGAAGCTAAATGAACCATTGTATGTGTTACATGTGAACCTCAGTATGTATGTTATGTGAACCATTGCTTGTCTTCCATGCAAGAGAACCATATTACCATGTGAGCAATATGTGTGTTAATACAATCACAACTAAAAACAAGACACAAGTGAGCTGCTGAAGCATTGCAGGCCATTGTAGTTACTAAGGAAATGCCATTATATAAGATGAACTGTCAAATTATAAGAATGTGATGCCACTATATAAGATGTGATGTCAACATAGTGATGATAAGCAATGCCATCATGAGGGATGCCACATAGATAAATTTCGTACTGCTGTTATAATGATCCAACCCATAAACAAATACGTTGCTACATAATTAATGATCCCACACATAAACAAAGAAACATTGTAATGCAGATTAAAGAAATAGAACGAGCCACAAAATAAGCTACAAAATTATGATGTGTGAGTTACAAAAGTATGCCAATGAATGCGAGCCTCCACAAAACTTTAACAACCCACCATTGGAGATCAATGCGATGGAATAAATAATGATTAGTGTGACATATACATATACATATACATATACATATATATCAGAGACATAGATCATATAATCAAGTCAATAGTATAGATGAAAATTTCCACTAAAAATACAAGCCAATATATATACATCAAAGTCAAGAGTACTATCTTACTGTTAATAGGACACAACCATACTCATATATATTTTTTTTTTCCACAGAAAAAATCAAACCATCTATTAAAGATAATAGTTAGTTACAAAGAATATGCGAGGCATTGCTAAAGGACTCATTCTTTGCCATGAGACAGGGAAAAGAAAGGAGTCTCGGCTGATTTAGAAAGAAACCAGCATATACACGCCCACCCGGGAGGCAATGAGCCACCGCAAAAATCCCATATGATGAAACAATAAGCAGTCAAAATGGGATAGTTGCGCGCCGAAATAAAAAACCATTCGAAGAGAGGCAGGAAGCCTGTCTTATGAAAATGAGCACGCCTCCCTGGAGCCAGAAGGAAGGCAGACAGGCAAAGTAGAAAAATGCAGAGAAGAGAATCCGCATAGAAGAGGAGCAAACAACGTCCAAGAGAGAAACCTGCGTAGACACGATCAGGATTTTGGAGAAAAAGGAGAGTGAAATAGAGGTCAGGCCGAAGTGAGCCTCCTTTTACAAGGAAAGCAGCCCGAGAGACCTGATGAAGAGCTGCGAAACTGAAAATAAAAAACAAATGAGGCAATACAGATATTACAGAGCACAGGAAATAGATTCTGAGAAAAGAGAACTAAGCGAAAATGGGCTGTTTGAGAGGTCGAACCACCCCATTTTATTCTTCCAAAACAGTCCACGACCCCATGATTTGATCAACACCATCTTTGGAGAGACGATCGGCTTCAGAATTTCTTTCCCTGTAGATGTGACTAAGGGAGATCTCCGAGAAAAAGTTTTTTAGTCGAGAGACTTCTCTAAGCAAGGGAGACAGGGTGAAATTGCTGCACACTTGCGTCCCGTTGAACCATCGCACAGTGTTCATAGAGTCCCTGAAGATCTGGACCTCTTGCACGTTCCTCAGGACAAGCCAACAAAGAAGAAGGTGGAGGGCTTTCAATTCAGCGAAATTATTGGATCCTTGGCCAAGGCCGACCGAGGCCTTAACAGTCTTTTCCTTTGAAAGATGGATTATTAAGCCAGCCCCACAGTGACCATTTATGTCTGAGGCTCCGTCAAAGTAAGCCCACGGGATAGAAGATCTAATAGTTTCTTGTCGAACCAACCTGGGAGGAGGAGTAGTATGCGGAACATGGATACTATCGAATATTGCAGCTCCTTCAACAGCCAATCTTTCGATCAAGAAGATGGAGTCCTTGATGATGACCTAGTTCCTAGCCAGCCACGTCCCCCAAGTGATGAGGAGCGGGATGGATCTCTCTCTGTCATTTGCAGCTTCTTTCCACCACTTCTGCCAAGCTTCCAAAATCCCTTTCCCTTCCCACCTATAAGGGATTTTGAGTAGCCTTAACGTTTCAGCCCAAAGACTAGAATTGAGGGGGCAGGAGAGGAACAGGTGTTGAACTGATTCGATGCTGTCTTTGCAGAGAGGACACTAGCCTGGGCCAATCCTACCCCGTCTTTGAAGAAAATCCCAAGTAGGGATTTTCTGGTGCAGGACACACCAGAAAAAAAGTCTGGTTTTCGGTGGACCTTTTAACTTCCATAAAGGTTTGGCCCACCAAGTTGGATTATCTCACCCTTTCCATTTGTACCCCATCTTTGGAGAGTAGATGCCATTCCGAGCAAAGACCCACTGGAGCTCATCTGGGGCGTCGGAGAGCCTGACTGAAGAATTTAGGAGGTCTTACCTGTATGAATCCCATTCCTCCAGCCATTCTTCATCCAACTGAAGATCTATTCCTAACATCCACCCTTGGCTCCATATGGAAGAAGTTCGGTGATCGGCCACTTGGTTTAATTTGAAAAGACCCTTTTCTTTTAACACCGCAACCAACCCCTGAGATAGAGAAAAATGCTCTGAGCAGCCTATCCAGGGGTCTCTTCCCAACCTTATTTGAGTGCCATCCCCCACGCTCCAAGCCAATCCCTTTTCAATAATATTGAAAGAGGCAACCACGGCTTTCCAGACCACCGAGGAGTGTTTGCAGAACTTTGATGGCAATCTAATCCAATCTATCATTGATAGAGGGTCAATGTATTTTCTCTTTGTAACAGTAGTCCACAAATTGTCAAAAGAAATGAGCCTCCAAGCGAGTTTGGCTGCTAAGGATTGGGAGAAGCATTGAAGATTTTTGATCCCCCAGCCTCCCCACTCTTTGGGACGAGCCACTTTATCCCAGGCGATCCACGGGGTGACCTTTTCTGACTTGGACCCTGCCCACAGAAACCTGCTGCAAAGTTTATCAATTTGGGAAAGGACTCCTTTGGGAACCCAAGTCAGACTAGCCCAATAGACTGGAACAACCATAAGCACAGATTTTATCAACACAACCCTACTCGCCCTGGAAAGCCATCTGAAGCAACAATGTTTCAGCTTGGATTCGATTTTAGCAAGAATCCAGGTCCAATCTTTGTTCCTGTAGTTGTCCGGTTTGAGGAGAAAGCCCAAATATTTGAAGGTATCCTCCAGCGCTTTGACATCAAAGTTTATGACCATCTTCACGCTGTGCACCATTTCTCTGGACAAACCTGTACACGTGAGAGAGGATTTTTGCTCATTTATACATAGGCCAGTCGCCTTCAGGAAAAGGTCCATGATCCTTTTGAGCATCTTACAATCCTCCAGGCTACCATTACTGAACAGAATTATGTCGTCCACGAATAGGAGGTGAGTAACCCAGAGATTTTCAGCTACTTCAATGCCTTTGAGAGTCCCTTGTCTTTTAGCATCGTGTATCATAAGGCTGATGCCCTCTGCAGCCAACAAAAACAAAAGGGGAGAGAGCGGACAGCCTTGACGCAGACCGTGTTCAGGACTGAAAAAACTAGAAGCCACTCCATTAATCAGAACAGCTATGGAAGAGGAAGAAATACAGCTCATAATCCATTTCAAAAAATCATACCTGAAACCTAGATGAGTTAGCAATAGCCTGAGATACAACCAGCTGATTCTGTCAAAAGCCTTTGACAAATCGATTTTCACTACTACTCCTTTTTTTTTCCCAATTTTTAGACTATGAAGAGTTTCTTGAGCAACTCCAACCGCTTCATGAATTTGTCTGCCATCGAGGAAGCCAAATTGCTCAGGGGAAATGTTTCTGGAGAGAAAAGGTTTTAATCTAGAGGAAATGACTTTTGCTATGATTTTGTAAACACAGGTGCACAGGGATATGGGTCTGAAATCTGCAAAGGAGCCCGGGAGGTCAGATTTGGGGATAAGAGCAAGAAATGTGGAGTTGAAGGGATGGAAAATTGATCCCATGCTCCTGGACTCTTCTACAACTGCCACAAGTTCATCGCCGATGAACTCAAAGAAGTGTTGGAAGAATTCGACAGTCCAACCGTCTAGGCCAGGGCTTTTGTCCTTTTGCATGGATTTGAGAATATCCTCGACCTCTTCCTTAGAAACGGGGGCCATGATGGAATCGTTTCCTTCCTCCTCAATGAACCTAGGGAAGTACTGAGAACCTCTTATAACTTCAGTGATAGATGCTTCCTCTGGCTCTTTAAAGAGATTCTTGAAATAGGAGTTCCCTAGAGAAGCTAGCTCTTCAAAAGAATGAGCCCTATCACCATTGGATTTTTTCAATTCCCATATGGTATTAGATTTTTTCCTTCCTTTTGCATAATTCTGGAAAAACTTGGTGTTATCGTCCCCCGCCTGCAACTAGATCGCTCTACTTTTTAAGCACCAACTCTCTTCCCTGGCCTGAAGAATCCACTTCCTTTCCCTCTCCTGATCTTTGAGTCTGGCCCGAGACTCTTCTGTTCTATAACCAATACCTCCAGGATCTTCAAGAAGGGCAATCTCTGCATTGACATTTTCCAGTGTTTTTTCTTCATTCATTTTTTTCTGGAGGGCCCAATGCTTGGATGCGGCCTTCATCCTTGTTAGATTTTCCATGAAAGCCTTGCTACGACTCTCATCTTCGCTGAGGTTAGAATTATTCCAAGTGCTATGGAAGAGGCTGATATAGGATGCGTCCAAAAGCCAGGAAGCATTAAATTTGAACGGAGTGCCCGGTTCAGAGAAGGCGTCCTTCACTTCAAGGAAAATAGGGAGATGGTCCGAGAGACTGCCCTCCCCAACCCAGTGTCTGAAAGCCTGAAGCTTTTCAGACAGGGAATCACATATAAGGAATTTGTCGAGCTTCTTCCCTACCCAATCTTCTCCAATTCTTCGATTTCTCCACGACGGACGCATCTTGAGCGGAGAGACGTCCACCAATGGAGAGGAAGCCAGTTTGTTTATGAAGAAATCAGTGAGAGGGTCTGCTCTTGCTCTGACCCCCCAGGACTCTGTCATCCCCAGTGAAAAGTTAAGGTCTCCGCCGATTACAAGATTTGGGTGCGCCATAAACGACTTAGCAAAGAAGGGGTTCCAAAACCTCTCCCGATCCATAACAGGACCATAAACATTGATAATGAGGAAGGGGATGCATAGTTCGCTGGAGTATAGTTCCACAGCCAGAACATTTTCCCCTCCCCAAGAGGAGATCTCTCTAAGAACCTTCGAATTGAAACCCAATGCCACCCCTCCCGAGTGACCATTGGCGTCTATGACATGAAAGCACCAACCCGGTAGAAGCTTACCGAGATAGCCTGTAACTTCTTCCCCTTTTCCCAGAGTTTCTTGGAGTAAAATAATATCAGGATTATTGGATCTGACCAATTCCTTCAAAGCTAGCTTTTTGGGTTGGCTAGCTAGACCCCTACAGTTGTAGGATAAAATAATCATCGTAAACTCACAGAGGGTGTCCGCTTTGCTCTAAGCACCCATGGAAGAGACATCTGCTTTCCGTCTGCAATGTCAATGACAACCTTCATCTGAGCCTTCGAAAGATTAGTTTTCCTTCCTCTTTTGTTCCTCAATCCCGAAGTCTCCATATCCAGTCCAATCCAGTCCAATCCACTCACAACGAGCCCTTTTCCTTTTCTATTGGCCAAAGGTCTGAGGTTATATGGGGGCTCAGGACTCCGGATAGAAGGAGGGACAGAGCAGACAGTCTCAGAGGGAAAAGAGGTCGGCAAAGGGGAGGAGGGGATGGTCATAATAATGCTATCAGAGGAGGTTTGTCCCTTCCTCAGATCCAACAATTCATTCGAGAGTTGTTTTAAGGGACCAGCCTCATCATAACAAGGCAGAGAAACAACATTAGTAGGGCATAAAGAGGAGGGAGGGGAAGTAAACAAACTCGTCTGAGCCTCACCTGCCTTTTCAGAAACTGGTGAGGGTCCCCAGGAGAGCATCGGATAAGAGATATGTTCATTTGCTGCGGTCTCCGTTTGTTCCTGGAAACCAATCTTCCTTTGCTCTGTGACCAAAACCTGGGAAGCAGCCTGAAGATCGCTTTCCTTGGTCAGAGCCTCTGTTTCCTGAGAGGTTGTCTTCTGGTTTGGCTTCTGGGTATTTCTGCTTCTTCTTTGTCCTCGACGTCGACGGTGTCCAAGCGTACATTCCCGGGCCAGATGACCATATTTATGACATCGATGGCATCTGAAAGGGAGGTTTTCGTAGTCCAAGTTCTGAACGAACTCCAGACCTCGATACTTCAGGTTCATTGCGTCTGCCAAACCCGCCCTGGGGTTTAGGCTGACCAGAATACGGGCGACTCCCCATTCATGAGTTCGAAGGTATGTTCTATCAATGTCGAGAAACTTTCCCAGAGTATTACCAATAGAGGTGAAGGCTGAGTTGGTCCAAAATTTCATAGGGAGGCCCGGAAGTTTGACCCAGACTAGAGACTCCACCTCTTTTTCTTTCCGGGCGTCAAACAGGGGCGTCCATCTTCTAAAAAGGATTGGCCTCTTTCTGAAGCTCCAGGTTTTTCCCATCACCCAATCGGCATGCTCCTTATGTCCGAATCGAACACAAAACCATCCTCTGTCCAAGTTTCTGATTTGTTCTGGTTGTCTCGGTGCTTCTTTCCATTCCCGCTGAATCCAATCTTTGATGTAGCCTACCGAGAACTTTCTTCCTCAGACTCTACCGACTAATAAAGTTTTTGAGGCTTCCATAGCCTGATCTATGAGAATATCCACTCCAAACACACAGCTAGGTTGCTCCTCCTTTATTCTAATGGGTTTAACCTTTTTCCTCTTTCCACCCCCACCATCCTTCCTGGCTTCTCCCATTCCTGTCTTCTTATTGGTAGGATCAACTGCCTTATCTGCCTCATACTGCTCAGATTCATTTACGACATAGACTCTGTTTTCTTCTTCCACCTCCTCAACTGACCATTTTATCCCAGCCCCAGGGATAAGCGACAATCTTCTCACTTGTTCAGCTTTTCTGATACCTATCGGCTCCCTTCCCTCTTCTTTATTAGTTGGAGCTTTAGTCACGATGGTAGTCGGTTCTTCCAATATAGATTTTATAACAGATGCCTGTTCCTGGCCTCCTGACTTCAAGCTCCCTCCTCCGACCACCTTGTCAGGAGACCGAGGGAACCCTGTTTTATTCGGGAAGAATAGTTCTAGGTTTTTCTCGGAGATGTCGAGACCCCAGTAGGCAAGAAGGTCTTATGGCGCTGGGTCTATATCGACGGTCTCAAAATCACGAGCCATCTCGCGATGAGCATCACTTCCCGGGACCACCATTGTTAATAGTATAGATGCAAATTTCCACTAAAAATACGAGCCAAATGAACATACGAGCCATAGAGAAAATGTATGCAATACTTATGTGTTTATGGGAGGCACAACGATATATACCTATATATATCTATATATATATATATATATATATATATATATATATATAGATATATATATATATAGATATATATATATCCGAGACATAGATCATATAGTCAAGTCAATAGTATAGATGCAAATTTCCACTAAAAATACAAGCCAACAAAACATATGAACTGCAGAGAAAATGTATGAAATACTAATGTGTTTATGGGAGGCACAACAATGGGTAATTTATAGTTGTCTTTATGAGCGAAAGGTCAGGATTTTTTGGGAAAGATGACATGAATCTTTGAGGGAAAACCTAAACATATTCTTAGAGGGAAATTCAAATTCCCTTTTAATAATATTTTTCTCGCATAAAAATTGGAGTTGACTTTAACATCATCAATATTTCTTTTGCCTAATTAAATTTCCAAATCAAATGCAGGAAGGGGCCTAATGGGAATTTGTCCCTCGCTACCAATTTCAACATGAATGCCCTAGACAAATGTGTTGACTAATTGCATATGGTGTTTAGTAGTTTAAGAGGAAGGACCATTAGAAGACAATTATAGCATATTTATACGTAAGTCAATATCTAAATCAAAATAAGTGGTGGAATGTGCAAGGGATGGTGGTTCAGTAGAAGAGTTAGAAGAAGAATAGTCAATATCTACACAAATTTTGGATCAAAATTAGAACAAAGGTCAAAGTATGTTGAATCAATGTGATGAAAAGAGTTCTAATATTTTCATACCTTTCATTGAATTTTTATAAGGGAACTTATTAGCCTAATGGCCTAGTTGGCCACAAATGTATCATTCACTGATTTTCTGTGGATTGGTCCATTTCTTAAATGAAAATCTTTTCTTGAAAGATTGGCGAGACTTGGAGCATTGTTTTTTCTTTCCTTTCATTGAAGAGCATGAATAATGAATAGGATGATATGCTTGCTTCGACCTTGGCTTAAAAGAACTATAATCATAACTTTCTCTTAATTTGATATAGAGAGGTTGGTTGATAAATTTTGACTGCTTCTTACGTTGTTTAGAAGTCTTGAATTTGACACATGCATCCAATGAAGTTCTCTATTTCTTGATGTAGATCTACAAGACAATAATCTTTAAAAAAAATTCCTTTCTCTTCAGGTATCTTTCTTACACGTTTAGGGATAATCCTTGGCCATGATGCAACATAATATTTTCTCAATACAATATTTACCCCATCTCGAGATCTGTATAGAAATCCTTGCATGAATTTGTATTCATGAATTAAGGAGCGATCACATAATATTTGAGAAAGAAATAGATTAGCATAATGGTTTTTATCTAATTTGATATCACCATAAAATTCTGCACTAACATCATTGACTAGGTTTGTTAGGGGCAGTGTGTCTCCTAGTTCAACACCTTCTCTAAGGATACTATCTCTATGCTTATGGGGTATCTGCGTCCACCAATGTGCTAAGTAACCTATGAATTCCCAATATAGTCTTGTATCTAATTCTCTAAAGAATAATTTATTATTGGATAGGTTTATTTGGGTTCTTATCCATCCTTCCTATGTGTGCAATGCCTTCATGATCGTTGTAGGGGATTTACATTTGAAGTTAGAGATAGAGCCTAAGTCAATAAGAATTGGAATGTTGGGATGTTCTATAGTATCAGCATACTCTCTAGGTGGAATTTGTCTTTTATTAGAGGGTAACCGAGTGAAAGGATCAATGAACTGGTATCCCATATAATCTTTTGTATGATCACTTTGATCATAATGTTCTTTTTCTATGACCCCGATACTTAAAATTTGTTCTTTTATTTCAATCCACTTCTATTGTAATGTAGAGCTATCTTTGGTGCTTTGGCTACTTGAGCTTGTTTGTTGATGAATTCAAAGTAGTCCACTTTACTATCTATATCTTCTTCAATATTTACAACCTTAAGGACTAAGTTAGTAGAACCTAATTTTTTTGTCCAAATTTTTCTAGGGCCATGCTCATAATCTCTATACAAAACAAGAGGAGGAGGAGGAGGTAACACATGGTATTTTATCTCATCAATAAGTACTATCTGGATAATGTGAAAGACATATAGTGAACATGGTATCAATTTCATCTTCACTAGATGACCTTGATTTACTTTTTTGCATTCCTTCATGAATAGTAGAGACATGTTATTTCATCGTTAATATATCTCTTGTTAAATCATCAATATTTTGGTGTAGACAAGATAATTGGAAATTACAGTAATTCAATTGTTTTTTCTCCATTGAGATATGCTTCTCTTGTTTCTTTTATAGGCAATAAATTTCATATTTAGCTATCATGATCTGGTCGAACATAGCGAGTTGAGTATTATTAAGAGGTGGACCTCTTTATAAAATCTTCCTAGGACTAATATTGGACTCTTTTACCTTGATATTCATGGCCAAATAATTTTGATTACTGGATCATAATATTATATATGATATTTATAGACAAAAATGGGTTTGGTAGTTGAATCAAAACTAGCAATTTTCCTTTTCTCATTTGTGAAATAACCTTGGTGGTGTCTTTGTTGATCTTGTATCAAGGATCTGTTGTCTACATTTTTTGTAGTTTATTCCACTTCCTTGATGATCACACCCTTTCTACAACATATATGTTTATTGGTATGGAGGACAAATTAGATGTAGAGAGAGATCTTGATAATCATATAACTTCTTTCCTAGAGTTAGATGTTCCAATATTTATTCTCTTAGATTCTTGAAGAATGTTACTAATTGTTGGGCTTCTATACTGCTTATTCTATTTAGGTGGTTTTGAGGTCAGTGTAAATGCACGAATTATAGGATGCACATTCTCTTTTCATGCCACCATGGTTTCATCTATGCATTGGGAAATATATCTAATCAAAGGGGACATTGTGGTGGTGACAAACCTGAGGTAGACTGATGTCTAAAGTTGGGAGACATGGGACTAACTAGCCACGTTGAAACCCTTTAACTAGATATAGGCTTGTATGCAAGAGTTAATATGTGAGTCATCCAAGTTGAGACAAAATTTGGGAAACATTGATGTCCATATTGGACCATTATGCAAAGGGGCCTCAAATCCAGTTATAAGTGCAACCTTAAATCTTAGATGTATTGAATCAACGATACAACAAAGACTAGAAATATTTGGGCGAAGTCTAACAAAAGGGTTGATTCCAAATTGAATGAGACCAATATACATGTATTGGTATACTTTCTTGAAACTGAATTCAATATTTTTAGGTTCAAGCAAAGGAACTTGGTAGGCATGTTCTTGCAAGGAGACTAGTATAATAGATTAAGTGTATCAAACTCTTTAGAGATCTTTGAGATCAAATAGGCTTGGATGGTACTCTTGTTCCCTTATCCCAACTTGGTGGTTAACATTTGATCCTAGTCCAGTTGGATCTCCTCTAGTGGCTACTAGCTTTAGGAGTGGCACTACATTGGAAACCCTGATTTTGGTTGCACAATACCGCTTCCCGATATGACATTTCTCACTCCCCTTAGCTCATTATAAACCCTTTCCACACTTTTCCCATCCAGGACCACATTTGTCCATTGGGTCCACAAGGAGTTAGCTTCCCCCTCCCCTTGTCCACACTTTGGGTTGGGCTTGGAACGATGCCCCGAAGGTTGATGCAACTAAAAATAAATTTAAAAGAACTATTTGGTCACTTACAATAGGAAATGTACCACAAAATGCAAAATATGGCCGAGACATAAAAAAATTTAGTGCATGGGCAAAAACCAAACATTAGCTTTACCCCATATCATTATGGTCGTCACCCTGGTTCCTAGGGCCCCTATGAGTACCCCTTGCATCATTTAGGAACCCATGATTGTCCCAACCCTTGGTGGGCGATGAAAGTCCCAACCTTAAGGTGGTAATCTTTGCTTTATCATACTCATCATGCTCTCATCCCCTGAAGCCCCGAGGAGTTAAAAGAAAGAAAATCAATAAAAGGAAAAAGGAATATGAAGAATAGTGGAAAAACAAAGGCCAAGGTAACTCAGGTACCACGATTGCTCCCTCCTACATTCATATACCCATGTGTGGGCTTCCTCCATCATAGTTACCCTTGTAACATGGCATGTGGATTGGAGCTTTCAATGTTGCCCTACTTTGTTCCACCATCATTTCACATGAGACCTGCCATTTGATGGATGTACCATGGAACTGTTACTCCCTTAAAGGCTGAAACCACCTAACAAGGTCCTTTATTAACCTCTCTTGTTGAGCAAGGAAACACTTGTACCTTCTAAAACCCATTTGGAAGGACATGCCACTATGAAGTACCCACTTTTGCCCCTGGTTAGCAAGCTTATTTACTCAATTGCATTAATGGATTGTTGTACTGGAAGGTGAGGAGATGCATTAGATATTACACAGGATTGTAGGTGGGTCACCATTGGGACTTGGTCTACCTCTACGAGGTGTAAGCTCTCCAAAGGGTCATAATGGCACTTGTAGGGTGGGTGTTGAGAGGCATGGGCCTCCAATACAACAGAGCATTGATTGCCATACCATGGGCTTTTTCAGCACCACATATTTCTTGCTCATGCCCCAGTCATACAGAGATGATGATGCAGTTGGACCACATTACCCAACCGACCACATACTTGCACCTGACACTTGGTAGCTAATCTAGGGCCGAGATGTGGTGTGGTGTTGTCTCATTTAGAGAAACATGGGAGGGCATGTGCCATCATTCTATCCCTTAGTGATGGAGAATCGACATGTTTGATCCAGTTGGAGACCCACAAGACCACTGGTTGTGCCCCACAACCACTTGGGAGCACCACAGGTGTTTTGCTTGGAAACTAAGGGGCCACCCCCTTGGTCATCATTTAGAGAGACCTCCTCTTCATCTTGGCACATTGAGGATTATCTTGGCCTTCCAACAACCCTTTGCATCGTTATTTTATCATTTCAGCATCATTAGGAAGAAGGCTTATTTTATACTTTTGAGCTATTTGGTGGGCTTGTCACCAATAGGGTTGTTATTTGCACCTTAAAATTATTCTTAGGGGCCTAAAAGGGATAATTAGACCATTCAAACATGTGAGACGCTCATATAAATTAAAGGAGAATCTCATTTGTAACTCATCATCATTTGGATTGGGATTTTCTCTTGAAAAAAAATTCAAACCTGCAATTGATGGACAAAATTGGATGTTATTGATGCATTTTGATGTTTGGGATTTTTGCTATCTTGTCTTGGAGCTTCTAATTGCAATCGTGATGGATGGATATACTTGCATTATCTTGTAGGTGTTGTTTTGATGCTATATCTTTACTTTATTATATGTCTAATGTACGGAATGTCTTGTCATAATCTTACATGTGCCCTAATTAAATGCGAATTCATGAAAACACTAGGATTTTGAAGCATTTCACATATTACTCATTAGATAATGTGAATGAATATTCCTAAAGGCTGATTTTGCTTATTTCATCCTCGAATCTCCATCAACCTTTGCTAAACAAAGTATAAATATCTATTGTATCCAAGTTGTTGCCTCTTAGGGTTGGTGAAAGTTGAATAGGTCTCCTTGATAAAGTGAAAATCCTTCATCAGAGAAAATATTGACTCCATTTCTCCCAATTGATAAGGCATTGGTCCTAATCCTAATTGATCAACCTAAAACCTCTTGCTTTCTCTCTTTTTCCATTTTTCTTCCCTAACCCTAGAAGGTCAACTAGGGCCTAGTGCAAACCCCTTTAGGAAGGATCTTTTTGAGCAAAAAATGACAAGCTATTGCGCTATTTTTGTGGCTAGTCTGAGAGAAATATCAATCCCTAGATCCATCATCTTTAGGAAGGGTATTTTTGAGCAAAAAATGACAGGCTATCACGCTATTTCTGTGGCTAGTCTGAGAGAAATATCAATCCCTACATCCATAATCATTTCTAGCTTTAAGCTTCTTTGATTACTGTCATTCCAAAGCTCATTTGCTCTTGAAAACTCAAAGGAAGTTAATTATTCTTTTGGTCTTTCTTATCCTTGCTTGACCTAGATATCTCCTTGAAGATCAACTTCTAGCCCTAGGCCTTGCTTAGATTTTCTATAGGTCTCTCTTGTGGTCCTGAACTTAAAACAATGCCAATAGCTTCTCCACTAGCATCACATTTCACTTCAAAAGGTTTATTAAAATCAGGAAAAATTAAAATAGGCTTTTCAGTGATCTTTCTTTTCAACAATTGGAAGTTCTTTTCTGCATCAATAGTGTTGGGTTGTGTTATATTCTTTCCACGACTAGCCCACGTAGTTAATCAAGGGTTAGAGGGGCGGAGGTCACAGGGGGTTTGAGGGGTACCCGTAACCCCACTTTATGGGGTCCAGGGCAGCGAACTGGGAAATTTTGGTTTTGGACTTTATGTTAGGTTGGGCGGACCCACCTATGGTTTTGTGCATGATTTTCACACATGGTTTTGGACACGATGGTTTTTCGGTCCATGGTATTGGATGCTTCGGCATGTATAAATATGTATTGTAACATTGAAAGGAACATAATGAAAAATCAAGCTGGTAGCCCCAGTTTTGGGATCCAGGGGAAATCTCTGTGTATATGTGTTTTATGTGTTATTCTCTCGCATTGTTTATCTTTTGTGTTTTAGAATTCGTATGCAGGTAATTTATGTACAGGGTTAAAACCTACATTTGTTATCAGAGCAGTTTTGGCTTCAAGGGGATGCCTTTGTTGCTAAGGGGTTTCGCTCAGGCCTGTGGTAGACCCTGTTCAGTGGGAGATCTACAAGATCGATTCTAGTGGTGAAAGAAGATGGCGAGCAGTGGAAAGATAGAGATCGAGAAATTTAATGGTCAAAGTTTTGAGTTGTGGAAACTCAAGATGGAGGATCTGTTGGTGGATAAAGATCAGTGGATCGTGGTAGATCCAGGTACTAAACCAACAGGAGTGTCCGATGAAGAATGGAAGAAGTTGGATCGAAAGGCAAAGAGCATAATATGATTATGTGTCTCAGATTTAGTATTACTGAATGTATCAGGGGAAGCTACGGCAAAGGCTTTGTGGGACAAGTTAGGGACTTTGTACCAATCTAAGTCTCTAGTGAATAAACTGTTCCTGCGAAAAAAGTTGTATAACCTGAGGATGAAAGATGGAGACTCGGTGACAGAACATCTGAACGCATTTAATACTGTGGTAAGTCAGTTATTATCTGTTGATATTAAAATTTCAGATGAAGATAGGTGCATTAGTTTGTTGTGTTCTCTACTAGATTCGTGGGATAGTCTGGTTATTGCAATAGGTAGTAATGCAACTGCCTTGAAGTTTGATGAAATAGTCTCATCATTAAAATTGAAGATTATCTATTGTCGCATCCCCTGATGACGGACTTACTTGGTAGTCCGAAACGTTGGGTTCACAAAACTCTTCAACAGGTCATTCCTCCTCTATCTAAAACCATCTTCACCTGTATGGATTCCCTATTTAACAGTCTCATCCTCGCTGACGGAGGAGATGAGACGGAAAAATACAGAGAGCCAGAATGGTGATGCCTTGTCTGTGCGAGGATGGTCCCAGAATAGAAACAAAAATAAGTCATCGAGTGGGAGATCTAAATCTAGAGGAAGATCTAAATCTCCAGGAAAACCTGTAAAGGTGGTGTGCTAGAAATGCGGAAAGGAAGGGCACTAAAAAAGGAACTGTAAATCTAAAGCTCCTGATAAAGGAAATGGATCTAATGATGCTCCTTCTGCAAAGGCGAAAACCACCTCAGATGAAGGTGGGGATGTGTACTTGGCTTCTTCAAGTACACATGTAGATCATGAGGCATGATTGATTGACTCAAGTCCATCCTTTCACTTCACTCCCCATAGAGAGTGGTTCTGCGAGTATGAGAAATATGATGGTGGTGATGTCTTCTTGGGGGATGACAGGAAGGCTAGAATCATTGGTCGTGGAAAAGTAAAGTTGAAGCTTCAAGGTGGAAGGGTTAGAACACTTCTGGGTGTTCTGCATATTCCTGCATTAGCTAGAAATCTGATTTCTGTTAGCAAGCTGGATGATGCAGGTGTAAAAACATTGTTTGAGAAGGATACCTGCAAAATGGTTTGGGTAGCACTGGTATTGATGCAGGGAGTTCAAATTGGAACTCTGTACAAGCTGCAAGGTAGCACTGTTATTGATGGGTGCAACAGTTCTGTGGTTCCTGAAAGTGGAGCAGAAAATCTAGTGGTCTCTGGAGAGAAGACCATGTTGTGGCATCAAAGGCTTGGAAATATTGGAGAGAAGGGCCTTCGAATACTTCATGGTAAAGGTATGGTAGAAGGTATGAGTAATAGCTCTCTGGATTTTGATTTCTGTGAAAATTGTGTATATGGGAAGCAGAATCGGGTGAGTTTCCTCTCTGGTAGTAAGAGGGCGAAACAGATATTAGAACTTGTGCACAGTGATGTGTTTGGACCTGTGAAGGTTCCATCACTGGATAAGTCTATGTACTATGTATCATTTATAGATGACTTCTCAAGGAATACATGGATATATTTCCTTAAGAAGAAATCTGAAGCCTTTGACAGGTTTAAAGAATTTAAGGCTCTCGTGGAAAATCAGACAGAAAAGAAGATAAAAGTGTTGAGGACGGATAATGGTGGAGAGTTTTGCAGTAAGGAACTTGAATAATTTTGTAAGAAGTGTGGTATAGCACGACAGAAGACTACTCCATATACACCTTAGCAAAATGGAGTTGCAGAAAGAATGAATAAGATGTTGATGGAAAGGGCAAGAAGCATGCTCAATGGTGTCGGGTTAGGACAGGAATTCTGGGCAGAGGTAGTGGAGACAGCATGTTACCTGGTCAACAAGTCACCTTCAATAGTGTTGGAGGATAAGACTCCACAAGAGGTATGGACTAGTAAGAAACCCTCTCTTTCACATCTAAGGGTATTTGGATGTGATGCATATGTACATGTTCCAAAGAAGAAACGAACCAAGTTGGATAGTAAATTTGAAAAGTGCATCTTTATTGGGTATAAGGATGGTTTAAAGGGTTATAAACTTTGGAACCCAATAACAAGGAAGGTTGTGTATAGCCGAGATGTGGTGTTCAGAGAGGTGAAAGATGTTATTAAACATGAAGTCCAACCAAAGGAACCTGGGAAGATAGAGTTTGAGCTAAAGGAAGAAGAATCAGACTCTACAATAGAGGAGGAATCAGAAGATGAAGAGCCACAAACTCCAGGTCTGAGAAGATCAGTTCGAGAAAGAAGGCAGCCAGAAAGGTATAGTCCATCTGCTTTCTGTTCAAATTTTGCTTTATCTATTATTGACGATGATCCAAGAACTGTGAAGGAAGAAGTAAATTCAAAGGATGGCAAACTCTGGAAAGAGGCCATGGTTGATGAAATGGCATCTTTGCAAAAGAATGAGGCTTGGGATCTGGTGGAGTTGCTGGCTGAAAGCAAACCCATTGGCAGCAAATGGGTGTTCAAGAAGAAGACAAATGCAGAAGGAAAGGTGGAGAAATACAAAGCTCGGTTGGTAGCAAAAGGTTATTCCCAGGTGCCGAGAATTGATTTTGGTGATATTTTTTCTCCCGTTGCCAAGGTAACTTTTATTAGATTACTTTTATCTGTTGCTATTGCTTTTGATTTTGCGGTAGAATAGATGGATGTGAAGACAACATTTCTTCACGGGGATCTAGAAGAGGAAATCTACATGAAGCAACCTGAAGGCTTTGCGGTGAAGGGTAAGAAAGAATTGGCATGCAAGTTAAAGAAGTCTCTGTATGGGTTAAAACAGTCATCAAGGATGTGGTATCAGAAATTTGATACATTTATACGGGGACTTGGCTTCACTAGAAGTAAAGAAGATCACTGTGTGTATTTTAAATTAATTGGTGACTGTGTTATTTATCCGATCTTGTATGTGGATGATGTATTGCTGGTTGGAAATGACAAAGAAATTATCCAGGATTTGAAGACCCAATTGTCCTCCAAATTCGACATGAAAGATCTTGGTGCTGCAAACTATCTTTTGGGCATGGAAATTAAAAGATATCGGGTAAAGAGGAAGCTCTGGTTAAACCAGAGGAAGTATGTCGAGACAATACTGCAGAGGTTTAATATGCAGGATAGTAAACCGGTGAAGGTTCCTATTCCTGTAGGTGTGAGGTTATCTACTGAACAGTGTCCCAAGACACAAGAAGAGGAAGAGGACATGTTCCATGTTCCATATGCAAGTGCAGTCAGTAGCTTGATGTATGCAATGGTCTGTACTAGACCAAACATTACACATGAAGTGGGAGTATTGAGCAAGTTTATGTCAAAACCAGGAAATGAGCATTGGACAGCAGTGAAGCGGGTTTTTAGGTATTTGCGTGGCACTAGTGATTATGGTTTATGCTACCAAGGAAGACCAGGATTGGATAGAGTGTTGGATATTCGTGGCTTTGTTGATGCAGACTGGGCTGGAGATATAGATCAGAGAAGATATACAAGTGGGTATGTGTTTAACCTATTTGGAGGTGTAGTCAGTTGGATGAGTAAGAAACAATTTGTAGTGGCATTATCAACTACAGAGGCAGAATACATTGCAGCCACTCATGCAAGCAAGGAAGCAGTTTCGTTGCAGACATTGTGTTCAAGTATGGGGTTAGTACAGGAAGCTATAAGGATAGACTGTGACAGCCAAAGTGCAATTTTCTTGGCAAAGAACCCCGTATATCATTCAAAGACAAAGCACATTGATGTTCAGTATCACTTTGTGAGGGATATGATAGAAGAAAAAAGGTGTTACTGGTCAAGGTGGACAATTTGAAGAATATTGCAGATGCATTGACAAAATTTGTGAGCTCTGCGAATTTCTCTTGGTGTAGAGAAACAATGAGTGTTGCAGGGCTGGATAAATGACTAAGCTCTCTTGTGGCCCCGTGTGGAAAGAAAACAACAAGTGGGAGAATGTTGGGTTGTGTTATATTCTTTCCAAAACTAGCCCACGTAGTTAACCGGGGGTTAGAGGGGGAGAGGTCATAGGGGGTTTGAGGGGTACCCGTAACCCCACTTTATGGGGTCCAGGGCAGCGCCCCAAAAAATTTTGGTTTTGGACCCTATGTTAGGTTGGGCGGACCCACCTATGGTTTTGTGCATGATTTTCGCACATGGTTTTGGACGCGATGGTTTTTCGGTCCATGGTATTGGACGCTTCGGCATGTATAAATATGTATTGTAACATTGAAAGGAACATAATGAAAAATCAAGCTGGTAGTCCTGGTTTTGGGATCCAGGGGAAAATCTCTATGTATATGTGTTTTATGTGTTATGCTCTTGCATTGTTTATTTTATGTGTTTTAGAATTCACATGCAGGTAATTTCTGTATAGGGTTAAAACCTATAAACAATCCATTTAAATGGTTGTTTATCCTTCTTTATAGTGTCAATAATAGAAGCATTGATCTTACTAAAATTCCTTATGAATTTTCTATAAAAACTAGCAAGACCATGAAAAATTCTTACCTCAAAAACACTTTTCAATGAAGGCCACTATATGATTGCCTTTATCTTCTCTAGATCCATCTTTAATCCATCAACAGAAACAACAAAGCCCAAATATACCAACTCTTCCTTCATGAATGAACATTTCTTTAAATTTAGCAGTAACTTTTCTTGTTGCAGCTTCTGTAAGACATAATTCAGATGTCTCATATGTTCCTCTTTAGATCTGCTGTAAACTAATATATCATCTAGATATAACATTAAAAATTTACCAATAAATTCTTTCAGCACTTCATTCATAAGCCTCATAAATGTACTAGGAGCATTTGATAACCCAAAAGGCATTACCATCCATTCATACAGTCCTTCATTTGTTTTAAAAGTAGTTTTCCATTCATCTCCTTCTCTAATCCTTATTTGATGATACCCACTTTTTAAATATAGCTTTGTAAAATATCTTGCTCCACTTAAACAATCCATCAAATATTCAATTCTAGGTAAAGGAAATCTGTACCTGATTGTTATTTTGTTGATTTCTCTTCAATCAGTGCACATTCTCCAGCCTCCATCTTTCTTTGGACTCAACACTATTGGCACTGCACAAGGACTCAAACTCTCTCTAATTAGTCCTTTATCTAACAATTCTTGAACCTGTTTTCTGATTTCTTCATTTTCTGTGGGAGTCATCCTGTAAGCTACTTTGTTTGGCAGATTTGCCCCTGGAATCAAATCTATATGATGATTGATTTTTCTAATGAGTGGTAACTCATTAGGCAAATCATCTACAATGATATCACAATAATTTTCCAACATCTCTTGAATTTCAATTGGCAAATAAGAAATCTTAGTAGAAGTAGTTATTACCTTGGGTTTGCAAATCAATGCAAAATTTATCTCATTCTCTTCAATCTGTTGCAAGTATTCTTTTCCACTCAGCAATAGAGTCTTTGGATCAAATTTTCTTGATACATCCTCTTCTTCCATAGGTAGTAATATATGATTAATACCATCTTTACCAAATTTGTATGTGTTCTTTTTCCCATCATGCATAGCTCCTCTATCATATTGCCAAGGCCTTCCCAACAATATGTGACACACATCCATAGGCATCACATCACACAAAATTTTGTCTTTGTAGCTGCCCAACTGCAACTCCACTTTACACTTTTCATTCACTAACAACTGATGTCCTTTTTGAAGCCATGACAACTTGTAAGGTGTTGGATGTTTCTTTGTCTTTAATTTCAACTTTTCCACCACTTATGTAGAGAACCAAATTATCGGTGCTGCCACTATCAATTACCATTTTACAACATTTTCCTTGAACTTTGCACATAGTTCTGAACAAAGTCTTTCTCTACGCTGGTTCAAAAACTTCCTTTGCTGGCTTTAACAAAACTTTTTTAACTACCAAAGATTCCCCTTTCTCTGGTACATTTTCTTCTTCTGGCACCTTTGCTACTTCCTCTTTAGTCTGAGCAAAAATTACATTTCTCTGATTTGTTCCTACGCTTTTTGGGCACTCATAGGCTCTGTGTCCCAGCTTGTTACATCTGTAACATCTGATTTCTCTTCCTCTGCCTCTGCCTCCTCTTCCTCTAGAAAAACTCCTTCTACCACTTGCATCACCTTCTGTGGGTGTATGCTAATTCGAGTTGCTACTAGCTCCATCTCTAGGTGCTGTAGATCTTCCTCTACCACCTTGACTTCCTCTTCCTTGGAAAGTACCTCTACTTCTGGTAGATTGCTTCCTCATGAGTTTTTCTTCAGCCTTCAATACCATCTGATAAGTCTCTTCTACTGTTTTAGGAAACATCACACTTATCTCATATTGGATCTCCATTCTGAGACCATTTATATATCTTGCAACCTTCTTGTATGTATCTTGAATTTGTCTAGCTCTTATGCTCACTTTGTAAAATTCCTCTGTGCATTCTTTCACAGTCAAAGACCTCTGTCTAAGGTTTTGCATCTATCTAAATAATGAAAGTTAATAATCACTTGGCAAAAACTTACCTCTCAACTTTGCCACCATCACGTTCCAATTTTTAATTGGTTGCTTAACAAGCCTCTTTCTTTCTTCTTGCACTCCATCCCACCAAAGTGCTGCATGTCCTTTCAATTTTGTGACAACAAATTTCACTCTCTTTCCTTCTTCCATTTCTTCATAATCAAAGAATTTATCCATGTCATTAATCCAGTCTATCAACTCCTCAGGGTTTAAACCTCTTGTATAAACTGAAACCTCAAGTCTGGGTTTAGATGTGGATCCCAACACTGATTTAAAGAATCTCATTTTAGGAGTAACTTCTGCAGGTTCCTCTTCTTCTGCAGCTTCAACTTTAGGCTCACTGACATCTCCAACACCTACATCTCTTTGATTTCCCATTTCCATTACTTCTAATCTAGCTTGCATCTGTTGCATAGCTTCCAACACTTCAGCATTTGCAACTGGTCTTCCTCTTCTTTGACCACCACCACGTCTTCCTCCAACTCTGAAAGCCATGTTGGATTTCTTTTTCTGATCTTTGAGATCCTACTCAGTGTCAGTAGGCTACTTTGATACCACTAATGGTGGGTTGGTTGCAAGTGTTAAGGATAATCGTTCAAAACTAGAAACTACTTCTTCAAGTTCGGGTGGAACTTATTCTTGGTTTTCCTTTGGAGTATCAGTCATCAACCTCCAATTTTAGTTATTCTACTAAAATAGCAGAACTATTTAATTTACCCGGTATATGGCAAACCTTCAAATTTTCCACGGAACCAAAAGGAATTAAAACCCTAGTTCATAACCTTATCGCGTCCGAAATTTAAATTAACTCACATGCATCTTCTGACGCGATCACTGTCAGATCTGACCCCTTCAAGAAAACGATCACAATTAACTGAGCTATTAACTCAGTTCTATAAATTATTGCGTCCAAAATTTAAATTAAATCACGTGCATATTCCAACATGATCACCGTCAGATCTGACCCCTTCAAGCAGACGGTCACGATTAATTGAGCTATTAACTCAGTTCTATAAATTATCGCATCCGATTTTGGAATTAACATATGCGCTTGTTGGCACGCGATGACCATTAGATCTGTTGGATCTATCCGATCGGACGATTCTGATCTTCTTCTGGGTTTCTCGCGAATTTGTCAGGTTTCCTCATTCCGCTATACTTAGCACTTCCGCCAAGTTTATTTCTCATCTGTCAAACTCAGGATATCGCTAACTAACTCTGTGATTTCGAAACATATCCAGGCTATTAATGGTTCACTGTAATTGAAAAATTCAAGAAATAACAACACAGGTTTCATGTGAATTCAACCCTATAGATTCAATTTTGAAATCAAATAACTTCAGAACTATTTCGAAGGAAATTTAAAAGACCTCTGGGATTTGACCATCCATGCACAGTATTCACGAGATACAAAGAGATTCCAAATTTTACATTCCAATCCTCCTCAGCCAAAATCCCATTCTACTAATTCAAAACTTACATAAATACCTGTACATACAACAATCAGATCCTAAATCAATGGATCAAATCTGCCTAATCCTAGATAATATCTAATCTGCATGATATTCTCCTCAAGAATCTCAACTAAGCCTAAATACTTGAATTAATTACAAGATAATTCAAATCCTTGAATTCTAGCTCAAATCCTATCTAGAAAGCTTTGTAAAGTGATAGCTAAAGGATCCCACTCCTTTGCTTGTAAACCTTTTTTTTGTTGTATTTTTGGAATAAAATTCGAAGTCTTTTGTCTTCAAGCCTCATGCTTCTGCATCAGAAGTGTACCTGGTGATGAGGCAAGACTCTCTTTCTTTTCTAGATGTAAGAGTGGCTCCTTTATTCTCCCACGCCAACTCTCTCTTGGTGATAACCCTTCCTCCACTACTCTGCATCTTGATGATCCTCAAGATGGATCACATCCTCATTTAAGAAGTTAGTGAAACAAATAAAATACTCACACACGAAGAATCAGAAAGAATGGCATAATTCTTGAAAATACTTATCTTTAATGTAGATTGTGGGAGGCTCCCAACTCCCTCTTGATCCCGACTCCCTCTTAGCCAGCAGGCATCATCGACCATCAATCATATATCAATAATTTCTTCATAAGAGATGCATCCTCATGAATACCACCTGTATCCTTTATCTTCTTTCATCGATAACCAAGTCTAGCCATCAATGACGTTTGAATCTTCAACATACCTTTCTCCTCGAGTTTCTCTGAATTTATCATGGGCTACTTGAATAATTGAAAAGTTTATTGTCGATTAAACCATGAAATGTTCTTAACCATACCAAGACCCTTTCCATATCAAGGCCACTCCTAGGGTTTCTTCTAAACCCTAGCTTCGATTTGGAAGATAATGGCTTAGGGTTTCCTCTAAATCTATCATGGGCTTCTTACTGATCATATCATATCAAGGAGTTTCACTCTAGGGTTTCATTATCGTAGACCTGTGCCATATCTAAAGATTATTTGAGGATTTTCTCACAAACCCTAATCTATATTGAAAGAGAAAAGGTTTCCTTCAAACCCTAGCATTATTCTAGGTCTTTTCCATCTTGATCTCTTTCACTCTACTTGATCCACAAACTCTGTCATAAGTGTCTTCATGGGGGTGATCTCAATGATTTTCCTCATCCTAACTCTCATTCCATGTAAGCTATTTTGGGCTAGATTGTTCTTTGTTATAGATAATTTCATTTATAAAACCTTTTATTTACATTACATTCACCCCGTAACATCATATCATCATAAAAAATTATGTAGAGATAAAAATAAACATTAATAATGTAGAAAAATAGAAAGGAACAATAGAATAAAAACATGCACAAAAGAGACACCATGATTTAGGTCAGAGACCAGGGGAAAACCCATCCAAATTCCTCTTCTGTTAGATATTCATCAATTGTTCAACTGAGATACAAAGTATATCTAGAATGAGATACATCCATCACACTAGGCCACCTAGGGCCAACTCAAGTCAATTCACAAATATGATTGTGAACTAAACAATATAGAGAGTTGTTTCCATATCAATGTCACATACAATATGAAGATCACTCTCATGAAGATCAATTTCATTGTCATCATGTCATCAGATATTTCACTGTCATCATAGAAGCATAGTCGTTGTCATTGCTATCATTTCTCATTGTCATTAAGCTACAACCAAATACATATGCATCAAAGTCAAGAGTGTTATCTTACTGTTAATAGAATACAACCATACTCATATATGTTAAAGCCATTGATATATATAAATAGATCTCAGTCATGTATGCTAGTAATATGTTACTACAAAGATACAAAAGTGATATCATTCATAGAATGTATTTGTCATTTGATGCCACCGAGAGTTTGTTATACAAGCCACTGTATGAAGCTAAATGAACCATTGTATGTATTACATGTGAGCCTCAGTATGTATGTTATGCGAACCATTGCTTGTATTCCATGTAAGAGAACCATATTATTGTGTGAGCATTATGTGTGTTAATACAATCACAATAGAAAACAAGACACAAGTGGGCTACTAAAGTAAAGCGGGACATTGTAGTTACTAAGGATATGCCATTATATAAGATGCATTGTCAATTTATAAGAATGTGATGCCACTATATAAGATGTGCTGTCAACATAGTGATGATAAGTAATGCCATCGTGAGGGATGCCACATAGATAAATTTCGTACTGTTGTTATAATGATCCAACCCATAAACAAATACATTGCCACATAATTAATGATCCCATACATAAACAAGGAACCATTGTAATGCGGATTACAGAAATAAAATGAGCCACAAAATTATGATGTGTGAGTTACAAAAGTATGCCAATGAATGCGAGCCTCCTCAAAAGTTAACAACCCACTATTGCAGATCAATGTGAAAGAAGAAATAATGATTAGTGTGACATATACATATACATATACATATACATATACATATACATATACATATACATATACATATACATATATATATATATATATATATATATATATATATATATATATATCCGAGACATAGATCATATAATCAAGTCAATAATATAGATGCAAATTTCCACTAAAAATACGAGCCAATACATATGTATAAGGAGAACTATCTTACTATTAATAGGATACAACCATACTCATATATGTTAAAGCCATTGATATATATAAATAGATCTCAGTCATTTATGCTGGTATTATGTCACTACAAAGATACAAAAGTGATGCCATTCATAGAATGTATTTGTCATTTGATACCACTGAGAGTTTGTTATACAATCCATTGTACGAAGCTAAATGAACCATTGTATGTCTTACATGTGATCCTCAGTATGTATGTTATGTGAACCATTTCTTGTATTCCATGCAAGAGAACCATATTACTGTGTGAACATTATGTGTGTTAATACAATCACAACAAAAAACAAGGCACAAGTGAGCTGTTGAAGCATTGCGGGCCATTGTCGTTACTAAGGAAATGCCATTATATAAGATGCGTTGTCAATTTATAAGAATGTGATGCCACTATATAAGATGTGATGTCAACATAGTGATGATAAGCAATGCCATCGTGAAGGATGCCACATAGATAAATTTCGTACTGCTGTTATAATGATCCAACCCATAAACAAATATGTTGCCACATAATTAATGATTCCATACATAAACAAAGAACCATTGTAATGCGGATTAAAGAAATAGAACGAACCACAAAATTAGCTACAAAATTATGATGTGTGAGTTACAAAAGTATGCCAATGAATGCGAGCCTCCACAAAACTTTAACAACCCACTGTTGGAGATCAATGCAATGGAATAATTAATGATTAGTGTGACATATACATATACATATATATTCGAGACATAGATCATATAATCAAGTCAATAGTCAACATGCAAATTTCCACTAAAAATACGAGCCAATACATATGCATCAAAGTCAAGAGTGCTATCTTACTGTTAATAGGATACAACCATACTCATATATGTTAAAGCCATTGATATATATAAATAGATCTTAGTCATGTATGTTGGTATTATGTCACTACAAAGATACAAAAGTGATGCCATTCATAGAATGTATTTGTCATTCGATACCACTGAGTGTTTGTTATACAAGTCATTGTATGAAGCCAAATGTACCATTGTATGTCTTACATGTGAGCCTCAATATGTATGTTGTGCGAACCATTGCTTGTACTCCATGCAAGGGAACCATATTTCTGTGTTAGCATTATGTGTGTTAATACAATCACAACAGAAAATAAGACACAAGTGCGTTGTTGAAGCATTGTGGGCCATTGTAGTTACTAAGGAAATGCCATTATATAAGATGCGCTGTCAATTTATAAGAATGTGATGCCACTATATAAGATGTGATGTCAGCATAGTGATGATAAGCAATGCCATCGTGAGCGATGCCACATAGATAAATTTCGTACTACTGTTATAATGATCCAACCTATAAACAAATACATTGCCGCGTAATTAATGATCCTATACATAAATAAAGAACCATTGTAATGCAGATTACAGAAATAGAACAAGCCACAAAATTATGACGTGAGTTACAAAAGTATGCCAATGAATGCAAGCTTTCACAAAACTTTAACCCACTGTTGGAGATCAATGAAATGGAAGAAATAATGATTAGTGTGACATATACATATACATATACATATACATATACATATACACACACACACACACACACACACACATATATATATCCGAGACATAGATCATATAATCAAGTCAATAGTATAGATGCAAATTTCCACTAAAAATACGAGCCAACTGAACATACGAACTATAGAGAAAATGTATGCAATACTTATGTGTTTATGGGAGGCACAACGATATATATATATATATATCTAAGACATAGATCATATAGTCAAGTCAATAGTATAGATGCAAATTTCCACTAAAAATACAAGCCAACAAAACATATGAACCGTAGAGAAAATGTATGCAATACTAATGTGTTTATGGGAGGCACAACAATTGGTAATTTATAGTTGTCTTTATGAGTGAAAGGTCGAGATTTTTTGGGAAAGATGACATGAATCTTTGAGGGAAAACCTAAACATATGCTAAGAGGGAAATTCAAATTCCCTTTTAATAATATTTTTCCCTCATAAAAATTGGAGTTGACTTTAACATCATAAATATTTCTTTGCCTAATTAAATTTCCAGATCAAATGCAGGAAGGGGCCTAATCGGAATTTGTCCCTAGCTGCCAATTTCAACATGAATGCCCTAGACAAATGTGTTGACTAATTGTATATGGTGTTTAGTAGTTTCAGAGGAAAGACCATTAGAAGACAATGCTAGCATATTTATACGTAAGTCAATATCTAAATCAAAATAAGCGGTGGAATGTGCAAGGGATGGTGGTTTAGTAGAAGAGTTAGAAGAAGAATAGTCAATATCTATAAAGCTTTTGGATCAAAATTAGAACAAAGGTCAAAGTATGTTGAATAAATGTGATGAAAAGAGTTCTAATATTTTCATACCTTTCATTGAATTTTTATAAGGGAACTTATTAGCCTAATGGCCTAGCTGGCCACAAATGTATCATTTACTTATTTTCTATGGACTGGTCCATTTCTTAAATGAAACTCTTTTCTTGAAAGATTTGCGAGACTTGGAGCATTGTTTTCTTCTTTCCTTTCCTTTCCTTGAAGAGCATGAATAATGAATAGGATGATATGCTTGCTTCGACCTTGGCTTAAAACAAATATAATCGTAACTTTCTCTTAATTTGATATAGAGAGGTTGGTTGATAAATTTTGACTACTTCTTATGTTGTTTAGAAGCCTTGAATTTGACACATGCATCCAATGAAGTTCTCTATTTCTTGATGTAGATCTACAAGACAATAATCTTAAAAAAAAATTCCTTTCTCTTCAAGTATCTTTCTTACACGTTTAGGGATAATCCTTGACCATGATACAACATAATATTTTCTCAATACAATATTTACCCCATCTCGAGATCTGTATAGAAATCCTTGCATCATGAATTTGTATTCATGCATTAAGGAGAGATCACATAATATTTGAGAAAGAAATAGATTAGCATAATGGTTTTTATCTAATTTGATATCACCATAAAATTATACACTGACATCATTGACTAGGTTTGTTAGAGGTAGTGTGTCTCCTAGTTCGACGCCTTCTCTAAGGATACTATCCCTATGCTTATGGGGTATCTGCATCCACCAATGTGCTAAGTAACCTATGAATTCCCAAGATAGTCTTGTATCTAATTCACTAAAGAATAATTTATTATTGGATAGGGTTCTTTGGGTTCTTATCCATCCTTCCCATGTGTGCAATGCCTTCATGATTTCTGTAGGGGATTTACATTTGAAGTCAGAGATAGGGCCTAAGTCACTAAGAATTGAAATGGTGGGATTTTCTATAGTATGAGCATACTCTCTAGGTGGCCTTTGTCTTTTATTAGAGGCTAACCGAGTGAAAGGATCAATGAACTGGTATCCCATATATTCTTTTGTATGATCACTTTGATCATAATGTTCTTTTTTTATGACCCTGATACATATAATTTGTTCTTTTATTTCAATCCACTTCTATAGAAATGTAGAGCTATCTTTGGTGCTTTGGCTACTTGAGCTTGTTTGTTTATGAATTCAAAGTAGTCCACTTTACTATCTATACCTTCTTCAATATTTACAACCTGAAGGACTAAGTTAGTAGAACCTAATTTTTTTGTCCAAATTTTTCTAGGGCCATGCTCATAATATCTATACAAAACAAGAGGAGGAGGTGGTAACACATGGTATTTTATCTCATCAATATGTACTTTTTGGATAATGCAAAAGACATGTAGTGAACATGGTATCAATTTCATCTTCACTAGATGACCTTGATTTACTTTTTTTCATACCTTCATGAATAATAGAGACATGTTATTTCATCGTTAATATATCTCTTGTTAAATAATCAATATTTTGGTGTAGACAAGATAATTGGCAATTGCAGTAATTCAATTGTTTTTTCTCCATTGGGATATGCTTCTCTTGTTTATTTTATAGGAAAGAAATTGCATTTTATCTATCATGATCTGGTCAAACATAGCGAGTTGAGTATTATTAAGAGGTGGACCTCTTTATAAAATCTTTCTAGGACTAATATTGAACTCTTTTCCCTTGAGATTCATAGCCAAATAATATATGATATTTATAGACAAAAATGGGTTTGCTAGTTGAATCAAAACTAGCAATTTTCCTTTCCTCATTTGTGAAATAACCTTGGTGGTGTCTTTGTTGATCATATATCAAGGATCTGTTGTCTACATTTTTTGTAGTTTATTGCACTTCCTTGATGATCACACCCTTTCTACAACATATATGTTTATCGGTATGGAGGACAAATTAGATGTAGAGAGAGATCTTGATAATCATATAGCTTCTTTCCTAGAGTTAGATGTTCCAATATTTATTCTCTTAGATTCTTGAAGAATGTTACTAATTGTTGGGCTTCTATACTCCTTATTCTATTTAGGTGGTTTTGAGGTCAGTGTAAATGCACAAATTATAGGATGCACATTCTCTTTTCTTGCCACCATGGTTTCATATATGCATTGGGAAATATATCTAATCAAAGGGGACATTGTGGTGGTGACAAACAAACCTGAGGTAGGTTGATGTCTAAAGTTGGGAGACATGGGGACTAACTAGCCACTTTGAAACCCTTTAACTAGATATAGGCTTGTATGCAAGAGTTAATATGTGAGTTATCCAAGTTGAGACAAAATTTGGGAAACATAGATGTCCATATTGGACCATTATGCAAAGGGCCTCAAATCCAGCTATAAGTGCAACCTTAAATCATAGATGTATTGAATCAACGATACAACAAAGACTAGAAATATTTAGGCCAAGTCTAACAAAAGGGTGGATTCCAAATTGAATGAGACCAATATATATGTATTGGTATACTTTCTTGAAACTGAATTCAATATTTTTAGGTTCAAGCAAAGGAACTTGCTAGGCATGTTCTTGGAAGGAGACTAGTATAATAGATTAAGTGTATCAAACTCTTTAGAGATCTTTGAGATCAAATAACTTGTTTTCATAAACTTTATACCTATGAAATTTAAGCATACACAAGTTGGGGATAGAACTAAATTTGTCTATATCCATTACAAGATTATCTTGAATATTTTAAAAAATAATTGTCTTATCATATTTTTGCTTTGATGCCATAATAGTAGAGTTTTACTGTAACTAGCAAAAAGTTATTGCAAAATTAGGTAATAAGAGGTTCAAAGGAAAATACCTAACTTATAATTTGGAATTACCCTAATATCTCTTGAAATGGATCTCTAGGTTGGCCTTCAACCAAGTCGTGGAATCCCCAACAGATGTGCCACTCATCTTTGAACTTGAAACTTCATGTCTCAACTCCTTGGTTGTAATATTGTTTATGAGGAAGCAAGATCAAATAAGCTCAGTAAGACATACTCAAATTAAAAAGGTAACATATTCATAAAAAAAGGCCACCACATCGAATAATATAGAATAAAGACAAGAGAGTGATCTTTCAGGGCTTGGATCTTTCTATTAAAGAAAATATAAGATACATGAAGAAGCTTTTATCTATAATATATAAGAACAAAATATAACAAAAAAACATAATTAAAGTATTATATAGCTAAAATAAATATATATAAAACAACTAACAAGAAGCATAACTTATATATATATATATATATATGCCGATGCCACACCACATGTTAAATGGAAAAATGATTTTTCCAACAACGAGATGTTGTCACTAGGATCATGTAAGACTCAGTGGATTTGTCCATTGGGATAGTGTAACCCCCATATTTGGCCACCACCCTTAACCCCTTCCCATTAAGTTTGAACCCAAAACCTAATGGGAACTAAACCCCTACACATAATCCAATTGGTCTACATCTCATGGATATATATAACTATAAAATATATCATATGATAGATCACACATCAATAAATATAATTGACTTATATAATTAACAAATATATTATTTATAACAACAAATATGATAAAATAATCATGATTACAATATAATCATGAATTTTCCAATACAATGGTGGCACAAAAAATAATGGGAGTTAAAGGCCCCAATGAAAAGTGTTCTATTTTTTTGGCTCATTCTAAAGATCAAGTTTTCACTTGGGATAGGCTCCAAAGGAGAGGCTTTGAGGGTCCCGATTTTTCTCTATTTATGTAACAATGTAGCTAAAACTATCTCCCTTTTTATTTTTTGCTTTCTCCTTCACAAGATAGGCATGGTATCTCATCAAGGCACAATTAAATATGCAACACCTATGGGGAAAACAAAACTTAGAGCATTGCTTCAAATCTTACTTTGATATGCACAACCTTAAGAAGTTCAAATCCTTAGTCATTTTTGTTGTATGGGGGCATGGCTAGCATGAAACAAAAGTTATTCAAGGACAAAATTACTCCTCTAGTGAAGGCCGCCCTAAAAATAATTGCACTCCTTAAATGCATACAAATCGTTGTGGGTAAGGTCCAAATTAAAAGGGATATTATGGGGCCTTTTCAAAAGTCCTAGATTGGAGAACACACTTCTTTGTGGTGTGGTTTCATTCTCCACTTGTCAACAAATCACTTCATTATAGGAACGGCAAATTTGGGTAGAGGTTCAAATAATATCAATGAATTTAGTGCACTTTTTGCAATGTTTAAATATGTTGTTAAAAGGAACATAAAACAACTTCAGGTCTTTGGCAATTTGAAATTGGTTACTCATTAGATGCAGGACATAATTTAGAGTAGCAATGTGGGTCTTCAAATTTCCAATCAACTAAAATAGATTGTGATGTAGTTCCTAAAGATCACATTTTCACATATTTTCATAGAGTTGAATATGCAAGCAGATGTTATTTCTGAGGTGCTATTGCCATAGAACTCATACATTCGTGAAGAACACAAGGATGATCAAATCATTGCTCATCATGAGAGAAACTTCATAGACTCGTGAATTCTTTTTCTAGTTTTTATCTCTTTAAAGACATATCTATGTGTTTGTATGTTGTATCATGTAGTTTCTTAATTTGGGACAATATGACTTAGAATTTCTAGTTGAGTAGTGTATGAATATTTTGTTCCTCTTAGGATCCATTTTGATGTTACTAAGAGATTGAGAAGCAACAGGATAACAATAGTCGGTAGTTTATAAACATAGTGATCTTTTGTTCATTTCCAGTACCGCTGGCTAGAATCCTGAATAGTGAATAGGTTCTCTTTTTCCAATCAAAATAATAATTTCAAAATAATGCTCTTTACCCACATTTTTTGCCTATCTTTCTGCCCCTAAAAACCTAAGCTCAATACCTTTCCTTTCTAACTATGGAAGGGCAGGCTATGGGTTCTTCTCCTCAAAGAGCTCTGCGAAGAGAAGGAAGGTAAGGGAGTCCTTATATGAGCTCGCGGCCAAGCCCCTCTACCGGATAAGTGACTTAGAATCAAGTGCCTAAAAAGAGAGATACCCTAAGTATGGCTAATCTAAACCTATTCTCATTACTTATAACACCTATGCAATGTACTTTCAACATTATTTTGAAATAAAAGGTATGATTAAATCATGAATATAATATTATTATATAACTATCTCTCTATATAACAACTAATATAATATAATATAATAACTAATTAATATAATAACTTTGTAAATGCTCAAAAATATAAATCTTTCATTCTTATTTTAATTATCTCATAACTCTATGTTAAACCAACTTAGCAACTATCATTAATGAGACAATGTACATTAACCTTCACTAGATAATACCTCTAACTTAGTGGGTCATGGCATATGCTTCTACTATTTTAACATTTTCCTTAGGAGACCCATTTTAGACCCCAAATTTACTTCAATGCTAATGTGGATCCATCTTAACCCCAAATCTATTGAGCACTAATAGGGATCAAATCCCTCATGGTGCAAAGCTTACTCTAAAAATGGTTTACATCTTAAAGTATTTGATCCCTCTTGACACTTGATAGATCCAAAGTTCAAATGGAACTAGTCTAGTGGATACACACAAACACACACAAACTTGATAGATCCAGAGTTAAAATGGATATAGTCTAGTGGATGTGCATGTTTCAAGTGTATTGAAGGTGATATTTAATTTTTTTAGTGGATATATGTGTGTGTGTGTGTAATGCAACTAACATGTAATTTCTTTGTGTTTCAAGTGTAATGCAACTGACATGTAATTTCTTTTAGTTATTATTACTACTACTACTATTATTATTATTGTCACATATGTTACACGAGAACATCTTCCCCATACTAGGATGTAGAGTGTCTCTTAGAGAAACTACCTATCTAGCCATTTCATGCATATTAGTTGATTTTAATTTTGATTGAGTCAATGAAATTCAAAGTTCAAACATAACTTCATGTATATCAAGTAACAAGGTTCTCACCATGGCTTGGGAGGTTGACAACAAAATCAAGTTCACCTCAAGCAAAAACCTTTTTTTGATTTTGTATAATTAGTTTAATGGCAAACAACTGCACTATGCAAGTTCAAATTGGTGGATATATATACACACCAACACAAAACATGCATTTGCTTTTTTCCAACTGTAATGCAATTGGCATGTAATATATTTTAGTTATTATTATTTAATTTTTTGGTTGTCACATATATATGTTATGTGACAACATCTTCCCAATAGTGAGTTATAGAGCATCTCTCAGCGCAACTACCTATCTAGCCATTTAATGCAAGTCCTTTGATTTTAATTTTCATTTAGTCAATAAAAATCAAACCTCAAATATAAGTCTAATTAATTTAATGGTAAACAATACATTGTGCACATTTGTTCTAATATATTTTGTTCTCTTGATGTTATATTTCAGTGTAATTTTCAATTTTGAAAATTAATATTGAGTTGATGACCCCATGCCTCAAACATAACTACATGCTTATTAGAAAGCCACACTTTTCCATAACTTGGGAGGTTAGCACTAACCTTACAAAATTTCAATCATCAATCTCTCCTTAAACCATAGACCTATCAATCTTTTTCTTGTGGTATATTTCATTTGTCATATTCAATTTCACTATCTCATTCATTTTTGCTTTTCAACTATTGAAGGAGAGTGTAGTTGCCATCATAATGATCTATTTCCCTACTTTATTTTACGTGGCTAAAAAGTAAATTTATACAAAATATCCAAATCCTTTTAAATGCTTTAAGGATCCAATTCAATAAGATTGAAATAACATATAAGCCCATTCTACAACCATATGGTCTTGGTCTTGTTGTACATGTAATGTGCAAGAATCTCGGCATGGCTAATGAATTGCATGTTCTTTCTCTCGGCAATAAACATTTTGTCTCTCCAATTCAACAAGATTGAAGTAACATATAAGCCCATTCTACAACCATATGGTCTTGTTGTACATGTAATGTGCAATAATCTTCGACATTGTTGTACATGTAATGTGCAATAATCTTCGGTATGGCTAATGAGTTGCATGTTCTTTCTCTCGGCAATAAACATTTTGTCTCTGGAATTATTTACAAGAAGAAAAGAACTTCTCAATGTTCCTTGTTGAATTCTCACAACCTAAGTCACATGACACGAGGACACAAGACACAGAGGACACGTAAATACGAGTATTCAACACGAGACGCAGCAACCCTGGAAACAAGACACGAGGGACACATTTTATATATATATATATATATATATATATATATATATATTAAAAACACTGAAATATAGTGCTTGGTCCATATAGATATGAATCATGGTGATATCTATATAGTATATAGTATACACTATTTACTATTTAGTTTATTAATTTACTACATCAATGATGTTCACAGTTCAATGTTCATTGTTCATGTTATAATTTTTGTTATTAACTTCAAACAAGTTTGATCATGTTCAAACTTCACATAAGGTAGTTTATGAACTATAAATTTATATGTGTTCAGACTTCATTGTTAACCAGAGCATTAATCGAGCTTTCCCTCCCTTTAGACCTCGAAGGTGTAGTGATCAATGAGCACATGACGTGGAGCTGGTATTTTTATTTCAACATATGATCTATACATGGTCACTCGTGTATAATTAAGTTAAGTTCCGTAGACTATAACACAACTTACAAGAAATTTAAGTGATCCAAACTCTCAACAAAGCATGCGAACGCTCGTCTCTTACATCTCCAGGTCCGGGTTGATTTGAAGTTGTGAGCATTGCGCTCTCCTCACACTGCACAACAAATTGGATTCCAACGACGAGTAAACTCAACTTCAGTGGTGAACAATGACAAAAAAAACCCCAAAAATTAAACATGTTGCAGGTTTTAAATGTCACTTTTCATGGGGCATGTGTCCTAAGAACCAAACATGTTAGGGCACGTTTTCGACACGTCCAAAACACGTGTCTCGATTGGAGGACATGAAGAAAAACATTTTCGACATGTTTTAGGGCGGTTTTTGTGTCCGACACATGAAATACTAGACACGAGACCCTGAGGGACTTGTCCTGTAACTTAGCTCACAACCATGACAAACAACACATATATACTATAATTTCAATCTTCTTCACCTCCCATACAGAATTCTCCTTGAAACAAGATAGATAATAGTTTTAGCTCCAATCTTCATCTCATAAAACATTATTGATTATCAAATCATAGCATGATTTAAAATAAAATATAGACACAGACCAATAATACTGAATTTCTGTGTAACAACCCATCTAATTGACCCATTAATTAAAATGTTAAACTTTATAATATATGAATATATCTATATATATATATACATTAAATTTATGGTATATATAGTTAGACTTTACAAATAGCATTTAATAAAAATATATATATCATTAAAAGATTATAACATATTTTGAAATGTTATAAGTATATATATACATCATTAAATATTTATAGCAGATACTTGATAAAATGTTATAAGTGAAAACATTAATGTTTGCAAATTATATTAAATAAAGGTTATGAGAAATATCATTTAACTTTTTAAGATATACCATGTATTAAAGGAATGTTATGTATATATATAAATTTAAAAGTTATGAACTATGGAAACAACGTGCCAACATTGATATCACGTATGTTCAATCGTATAAAAATATCTGAACTCATAAAGACCCTACCTACTGAAATTTATCACGGGAAATATCGCAGAGAAAACTTCAATGCTGAGAGGCGGTGGCTGCAAGTGGGAGGGCGGCCACCGCCAGGCAAGGGGGATTTATATAGCAGGAGCCTGACCCGGTGGAGGGGGGGAGAAAACAGAGAAGGAAGGACTCATTAGCAGGAAACCCTGAGAAGAGATTTTACAGTAGAGGAGCTTGACTGATCTGAGATCTGGGCACGGAGGGACAGAGAGCCTCTGTGGAGAGCTTCTCTGGATTGAGCAACCAGGTTGCTCTGTCAGGTTGGGTGGAATTGGTCGTCTCAGAATTGAATCAAATCAGCGGAATCGGAAGTCGGCAAGCAGCTCAGGTAGGTGCAGATTTCAATTTTATGTATCACTGTTTTCAAATTTATATGCGTGTCTATCTGGTTACTGCAAATTCATAAACAGGGCACTACATTCTGCATTCAATTGCATTGAACTTGAGGCTGCAGCTTCACAATTTCTTGTTTTAGAGCAGACAAGTCTGGTTTATCATAGTTGTAAAATGTTTTACAGTGGTCACATTGAACTTGAGGCTGCAGCTTCACAATTTCTTGTTTTAGAGCAGACAAGTCTGGTTTATCATAGTTGTAAGATGTTTTACAGTGGTCACATGAAACAATCATGCGTTGGACCTCCATTGGTGGGAAAACCTAAAAACCATTGATTGATTCAACTGCTGCCATAGGACACTTCATAGTGGATAAGGGAGGAGTGACCCTAGATCCAAGTGTAGTATAGTTTCTTCTAGAGTTTCAGGGTGAGCACAAACTAATAACTTTCTCACTACAAGTGCTTCAGCTAATTCACTTTTATGATTATCCATCAATGCTTTATTCACAACAACAAGAAGTGGCTGAGTTTCAAAAATACTGCCTGAACCTGCACAATTTTTAAGTGTCTTTTACAACAATTATTGCAATGTCAAAAACTAATGACTTTATACAATAAAACTGAGATACAGTTGTAATCACTTCAAAACTTCTAAAATATCAATTTATCTGCATGAGTAATCACCAAGTCTGCAGACCTCAAAGACCCAGCAATATTTGGTGAAAAAGTGAAGTAATCAACTTTCAGGCCTCCATCTTCACCTTGAGACTGCACATATAGATTAAGTCCAAAAAATATCAGCAAGATACACCATCAACATAGAATACTGCTTCCAACTAAATAAATTCAAAAGAAAAGGCACCCCAGGTCTAAAGGCATAACAACTGGCCAAACCAATCAATTAGAAGGCAATTTTACAAGTCAAAAGTCTCATATTATCCATTGACTTGGACTAAAAGAGATGATATGATGGTGCAAAGACAGATTTAGACAATTTGATTGCCTCACATTCATTCACAGGACAATAGTATCTTTTCTTCAATAAAGCTACTTGATCAATACAATACACAACATTTATGAGGAAGACCATGCCTGACAGTAATACAACAGGTCAAGTTATTTTCAAAAATCACGCAACTATAAAACTAGCTGACAGGATACAATGATTACAATGAGAAACTGATATTCCAATCTGAGATACGTGACTTAGTTCCTTAGTTTACAAACTACTACTTGATGCTAAAAATAGTGCACAGTTTTATTTTCCGCAAAAAACAACCAAAGTAGAACAAATGTTTTATGTGAATGTGCAGTCCCTATACATATAATAAAATTAGACCGGTTAACCAAGCAAACCGCAAGCTCTACGGCATTGGGGTACAAATTTATTTGTGGAACTTCATCAAACAAAATATTCATACATCACCAGTTTCCTCAGCATCTTGTTGCCCCAAAAATTGAATTAATGCAAACAATAAATGCTCATAATGTAGTAGTAATCTTCAATCAGAAACTATTACTGAGACTTGCTGAAGCTTAGAAAACGTCTCTTTTTTCCAATTTAGCCATATGGTTGGCCAAATCCCACTTTCCCTGATAGGCCAAGCACTCAAATGACTTGCGGCATATTTGTCCAAATTTCAAGGTGGCATATGCAACAACATCACTTTGGGCTCTGATTCAGAGGTAATTGTTAATGGCACATGAAATCCAAATTTCAAATAGCCTTCATTGTGATAAATAATATGTGCTCAATGTCAAGAGAGACTCCGCTAATTTCTTGCTGATATGAAACACCCCTTGCAAAGCATCTTAAATAGCATTTAAATATAGAAGAATCACATTAAGCTCAGAGCAACCTGGGTATATGAATGGGTCGCACCATTGAGAACATAATGGGCACAATACTGAATATCAAGAAGCAAGGAGAAAATTTTCATTGGCATAATTAGAAAAACTTTATCTAGACCTGTTAAAACCCAAGATTGTTATGGCAACAAAGAAATTCAGGAAATACAACAATGATTGTAATTCAGTAAATTGCCAGTTGTCTCATTTTTCACTCAGAATTAGTTGCTTGTTCAGAGGATGATCAAGGAGCAGAACCTCCCCACTCTTAAAGGAGGCATGGAAGTTTTGACAAGATCGAGCTATATATTTAACCATAACATATAAAGAAGATTTCATTGACTAAACTCCAGTGCAGATTCTTGCAGAGGACAAAAATGATCCATTATAAAGAACCATTAATCTGTAAAGTTGTAAGATTGATAGTAATACTGAATTGAATAGTTAATTCATTGCATATGAAATTAATGAAATGTCACCAGAATTAATAAAGCTAATAATATCTTTTATAAAATTCAGAGATAATTACTTACAAAGACATGAATGCAATTCCTCCTAGGGCAGGAACACATCAAACTTATCTAATTTATGGAGCAAAAGTTGTTACGAAACACCCATATCAAACAATTGCCAAAGTTAATAACAATTCAAGGTGGTTTGTACAAAAATCCCAAGATAGGGTACTTTTATTGAGTTGATGCTAATGTACCAATACGAACTGGTACTTGCAATATGCAAGAATTGATCCGTATTCACTCAGTCTATCACCAGTATAAATTTTAATTTAATTTATATTATTTTCTTTATGTCTATAAATCAACTACGTTGTTAACATGGACTTTGCATTTAAACAAAGTAATCAATGGAAGAAAATTCACAATCTCACATACGTAGGCACACAAAGATTTACCTCGGTGAAACCTAATGAGGGAAAACTCCAACTAGAAATAGCTTTGCTGGCTCTTTATTCTCAAGGAGGAATTTTAAAAATTACAAAGTCTAGAATGAGTTTCTATTCCCGTGTCGAATACTTCAACAATCATAGAGTGAGTCTTTGCTTTAGTTCAACGATCATAGAATGAGTCTTCCTTTGCTTTGGTTCAATCATATCATCAATAATGCTTTGAAAACAGTCAATCAAGATGAATTTCTCCTCTTCTTGCGTGCTCTCGAGGAATGATGGATGTTCAATGTGTACTCCTTCTTGCTACAAAGTTGTGCTCTCGAGGAATGATGGATGTTCAATGTGTACTCCTTCCTGCTACAAAGTTGTCAAATGATCTGCTGCTCTTCCTTCCAACTGAAGTGCTCCCCTAAGAAACTCTTAATCAAGAATCTATGAACCTAGATCCTGTTGATTTTCCTAGTGCAATTAGGGTTAGCAAAATATTTCTAAAATTCTGATAATTACTCTTGATGTAGATATTCTTTTATCTTGTTTCAATATATCATTCAGTGATTATACTTCAGAAATTCAACAGTATAACAACAGAGATCACAATGCACAAAAAGAAAGACAAGATTTACCCTAGGAAAACCCATTACGGGGAAAAACCCAACAACCTTTTCAATAGAGAATTTCTTTCTGTTCAATAAGAGACACACCTAGACCTATGGTCAAACCTAGTCTTCTCCTCCAAGTCAAGTCACCCAAACTGATGTTGCACTTCGTTTTGCCTACTTGATCCGACAATTTCGGCCTTCCAACAACTTTCGAGTAGCCTAGAATTTCGGCCCCCAGAAACTGCTCGAAAACCCAAAAAATTTCAGCCCCCTGCAACAGAATGCCCAAAAATAGTGCGAATCACAGAGAGAGACTTCTATCCACATGTGCGAGTTGATGAGAGAGGAGAGAGAGAAACTCAACCTTCTTTCTTTGTCCTTTTTTGTCCTTCTTGACCTCCTTCGCTTGCCCAAAAGTTGTCTTGAGTGAGGAATGTGAATCTGCCAAATGAGGAGCTCGAGTTGCCTTTATATAGTAGTCTGTTTAGGTTGAATAGGCGTGTCTCTTGGCCAGGGCCGACTTGACTTAGAGGGATGTCAACTTGTCACTTTTTGGAGCCAAAAATTACATTTCAAAAATTCAAATTTACATCTTTTAAAAGTCGCAATGGGACTTTGACTCAAGATAATTTTTCTTTGACTTAAGCATTTATAAATATGCTTTACAATGATAAATATAATTACATCAAGCAACTAAAAGTACATTATGGAGACCGACCATAGTTACAAATTCAACACTCCCTCTTAAATAGGGAGATATTTATAATCACTATCATAAATGTTCTCACATTGAACAAATTTCTTTAAAGAAAAGGTTATCCATTATTACTAGCATCATCATCTATCATCAACATCTGCTAGCGACCATATCCAGGGCGGTACCAAACCATGGCAATGTCATCAGGACTCCCCCTCCAAAGTGATCGGTCCTCAAATCCCATGGCCACTAGCTAGGCCAAAATGCTGAGACCCTCAACTAGCAAGCACTCACTCACCTTTCCTAGTGAGCACTCTGGGCCAAGACCCCACTCAACCCCTTCTTGGTTGGTGATCGTGTCTAGATGCTGAACGAACCTCACACTACCCTACCCAGTGTGTGATCAGGGTCTAGGGCCTCACCCACCTTTCTGGTGTGTGATCAGGTTCTAGATGTTGAAGGACCTCACTCCACCATGCTTGATTGTTGTACTAGAACGTGAGGAGATGCATTAGATCTTACACAGGATTGTAGGTGGGTCACCATTTGGACCTGGTCTACCTATACGAGGTCTAAGCTCTCTAGAGGGTCATAATGGCACTTGGTGAGCATTGAGAGGCATGGGCCTCCACTACAACAGAGCGTTGATTGCCATGCCATGGGCTTCTTCAGCACCACATATTTCTTGCTCGTGCCCCAGTCATACAAAGATGATGATGCACTTGGACCATGTTACCCAATTGACCACATACTTGCACCTGACACTTGGTAGCTAATCTAGGGCCCAGACGTGGTGTTGTGTTGTCTCATCTAGAGAGATATGGGAGGGCATGTGCCTATTCCTTATTGATGGAGAATTGACATGTTTGATCCAGTTGGAGACCCACAAGACCACTGGTTGTGCCCCACATCCGCTTGGGAGCACCACATATGTTTTGCTTGGAAACTAAGGGGCCACCCTCTTGGTCATCATTCAGAGAGCCCTCCTCTTCATCTTGGCACATTGAGGACTTATCTTGGCCTTCCAACAACCATTTGCACCATTATTTTATCATTTTAGCCTCATTAGGAAGGCTTATTTTATACTTTTGAGCTATTTGGTGGGCTTGTCACCAATAGGGTTGTTATTTGCACCTTAAAATTATTTTTAGGGGCCTAATAGGGCTAATTAGACCATTCAAACATGTGAGAAGCTCATATAAATTAAAGGAGAGACTTATTTGTAACTCATCATCATTTGGATTGGGATTTTCTCTTGAAAAAAAAATTCAAACCTGCAATTGATGGACAAAATTGGATGTTATTGATGCATTTTGATGTTTGGGATTTTTGCTATCTTGTCTTGGAGCTTCTAATTGCAATCGTGATGGATGGATATACTTGCATTATCTTGTAGGTGTTGTTTTGATGCTATATCTTTACTTTATTATATGTCTAATGTATGGAATGTCTTGTCATAATCTTACATGTGCCCTAATTGAATGCGAATTCAGGAAAACACTAGGATTTTGAAGCATTGCAAACATTACACATTAAATAATGTGAATGAATATTCCTAGAGGCTCATTTTGCTTATTGCATCCTCGAATCTCCATCAACCTTTGCTAAACAAAGTATAAATATCTATTGTATCCAAGTTGCTGCCTCTTAGGGTTGGTGAAAGTTGAATAGGTCTCCTTGATAAAGTGAAAATGCTTCATTAGAGCAAATCTTGACGCCATTTCTCCCAATTGATAAGGCATTGGTCCTAATCCTAATTGATCAATCATCAACCTAAAACCTCTTCCTTTCTCTCTTTTTCCATTGTTCTTCCCTAATCCTAGAAGGTCAACTAGGGCCTAGTGCGAATTGCTTTAGGAAGGGTCTTTTTTAGCAAAAAATGATAGGCTATTGCGCTATTCCTGTGGCTAGTCTGAGAGAAATATCAATCCCTAGATCCATCATCGATTCTAGCTTTAAGCTTCTTTGATTACTGTAATTCCAAAGTTCATTTTCTCTTGAAAACTCACAGGAAGTTAATTATTCTTTTGGCCTTTCTTATCCTTGCTTGACCTAGATATCTCCTTGAAGATCACCTTCTAGCCCTAGGCCTTGCTTAGATTTTCTATAGGTCTCTCTTGTGGTCTCGATCCTTTATATGGTCCTTATCTTACACAACCCTAAAGAAAGACCTTGCCTCCTTAGGAAGCCTTTGGTCTAGGAGTGTCCCTTGTGATTGAGTAACCTTTCCTCCTAGGTCTAGGTCTCCTCATAAGCCTTTCTTGGAGAGCCATTAGGTTCTCTTTGAAGCAATTGAGCCATTGTTTGAGCCTCTCCTTTGAATGGGCTCCGAAAATCACACCACACCTTTCCATTGATCCTTTCATTCAAGTGATTTCCCTTATACCATGACTCTTCCCATCAATGAAAATCTGTAAAGAGCAGGGGACATTAGCTGAGGTGACAGTGGGTCTTTGTCCTGTTGTTGTCATTTGGTCTAGTATTTGTTCCTTAGGTATGCCTCCTAGGACCCCTGCTAGATTGTGTGGCAACATTTTTGGCACCATTGTCGGGGATACAAGATGTGTTTCTTGCTCCCCATATGACAATATTGTCATATCATTTTGGCAACTCCATTGGAAGAACAAAGCCCTAGTTCTTCAATTGAACTTCAAAGTTAATACTTGTAGGGTGAAGCAAGCATCTATCAAGGCATTAAGAATTCACCCTGGTGACTCCACATTTGCTTTACATAGAAAACATGAAAATGGCTCATAGTGAAAGGGAAGCTATCTCTGACTTTCCTTATAATGACCTTGATCCTCAAAGACTTTCAAAAATTGCTAGAAAGACTGGGTGAGTGGAATGAATTTTGTGAGCATGTAGTCAAGCATGAGGATGAGGATTTCTTACTCAACCTCTATAATAGGAAGAGGGAAGACCTTTATGATGTACAACAAGAATATGAAGAAAATCCCTCTGACTATCTTTTCCTTGAGCTTGCCTATTACACTAGTGCATTCAAATCCTTGTGTCGAGCCATTAAAGAAAAGCATGGCGATTTCCCCGATGAAATCATAGAAGATTTGGATGACTAAGATGGCCAAGAAAGCAAGGATGATGTGGAGGAGTCGTCAATTGCAAATTTGGGAATCAATAGCAATGAGCTAGAAAGCATCTCCTCTGGGGAGGATGATGAGGATCTGGATCCCGAAAGCTGCCAAATATTGCAGAAGAGAATGGATGAATATAATAAATCCTGTTGGAAGTTGGTAGAAGGATATAAAGACAAAGATCTCCTTTCCCAATTTTGTCAACAAGGATCCAAGCTCTATGAGATGCAACAAGAATATAAAAGAAATCCTACCAATTCCCTTCTCCTTGCTTTGTTACCAGGATTTTGTTGTAGACACTTTGGGTGATATTCTTCAAGAAAAGGAGAAAGAGGAGTCCTCCCTACCTAGCCATGATGAAAATGATGATTCTAAGGAAAATCATGATGACCAAGCAAATGAAGAATCTATGGAAGACCTTCTGACTGCAGATTTGGGAATTGGATACGAATATGATGTAAATGGGAGCCCCATTGAAGTCCATAAGAATGAAAATGATGAAGTGGGGCCTCTCATTCACGAAACGATGCTTAATAAAGATCTAGAAGATATGGATATGGTGGTTCCCTGTGATGTTGACATTTCTAATTTCTTCCACATAAATGAGGGAAAATGGGATATTAGTAACCATCATTTCAACAATGACCCTATTTATGATACTGACAAGGAAAATGAGGTTGAGGTTGGTTTTCCCTTTCTTCAGGGCATTACTCATAATGATATACCTATTCACACCATTGAAAGGGGGGATCATTATTTTCCCATACATGAAGGAGGCATGTTAGGAGTGGTTGGTTGTAGTTTTAAAGAAATACCCATTTATGATACTGATGATGACATCGATAGGAGCACTACTTTTCCTTTCCTTTTCTAGGATCCCAAAGCCATAACTGCGTTATCCATGAGCCATTGCCTCACCCTTTATGATGCAGGAGCATCCTGCTCAGAATATTATTGTTCATTTGGTTTATTTAGGGGGTGATGTTTTTAATCATTTTTAGGAATCTTGTATAGATTGAGTGAGAAATATATGTGTTGTGAAATACTCTCAACTATGTGAGAATATCATGGATAATTAATATGTGTAGATCTCGTAGAAATCTTAGGGATTACGAGATCCTCGAATAGGAATTAGTTGAGTGAATTATGGAGAAAATCATGGATTTAGCATAATCCATAATTATGTAATTAATCTATAAATGTAAGCCTGCGAGGAGAGTGGAACACAAAGCGTTAGAGGTGTAACAGAGTGTTAGACAGTGTTAGAGGAGTGTTAGATCAGAGCACGAGATGTTCTGAATGTATATGTAATTATTGTTATGAATGAAAGGAGTGTTGTGTTCAAAATTTGTTTATGCGTGATCTTTTATTATGTGGTTTGATTCTTTAATTGTAGGCTGAACCTCTCTGTATCTCGTGAATACTGTGCATGGATGTATTCGAAATCCCGGAGAATATAGTTTAGAGACAGACTAAACTTAGCGAAAGTGCTAAGTTTTGGCGGAACCCTGATAAATTCGTGAGGAACCCAGGAAAAGACCAGAACCGTCCGATCAGACAGATCCATTAGATCTACGGTCATTGCGTGCGTATAAGCACAGAGGTTAATTCCAAAAACGGACGCAATATATTATAAAATTGAGTTATTAACTCATTTAATCGTGACTGTCTGCTTAAAGGAGTCTGATCCGACAGTAATCGCATCGAAAAATGAACGAGGTTTAATCCAGATTTCGGATGCGATATCATATGGAATACGACTTGATCCAGTTGAATTCCGGATCGATCACAGACGTTCATTTTTATGGGCGAGATCCGACGGATATCGCTCCGGAAAATGGCTGCAGGTTAATTAAGTTTTCGGATGCGATAAGTTTTAAACTGGAATTTAATTTGTTTTGGGATCCGCGAAAAAGGTCAGGGTCCGATAGTTTGGTAAACAAGGAATTTAATTAATTAAAATTTCGGATTTGTCCAATCGTGCAGCTTCACTTCATCATTTTGGTATCAGAGCAGAAAAATATTCTGCGTGAAGTATAAAGAAGATTCAACGTTAGTCTTTATAATTTTTGTGCAGCGTAACAACAGAGGAAGGTGAGAAGATTTGCAATAGCCTAGAGCAAGGAGTGCTCATATGGTTCCAGAGAAGAGAACCAAAGAGATGCCGAAAGACTAAGCTTAGAGGAGAGAAGCTTGGTGAGGCATGTGTAGCAAGGAGGATACTTGTTACTGCAGAGGCTGATTGCAGCTCACAAGTTTAAGCTGTTAGGAAGATAAAAAAGCATATGACAAGGAAAATCAGAGGTGCAGCGGAAGCAAAGGGAAAAGAAGAGGAGTTAGTTTTAGAATTTGATTGAGGTAAATATTTTCTTTTATTAAGTTTCTAAAATTGATTTGAGTTTGAAGAATTAGTGAAATGCACATGGAGAAACTTAGGAAAGGTACAAATAAATGTCAGATGAGTCATGAAGAGCATAGGATAAGTACTGCAGAGATGAGAGCAGAGTTGAATATACTACAGGAATGGTTTCAAGAGAAAGAGAATGAAGACCGAAGACCTGGATGGAGAATAAGTAAACGGGTCAAGTGGAATCTATTGCAACAGAGATGGAATGCTATGTTGATGAAAAAACTTGAACAAATACATATTTCTTTGTTGGAAAAGGAGAGATTCATAGGAATTGAGTCACAGCAAAGAGGATTCGCTGAAACCCAGAAATTCCATGGTGGGAATTTGGTGCTTGAAGCATCAAAAGAGACCGAAAGGTATGGTATTTTTAAAACTAATAGTTTGTTTGTGAATGCAGGTATGGTACTAAATAAGGAATTTGTAGCTATAGAGACAACTAATGACCATTGTTATGATCAAGAAGTCTTTTGTGAACCTGAAGGAAATTGGGATGATTGTTTTTCATTCCATGAAGTTGAGTTTGCAACTCAATTAGAGGAAACAATAGCTAAAGAGATAGAAGCAAAAGAAGTTGAAACCAGAGAAACTGTAACAAAAGGAGGAAAGGACACCATAGAGAATATCAACTGTGTTGATGTGATTAACAACGAGGAATTACTCCTAGAACATGGTGGAGAAAATTGCTTTATAGATATACAGAATTTGGTTGACAGTTTGAATGATGATGATGGTGAATTTTCAGATTTAGTCCTTACTAATCTGAACATGACAGAGTTACCTGGCGAAGCTATAGGTGCAGACAATGAACCAGTTCGAGACTCGTTCAAAATTTGTAAACCAGGAAAATAGGTATTCAAGTTTCCACATGCAGTTCATGAGTCCATATTTCCAGAACAGAGGATGAGGAGAATCATGTTTAATAATTATCTGAAGATATTATTTTGCGAATTTAAAGCCAGACTACATGATGAAGTTATTCCTTTGAAGGACCATCAGCAAAACAGAGTTTGGAATCCTGGAGGTAGCAAGTCATTCAGACTTGTCGCTGTCACATTACTACAGAAAACTACGAGATAACATTCCATGAATTAGACACTAATCAAAGATCATAATGTAGAATTAAACATCACTTACCTTGGATAAGAAGAGTTACAATTCGCTTAACCATGATAATTCACAAAACCCTAGATCTCATGAAAGTTTCTTCTCAGTCTCTAATATGGAGCGAAAACCCTTTTGAAGTTCCATACTATCACATAGAGCTTCCCTTAAGAAGTCCTACCTCATCACCTAGTACCTCAAACCCTAGAACATAAATTAAAGGTGATTGTTTATCTACCGGGACTCCTCCCATCAGTGAAAGTCTGTAAAGAGCAGGGGACACTGACTTTGGTGACAGTGGGACATTGTCCCATTATTATCACTTAGTCTAGCTCTTTGACCCTTAGGCTTTCTCTCCTTACTAGATTGTGTGGTAACACAACGCACAACACAAAAGTAAACAACTTGCAACATACAAGGAGGCGATAACAATAGTAAATCTCAATGAAGGTTGAGAAATGAGCGAAGGTGAGAAGAGGAGAAGGAAGAAGAGGCAACAAAGGTAGGGATGAACGAGTGAAGGAAAGAGAGATCAAAGTTATTGAAGCCAGGGCCAATAAACTGAACCAAATACACAAGAGGGGACAACAATAGAGATGAACAATTGAAGCCAAGAAGTAAGAGGTGGCAACACTAGTTGAGATAGCAAATGAAAGAGGTGAGAATTGACAACTCCAAAACACAAATAGTGAAGGAAAGAAGAAAAACTTGAGAATGCTAGTGTCGAAATGGGGAATGAAATAACGAGTAGAAGCAAGCATTAGAGCAATGGTTGGAAATGTGATCCCATAATTGTAGTCTATAAGATGTGACAAACAAGACCAAAGTCTGTAATAGGCAAAGGAGAGGCATGGTGATGGGTCCCATCCAAGGAGAAGCCATCTCAGATCAGGCCATACATGAGAAGACAGCCTAGAGAGACCCATTAGTGGTGATGTAACCTAGGAAAAAGGAAAACAAATGAAACTAAGAGAGAGGATATAAGAGGAGGACGTCCACAAGTTGATTATGAAGTAAAGAAGTATAAAGGCGAAAGGGTTCATGAGAAAAAGTATGAAAGGGGATGCTATTGCATGAAAGAGCCGAGATATCCCACGTACTAGCGCAGGAGAAAAGAGGTTTTTTTGGTTGTGTTAAGCGTTTCCACAGGCGTAATAAGCTAGGCTACAGGTCTGTATGAAGTAACTAAAGTGATACAAAGAGGCCAAGATGTTTAGGTTTGTGGTAGAGCTGTAAAAGAGGCTGACGTCTGTGGAGATAAGCTGTTAGGTGATGGAAGGGTTGTTCAAGGGTTTGAACAACAACCTTTGTGCCCTAGTTAGGCCTTCCCTCTATGGTACGTTTCCCTTAAAAGTCTGCTCAGAAGTATGATAAGTTTCGCTCTGATTTTTTGTGCATGGGAGAGAAGAAAAAGACCCTAAGGAGACATATGGACTGTGATTTGAGCCACAAATTCTGGGTGTATTGCGCAAAGATTCTATGCATATGTCTCTCCTAAAGTGGGCCACATCCAGCCTCAGGTAGTTGTACAAAAGTGCAAGTTTATGCGCAGAGTATAGGGCTAATACAATGAAGGAAAATTGAGTTAACGTGGACTAGATTCATTGGAAGGGAAATTTGTGTTGGAGTGGTTGGATAAGACTGTCCTAAAGGGCTTAGGACAACAAATTTGAGATGCCCTAGTGTTATCAAGAAGCAGAAGTGTGACAGTTAAGAGGGCAGTTTTGTGGAGCCCTAGTACAGTGATCAAGGTGCAAGCTTGGTACTGTTAAGAGGGCAGTTTGATGGAGCACTAGAAGACCTCATGTACAATGTTCATTGGAGGAGATAATGAACTGTTAGGAGGAAGATTTGTGAGCCCTAGTTCAGTGGGTTGCAGGGGGGCAAACTCAGTCATAAGAGGGAAGATTGTAAAGACCCTAAGAACGTGATCCTTTGGAGCAATAAAGGACATTGTTAGGGGGCTGATCACAGAGCCAATGTTCAATCATCTTGAGGCAGCCAAGAGTGGTCAATAATAGCATATTGATGGCTAGAGATGCAAGCATTTTGATGTTGCAAAAGTTCCAGTGATCAGCAGAAGAGGAGGCAAAGTACCTGCATGATGTGTTCAAGCTACATGGACTAAAAGGATTGTTATGTGCACGTTCACTAAGCAGGTCAGGTGTCCTTTCTTCAGGGAAAGATTGGTGGTCATGGTTTGTTATGAAACCAACTCACAAAAAGATAGAAAAGATAGATCAACGACTTAGAAATCAGCCTCTTCGAGGGGGAAACCTCCTTTACATTACACAAATGAACAATTATTAGATAATACAAATGACACAACCTCCTTTCTATATATAAGAGTCTAAGGGGCCACAATATAACCAAATTCGACCTAACAATAATAATATAAGGACACAAAAATAACAATAGTGGACTTCTGTGGGGCACAATAATAACAATATGGGGACAATAGGGGCACAACAATAACAATAAGGGATACAATGACAATAGTAATGGGGGAATCACTAATATTATAGGGACCTAACATGCCCCTCTCCTTCAAAAAAGTGTTGTCCTCAACGCTTGAGTAGTTCTGGATGCTTCTGTATAAAATTCTCATCCTCCAATGTGGAACCTTCAACAGGTAAGTTCTTCCACTTGATGAGATACTCTGAAATTGATTGATTTCGTAGCTATCAAGTTCTTGTTTCTTTGACTGCTTCAGGTTCCAATATGATTTTTCCTTCCGCATCAAGTTCTGGCAATATTGTTTGAACTGGGAGCTTGTCAACTATAACCTTCTTTAAGCATGACACATGGACAACTGAGTGCACTCGGGAAGCTGCAGGAAGCTCCAATTTGTATGCCATAGTACCTATCTTTTACGACACCTTGTACGGACCATAATCCTTTGGTGATACTTTATTATCCTTCTTAGCTTGCTTGAGGGACATTTGTTTATATGGTTGTAGCCGTAGGAATACACAATCACCTACATCAAAACTTCTTTCGCTGCGATGTTGATTTGCCTGTTGTTTCATTCTATTCTGCGCCAAGGTGAGGTTATCCTTTAAGAGTTGGAGAACTTGTTGTTGATGCTTGATGTGATTTTCCACTTCTTGCACCTTAGAATTTTCTCTTAAATATGATGTGATGGATGGTGGATGATATCCATAAAGTGCTATAAATGGGGTCATTTTTGTTGCAGTATGGAAGGAAGTGTTATACCACCATTCAACTAGAGGCAACCATTTGACCCATTGTGTTTGTTTATCAGATACAAAGCAATGAAGATATCCTTCCAAACATTTGTTTACTATCTTCGTTTGCCCATTAGATTGAGGATGATAAGATGAGCTATGAGCTAACTGAGTATCAAGACAAGAAAATAATTCTGTCCAAAAATTTCCAGTGAAAATGGGATCTCTGTCGCTTACAATAATCTTTGGGTTTCCATGTAGCTTTTGAATTGTTTCCATAAATGCAGTAGAAACTGTACTCGCTTTAAATGGATGAGATAATGCACAAAAGTGTGCATACTTGGTAAGTCTGTCAACTACCACCATGATAACACTCTTTCCTGCAAACTTGGGTAAACTTGTGATAAAATCCATTGAAACCTCCTCCCAATGTTGGCTTGGAATGGATAAAGGTTGTAATAGACCTGGGGTCAAAATTGTTTCAACTTTATTTTGTTGGCAAACCAAACATTCCGCCACAAACTTTTGAATATCCGATTTAAGGCCATCCCAAAAAAATTCCTTCTTAACCCTGTGGTAAGTTTTTAGAAATCCTGAATGCCCTTCTAAGGGAGAGGCATGCAATTCCCTAAGAATCTTTTGTTTGAGTTGGGAATTCTTACATAGGTATAACCGATCTTTGTACCATAACAAATCATTTTTCTAGCTAAATGTATCATATGTACTGGGATCTTGTTGTATCTTTTGAATGATTGCCCACACTTCTTTGTCATTCTTCCATTCATCCCTTGCTTCGTTCATCCAATTTGGTTGGATAATAGAAATGGCGCAAAGATATGCTTCCACATCCTCATCCTTTCTTGAGAGTGCATCTGCCACAACATTTTGCTTCCCTTTTTTGTAGATGATTTCAAAGTCAGAACCCAACATCTTTGTGACCCATTTTTGCTGCTCTTGTGAAGATAATCTTTGTTCTAAAAAGTATTTAAGACTATCATAATCTGTTTTTACTTTGAAGTGTCTTCCCATTAGGTAGGGTCGCCATTTCTTAAGTGCATGTAGTATTGCGAACATTTCCTTCTCATAAATAGTTTTGTGTAAATACTTTCCATTGATTGGACGACTTTCGAAAGCAATGGGTCTTTCTTCTTGCAGTAAAACAGCACCAATTCCATTTCCTGAGGCATCACATTCCATAATAAAGGTTTTTGTGAAGTCCGGTGTAGCTAAGACTGGTGCTTGGCACATTACCTCTTTAAGATGTTCAAAGGCCTTCATTGCTTCTTCAATAATGTTGTTAGAGGTGTTGCTATTCTCCCATATTTCTTAACAAACTTGCAATAATACCTTGTTAACCCGAGAAATCCTCGCAGATGCTTTATCGATGTGGGGATTTTCCATTCCTTAATGATTTTAATTTCGCTAGGGTCTACCTTATGAGCCAGATATTCCATCTCTTGTACTCCAAAGAAACATTTGGAGCTCTTTGCATATAATTGTTTCTCCTCCAATAGTTTGAGAACCCTGTCAACATGTTGAACATGATCCTTCCAAGACTTGCTGTAGATTAGTATATCATCAAAAAATACTAACACAAATTTTCTTAGGAAGGGTTTGAAAATGGAATTCATCAAACCTTGAAATGTAGAAAAGGTGCATTGGTAAGGCCAAAAGGCATGACCAAAAATTCATAATGACCCTCGTGAGTTCTAAATGTTGTTTTTGGAATGTCTTTACTCTTCATTCTGATTTGATGATATCCTGAACGAAGATCAAACTTGGTGAAGTAAATTGATCCATGCAATTCATCCAATAATTCATCAATGACGGGAATGGGAAATTTATCTTTAATAGTGAACTTGTTGAGCTCCCTATAATCTGGACACATGCGCCATGATCCATCCTTCTTGTGAACCAATACTACTGGAGCAAAGAAATAAATTTGACTAGGTTGAATTATACCAGCCTCTAGCATTTCTGCAACCATACACTCAATTTCACTCTTTTGGGCATAGGGATATCTGTAAATCCTGATGTTTGGAGGAACACTTCGTGGAATCAAATGAATAGCATGATCATGATCACGAATAGGTGGGAGGCCTTTGGGAGTCTCAAATACCTTGGAATGATTGTCCAAGACTTTTTGGAGATATGGAGAAATAGATGATTTCGATGTGGAAACCTCTAGTGAACATAATTGTGCAATTATGCCTCGTTGTTCTTTCTTTAGAAGTTTTTTCATTCCGTTAGAGCTGATTATCCTTCTCGATTTCCCTGCGATACCCCTTAATTCCACTTCCTTTCCTTATGAAGAAAATTTCATGAAAAGTTCTTGAAAATTAAAATCTATTGTACCCAAGGATTGTAGCCATTGGACTCCTAGTACAACATCAACACCAACCATTGGAATGGAAAGAATTGGGCTATTCAATACATATTCTCCCATGGATAGCTTGATATTATGGCACTTTCCCGAACAAGTTATGGTTCCTCCACTTGCAACCATCACTTGACACTCTGGTGCTGGATATAGGAAGCAATTCAATTCCTTGTCTATCTTACAATGAATAAAATTATGGGTACTGCCTGAGTCAATCAATACTATTACTTTTTTCTTCTTGATATGCCCTTCTATTTTGATAGTTTGAGGAGTGGTAATTCCAGCCAATGCATTACAAGATATGGTTGGATTCATTTCTTCTTTCTCTAGGGTTTGTTCCTGGTGTAAATCCTCTTCTTTTGACATTTCTTCTCAGCACACTTATGACCTTTAGTGTATTTGCTATCACAACTGTAACAAAGCCCTTTTGCTCTTTTCTCTTCCAATTTTTGTGGTGTCAACCTTGTAGGTTGTGGATGGCTAGGGGAAACAACACTTCCATTTTTATGATTGTGAATGGTACGCTTCCTTGTTGCCATAATTTTTCTTTCCATTTTTCTTGCCAACTTGAATGCCTTCTCCAATGAATCAGGTTCCCAAAGGTGAACCTCATGTTGGATGTTATCCTTTAAAGTCCCTATGAACACATCAATCCTATGCTCCTCTGGAATATCTTTTACCCTTATATTCAATTTTTGGAAGTCCTCAATGTGCTCCATCATTGAACCCTTTTGTTTGAGATTTATTAATTGGCTAAAAAAAGTGTTGCTTTTTGTATCCTCATAATGTGCTATCATTTCATCTGTAAAAATAACCCAAGTGACAATTTGTTTACGAGAGCAAAGCCATCGATACCATACAAAGTGATTTGGCTCCAAATATAAAGTTGCAATGCATACCTTTTGTGTGTTTTGGATATTATGGAGATTAAAAAATTGCTTCGTCTGTAGTATCCATGTTGCGGGATCCTTTCCATCAAACTTCCTCATATCGATCTTTGGAACATGGTGGTTATTCGATCCAACGTTAGAGTCTATGAAATCATGATTAACATTTATTTTGTTCTCATCATGAGTTTACTTTACTACCCTTTCGCCATTAGTAAGCATTTCTTGTAGAAATTTTGTCAAATCTATCTTCAAATCTTCCATCTTAGCTTCCACGCCTTTCTTTAAATCATCCACCTTAGCTTCCACGCCATCCATCTTAGCTTCCACGCCATTTATCTTAGCTTCCACGTCATTCATATTAGTTTCTACGCCTTTCTTTAAGCCATCCATCTTAGCTTCTACCCCTTTCTTTAAACCATCCATCTTAGCTTCCATGTCATACATCTTAGCTTCTACGTCTTTCTTTAAACCATCCATCTTAGCTTCTGTTACTTTTTGTGCAAGTCAAATTTGTTGCACTTGGTCTCGTAATTTTGATATATCATGTTGCATTTCTTCATTTTCTTCATGAGTCATGCTAGAGCTTTTAGGTTGCTTACTAGGTGTTTCCATTTTCTTTCTTCGGGGCATCAATTACTGATAATAATGCTTCACTATGCCTTTTGAATTCCTTCAAACTAATTTTTCAAACCAAACTTATGCAAAAATTTTAAAAAACTACACACCTTTTTTCACTTTGTAGGAGCTCGATATTGAAACGACTATAACTTTATAATTTCGGATCTCCAAGGTTTGAAATTGCGACCTGCAGTATCCCTCTATGCCCTCTTTCCAATGCCACCAGTCTGATTGAAATTGAATTCTCCAAGAAAGAGTTATGCCCCACCTCCCAAGATGACCTTCTTATATACGTTTTCAGTAGAGCGAGCTTGTACGAAGTGCCACGTGTTACTGTTTCGACCTTCGGACCTAAAAACAATACACAGAAAAGTACAATCCGTCCTCTTTCTGTAGCTTCTTACGAAATTTCAATCTGATTCTTAGAGAGAAAGTTATGACGATTTTCCCAAGGTCACTTGTTTAGAATGTAATTCGAGAGTCTGCAAAAACCCTAACTTCCTCAGATTATATCTCCGAAAATATAGCGAGACAAGATCTGAAATTCAGACTTGAGCTTCACCAAGATTTCGGCTCAAATGGGTTTTAATTTCAGAGTCTGAACCTTCGTAGAAAAAAAATTATAGTGAAACTTCCACGATGACTTGTTTGAGATGAAATTCTGGAGCTTGCAAAAACCCTAACTTCCTCAGATCATATCTCTAAAAATATAGTGAGACAAGATCTGAAATTCGGACCCAAGGTTCAGACCAATTTCTTCTCAAATGGGTTTTTTTTTAGCTTCTGAAACTTCGTAGTGAAAACGTTATAGCGAAAATTCCACGATGACTTGTTTGGAGCAGCGAAACCCTAGAATCCAAAGCTCTGATACCAAATGTTCTGTAACCAGCTCACAAAAAGATAGAAACGATAGATCAACGACTTAGAAATCAGCCTCTTCGAGGGGGCAACCTCCTTTACATTATAGAAATGAACAATTCTTGGATGATACAAATCACAAAACCTCCTTTCTATATATAGGAGTCTAAGGGGTCACAATAAAACCAAAGCCGACCTAACAATAATAATATAAGGACACAAAAATAACAATAGTGGACTTTTTTGGGGCACAATAATAACAATATGGGGGCAATAGGGGCACAACAATAACAATAAGGGATACAATGACAATAGTAATGGGTGAATCACTAGTATTATAGGGACCTAACATGGTTATTGACACCAAGCCCTAGTTGTGTCTTGTATCAGGGTTGTATTAAAGTTTGTATATAACAAGTTGTGGGTTGAAAATTTGTCTTGTGTACTATTTGATTCATTGTTATTTGTTATTCCACTATGCAAAGTGCTTGTGTTGTGGCATTTGAGTGTGTTTGTGATTGTGATCTTAGACTCAAACCCGATTCTTAAGTGTCGTGGAAAAATCAATAGGCTATCCACATTATACTAGTTGTTGGAAATGTCCAAGCCCTCATTCAAGTAACTTTGTGCAAGCAAAGTGGAAAGTTTGAATTCCTAAGCACTCAAGATAATTTTTCAAACAAGTCAAGCCATTCTTTGATGGAACATTGTACGCTTAGGTCAATTCGGGCCTCCTTTTGTCAAATCGAACCTCTAATTGGTGGGACATCTCACCTCATTTGAGGGATTTAAGTAATGCGATGAAAAAATTGTAATCTTTCTTAGTCTCCAAGCATATTGTGGATGAAAAGTCACTTATTTTTTGAAGCAAAAGGAGGAAATATGTTGAGAGCCTCATCTATAAATAGAAAGCTCTCTCTCCTTTGCAAATCATTGTGAATTGTTGAGATCTTTTTGCCAAAATGTGAAATATTTTCATGAAATCTTTGGTGTTCATCCTGAAGTTTATCTTTCTTGGTTGATTTCAAATATTCCTAAGGAAATTTGCAAATAACTAAAGAATACTACACAGGCTAACTAGATTGATCGATTTGAAGAGCAACTTTGTCACTTGTAGAGGGATGTCTAGGGTTTTATTCACACATCTCTCTTGTTGGTGTAAGGTAAAGTTTGTTTCTCTTTGTTGGGCCATGCCCTAGTGCTCCCCACCAAGGGTTTCAATTTATTTTGCATCATAGTTGAGCTATTGGTTGATGGCTTTTCCCTAAGTGGAATCCTTTCTAGTAGGGCTTGATTTCAAAACTTTTTCTTGATTAGGCTTGAGGTGATTTAACTTCTAGTGTTCCACCTCTAGCCATAATCCACAAGCATGGATCAACCAACTTAAGACGAGCATCAATTTGACCCCATAGCCCTAGTGGAAATAAGGCACACTCCTCATCTCTTTTTACTAAATTCTGCGATTGCCCTTAATTTTTATTATTTAAAAAGCCTTAAGAATAGAAAAAAATACATAAAAAATAAAATATAGAAAAATATAAGCATCAAAGATAAAAATTGATCCAGAAAATTTCTTCACTTTTATGTCTAAATAAGATTTGACTGATTACATTTTGATTCTAGACTCATTTTTTAGAATGGTGTGCCACATTGAATATCTAAGAAAGATAGTGCCCCCTCTCCTTTCTTGCATTTAATGTTGATCTAAAAAATGTGGAAGGGTTTTGAAGGAGATTTTAGAAATCTGATTTTATCTTCAGTAATTATAGCTCAAGTATTGGTAAAATCCCTTGCCTTGAGATACATGAAAAGTTGATTCTAACCCTTCTAATCCCCAGCAACATTTCTAAAGTTTTTTAATTGAATATCACTCACCTTTGGAAGTGTTTTCAGTTGTCCTAACAATTGCAACATGTTTCATACTAATTGGGACACTTTCATTTTTCAACCCCCAGGAATTGGTGCCCCAAAATTGAGTAACAATTTCCAGATTTGAATAGCTTTTTGAATAATCAATACTTTGAAGTGCTAGTATGTTTATTTTCATTATATTTCATTATAATATCATCTCGAATTCATAGTCATAAGTTTCTCTAACATTTTTGGGCTTACGAGAGGCCCCAAGGTCGGCTTTTCTTTGTTGGTTTCTGCAAAACTTCATGTGTGCAGGTGTTTAAACGCAAGATAAATCATCATTTCATGGTTTCAATCCCAACATTGTTGAGGACGTTCATAATCAATCGTGGCGTTTTTGTCAAGGTTACTTCATTCATAAATTTAGTATTTTCTTTGTGTGAAAATTCCACAAGAGGAACCCCTACTGCAACAAACTGATGTTACTTCTACTTGTTAATCCATATAATTTATTCACTGTGTTCGACAGCAAATATCGAAGTAAATAATACTGCAACCTTCACTTAATTAATTATAAGCGAAAACAAGAGATTGAGCAAGAAATAAAATACAACACAATAGACATCGTTATTTTTGGACAAATTTCCCCAGAAAAACCCAATGCGAGAAAACCGATGCAACAATTTTGAGAGTTTATTATTATTAAATAGTAGTTCTTGAATAACCCTCTATATGCCCTTTCGGCAATCCAGTTACAGAGAAAAAGACACTGGAAAAAAACTTAGTGAGATTACCTCACTTCACCCGGCAAATCCCTCTAATCCGGACGCTGAACTGACTATCCCTGGTTACAACTGTGCTGCCCCTTCGCACTAACCGCATGGAGCTCTCTAAGGCTTTGCGTCAGCTCTGCGTTGCGTCTCCCTGCCTCCTGGATCTTTGAGGTCAACCCTCTCGACTGATCGGGTAGCCCCCTAGCAATTTTAGACTTCTACTGGAAGGCTACTCTGCCTCTAGGTTGGCCCTTCTGGCTCTGGGTCAAGCACTACGTGGGCCCTCCCGGCCCAGCGTCAATCCTTCCTAGGTCTGCGCTGCCTCCACTAGTGCTTCTTTGCCTCTCTGCTAAGTATTCGGGGTCCCAGAGGAGATACTCCAACCCCAACTATCCCTGCCCCTCAACTGCAAGAAATCTCCTCAATCGAATTTTCCTCCTACGAATTTCTCACTTTAGAAAATCGATTTCTTGATCTCTTTTGGTGTGTTTTCCAAATGACCCTCAAGCCCCTTCTTATATCTTTATGTTGGACAACCAACGGCCTAGATTAACTCTTAATCAAAGGCTTAGATTGTTTTGTCTTGATCTCAATCTTTTTCTAGAAGTTACACCCACAATTAGATTAATACCCATTAATATTTTAATTTTCCTAAGTTTAGACTTAGGAACTCCATTAAAAATATTAATTATTTTAATAAAGTTAGATTTGAGACTTTTGTGATCCATATTGTAGATAAATGTTTTTCAGAATAATCACATCATTAGGATTTGGTCGACGTTTCGAACCAACCAATGTGGTTCATCCTCAGGAGAAGGTGAAAGAAACTGTACAATATTTAGGAATAAATAATAAGGATGCATCATTGCCCAAGGTTAGCCGTTGAAAACTAGCCGTTGCAGATTAGTCAAACAAGTAAATAAAATATTATTTTTACTTAAACAGTAGTTTTAATATTTTAATATTATTTAAAATCCTAAAAATTAGATATAAATTATTTAATATTCTTAATTTAGTTAAAAATAGATGTTAGGATTACGGATGTTGTTAAGAAAATTAATGAGAGGGTTAAAAATAATAAATAAAAACAAAGTTATAAGGGGGGATAAGTTAAAAATAGTTGTTTATGTAATATTAGATAATGATTAGGTGTAAGGATATGAGATTTGGTTCCAACATAATCTCTAAAATAAGGTAAAGAGAGGTTTCAAAATAATCTAAAGGGGATAGGAATTAATAAATATCATAAATCTATAAAATAGTATTAAGGAATAATATAATGATAAGAAAACCCATAAATTAATAAGGGGGGTAAGGATAAGCTATAAATCTTCCTAGGGAGATTATAAGTAATATTAAAACTAATAAGGCTTGGATCTAAATACAAGGAAAAAAGAGGTTAAATACTATTGAAGTCATTAGGAGATCAATAATTGATATTAATTAAGTTAAAAACAGGGTTAAAAATGATGAATCAAAATAAGGATATATGTTAAATAAAGGGAGTTTGAGCATTTATTATAATTAAGTTACAAATAATATGATATACATATATAAAGAAAAAGAAAAAAAATATAAAAGGGGGGAAAACAGAGACGAGGATCATAAGAAGAGGGCTGGAATCCAACCATCATCTCTGTTGAAATTCCTAGCATACCTTTCAATCTCAATAGCCTCCCTAAGCTTCCTATGGTGGAAATGGTCAACCCTAGCAATGACTAGAATCCTCAATACAAACATGGTGCTTGGATTTCTCCGCATGCTCAGCTAGAGCCAAAGAGTGGGAACGATTGTGCCTTATGTCTACCATGTGTTCATGGATCCTCTGGTTGATCGATCGACCTGTTTCTCCAATATATGGAGTACCACATGAACATGGAATTAGGTAAATACCTTTCATGTCCTTTGGGTCAATAGGATCTTTAACCGAACCAAGAGAATTTCTAATGGTCCTTAGAGGTTTGAACGAAGAGGAAACATTATTCCACCTAAGGATATGTGCAATCTTATCTGTGGTCCCTTGAATAAACGGGAGATGAACCTTGGAGATAGGATCAACACGAGCAGTTTTAACTCTAGATTCTTTACAGGCTCTTTGAAAAGCTTTGAGGCTTTGAGTTCTGTTGTATCCATTATTTTTAAAAACTTCAAGGAGATGAGATTTCTCCTGCTCTATGTGGTTTTCATCAGAGATTCTCAGAGCACGGGTAGCAAGGGTGCTGAGAACACCAAATTTCTGAGCAGGAAAATGATGAGAACTAGCATGAAGATATTGTTCCGTGTGAGTTTTTTTGTGAAAAACTTGGTGAGAAACGGAACCATCATCCATTCTAGAGAGGAGAATGTCAAGGAAAGGAAGGCATCCATCCACCTCTACCTCCATTGTGAACTTGACGGATTCATATTTCTGGGTTCTTTGGAATGCATGTTCCCAAGCCTCCCTGCAAAATTTGAGGCCTAGAGCACATCTGATACTACCCCAAATCAACACTCCCTCTTAGCGAGGAATGTGCTCTAGCAATATACTACTGCACCATACTGCTCTGACTTTGAAGCATCGTCCTCTGCGCTGCTGATGTAGGACATGTTGTCCACCAATTACTGCGTTGTTGTTGCAACTGTACTACTGCCTTTAACATTGCCACTGCCAATGCTACATCTGTACTATAGCTTCCTCTCAAATGTTGCATCTGCTATGCTGCTAGCACTGCCACTGCTAACACTGCATCCGTACTACAACTCAGTTGTTGAGAGAAGCAACTGAAAAACATCCAAAATTACTGAACTAACTGTGTTCAGTATGAAACCACGTGAATGCTGGAACTGATTGCTGCTAGTCTCTGCACCGATTCTCTAAATATACAACCTTGTTGCTGACCTCTACTCTGTGCCATCTGCACTGCTACTAACTTTGCTCTGCATTGTTCAGTCATTGGGGCTCCTAACCACTGCAACTGACTCCTCGGCACCATCCAACACTAGTCCATCCTGCTACTACAAAATTGGGCTCTCGTAGCATGGTATTGATCCAAGAGTTGGACTCCTCAAGGATCCTGCCCATTTGTAGCTCTTTCGAACTACAACTCCAAATCAACCCACCTCCCTCTTGGAGGTATCTCGGCTATCATGGCAAACTTCTCCTCTTCGATCTTCGTGGGCGCAGCCTTTGGATTGTGTTTCTCATCCTTGCCCTTCTTCCTGAGAGGGCACTGAGATGCATAATGGCCCATATCACCACATCTAAAACACTTCACCTTCGAGACTTCCTTCTTACATCTCCGCTGCTCCTACTGTCCCTTCGATGCAAGGATTGCATTATCCTCCTCCTCCTTGGGCTTCGACCCACTGCTGCTGCTGCTTCCATCAAGTTCGACCTTGACCAAGTTTCTCCTTAGGTCCTCTTGTTTTAGAGTTGCTCACATCTCATCCCAATTAGGCAATGCTGCTCTGCCCAGGATACTCTGGACAAAGACATGCCACTCATTTGAGACAGAATTGAGGGCCAGTCTAACTAACTTTGAATCCTGAGGCGTATGCCCCACAGCAAACAACTCATCAAGGGTTTCTTTCAGCTTCGTGAGGAATGGATCCACACACTCTCCCTTGTGCATTTGAGCATATCTTAGCTTTTGTTCTAAGTACATCTTCTGCTGCTCAAAAGATCCCTGATATAACATGGCCAAGGCATCCCACATATCCTTAGTAGTTGCTCTGCTAGCAACGTGACACACTACATGATCCTTGACTCCATCCAGGATCATCCTCTTGGCCTTAATCATCTTAGCCTTGTACTTTTTTAGCAGATCTACATCAATAGGTTCAACCACCACACTGTCGACGTACGCCTTGAGGGCATGCTCATCTAGAAGGAAAGACATTATAGCCTTCCAGATGACATAGTTGGATGCCTCGTCCAACCTGTTCTGATCCCTCAAGCCATTGGTTGCCATATCTACCAAAAATGTCAAAAATCCCCTCTTTGCTTCTCACTATTGCTGCTCAGCCAATCAGAAAACAAACTTCTCGGCAGGAATTCTGCTGAGGAAAAGTTCCCTCAAGTGCTTATCTTCCTTCTTCTGATGTTTTTCAGCCTAGAAAATGACTTACTGAAAAATTGTGTCCCACTAGCTCTCTCACGTTGAGGCTTCAGCGCTGCTCCATCTGCGCTTGCAAAAATTTGAATTGGAAGTTCTTCTCTCAGTCGGCTCACACAGAGGGAGACTGCCTCGAAAATCTGCACTCCCAGCTTGGAATGACGTCAGCCCTCTAGGGGTTTCGAACTCCTTTCTTCTGCTCAACGTTGGATCTACTGAATCTACTCTTCTTGCTTCACCTGCAACTCTCATACCATGTGAAAATTCCATAAGAGGAACCCATACTACAGTGAACTGATGTTACTTCTCCTACTTGTTAATACATACAAGTTATTTACAGTGTTCTACGGAAAATATCGAAGTAAATACTATTGCAGTCTTCACTTAATTAAATTATAAGAGGAAACAAGAAACTGAGCAAGAAAGAAAATACAACAAAATAGACACCGTTATTTTTAGACAAATGTTGCCGGAAAAACCCAATGTGGGAAAATCGGTCCAACAGCTCTGAGGGTTTATAATTATTAAGTAGTAGTTATTGAATACAACTCTCGATGCCCTTTCGACAATCCAGTTATAGAGAAAAAGACACTGGCAAAAAACTTAGCGAGATTACCTCACTTCACCCGACAAATCCCTCTGATGCGGAAGCTGAACTGACTATCCTCGGTTACAACTATGCTACCCCTTCGTAGTAACAGCGTGGGCATGCGTGGAGCTCTCGAAGGCTTTGCGTCAGCTTTGCGGTGCGTCTCCCTGCCTCCTGGATCTTTGAGGTCAACCCTCTTGGCTAATCGGGCAGCTCCCTAGCAATTTTAGACTTCTACTGGAAGGTTGCTTTGCCTCTACGCTGGCCCTTCTGGCTCTGCGTCAAGCACTGTGTGGGCCCTCCTGGCCCAGCATCAGTCCTTCCTAGGTCTGTGTTGCCTCCACTGGTGCTTCTTTGCCTCTCTGCTAAGTATTCGGGGTCCCGGAGGAGATACTCCAACCCCAACTATCCCTGCCCCTCAACTGCAAGAAATCTCCTCAATCAAATTTTCCTCCTAAGAATTTCTCACTTTAGAAAATCGATTTCTTGATCTCTCTTGGTGTGTTTTCCAAGTGACTCTCAAGCCCCTTCTTATATCTTTCTGTTGGACAACCAACGACCTAGATTAACTCCTAATCAAAGGCTCAGATTGTTTTGACTTGATCTCCGTTTTTTTCTAGAAGTTACACCCACAATTAGATTAATACCCATTAATATTTTATTTTCCTAAGTTTAGACTTAGGAACTCCATTAAAAATATTAGTTATTTTAATAAAATTGTCTCTGGGTGGAAAATAAAGAAGGGTGGAAAAACAAAGGACGAGGTAACTCTATGTATCCACGATTCCTCCCTCCCACAAATATACACCCAAATAATCATCATTGCCATCCTTGAACCCATGCCATTTGGCCTTGAGACTCATCTGTCCCCATCCATTCATCATCATTCACATGACACCTATCAATTAAAAGATGTACCAAGGACTTGTCTTTCTGCTTAGGAACTGGGAACACCTAATAGGGTTGTTTATTACCCACTCATACCTAGGGATGTAACACTAAATTTGGAAAGTAAGCCCACTATGAAGTCTCAATGTGCCCTTGATAAACAAGCTTGGTTACCTAGATGTATCAATGAATTATTGTACCTCATTGTGAGGATGCGCATTGGACATTATATGTAATTGGAAAGTGGTTTCATCATGGGTTAGGGAGCTTAAGTGGGACCCAAGTCCACCAGACGATCATATTGACACCCCTAGGTGTAGTGTTGAGAGCCATGGGACTCCCATCATGTGTATAGCATCATTCCATGCCATGGGCGCCCTCAACACCGTCAACAATCTACTCATTACCCTACATTATTCATGAGATGATGTGCTTAGACAAGTGTCCCCCGATCGGCTTAAGCATTATATGGCCCAGAAGAGGTTTGTTTCATCCCTTCGGACATGGGAGGGCAAGTACCATCATTAGAGCCCTCAGTATTGCAACATTATAAGCTATTCTATCATTAGGGGACCCATGAGACCAGTTTTTGTTCCCCAAAACTCACTTTGGGGCCCCACATGATGACTTTCATGGAGAGTAAGGAGCCATCCCCTTGTCCATGATTTATGGAGCCCTCTCAGACACTTTGGCACCAACAGGACTCAACATGGCCCTCCAACGGCCTTACATCAGCATGATGCCATCAATTTGGCTAGCTATTGGATGGTTATTTCATAATTTGTAAAAGCTACTTGGCCGGCTTATGACCAAGGCATGTATTTTGCACATTTTTATAATGTTAGGGTCCTTGGGCTAATTATTCGACCTACTAGGTCTCATATAAATAAAACTCGACTTCATTTCTATTGGATCATCATCACACTTGGGAATTTCGGCCTTCTTGGCAAATCTGAACTTTTTCTTTGGATTAGGTATTGGATGCCTTGGATGCATTTTGATATTTGGAGCTGAAATTCGATTTTCTTTGGAGCTATATCTTGATTGTGGATGGATATATCATATTTTCATCTTGTAAGTGCCTCTTGTTGAGGTTTCATTCTTGAAAAATGTCTAATGTATGGAATTTTTGCAACTAGATTAATGTTAGATTCAACCCTAATTGTTGAAGATTTATTTTGAAAGCTATTTGGTTGGCAATTGCACATGTTACTCATAGTGTGACATGTGATGAATGTTCCTAGTGGATGAAATTTTGTTTTTCCTCCATAAAACTCCATAAATTTTGAGTGGGTAATTGTTGAGGGTTGGTAGCTAGGGCATCAATTCTTGACCTCCTTAACAACAGTTATGGCAAATTTGAAGTATCTAGGACTCCATAAGCCGAAAGAAAAAGCCATTGGTCCAAACAATTTCATGATAAAATCCTTCTTTCTCCATATTTTCTTCTCCCAAAGTTTTGGTCCCATCTTCTTGGACAACTAGCTTAGGGAATAGAGCGAAATTCTCTAGAGAGTGAAAGGGTGGATTCCGAGATCATAGACTTCAAGCTTAGAGTCTTAGCAACAAGTCCTCAGAGTTTGACAAGCATTCCTTATGTTTTCATCCATAAAAACCCTTGCCCGGTGTGTGCCCTAAAAAGAAAGCCCTAGTTTGCATTTCCTTGACTTGGGGACTTCTTCGAGGGTTGTATGAGCTTAGCATTCATTGCAATAAATCATAAGAAGCCCTTTGTTCTCCTTGCCTTGATATCGAGAGTACCCTTAACCACGATAATTCACAAAACCCTAGATCTTATGCAAGTTTCTTCTAGGTCTCTATTTGGGAGTGAAAACCCTTTTAAAGTGCCATACTATCACATAGAGCTTCCCTTAAGAAGTCCTACCTCATCACATAGTACCTCAAACACTAGAACATCAATTAAAGGTGATTGTTTATCTACCCAGACTCCTCCCATTGGTGAAAGTCTGTAAAGAGAAGGGGACACAACTTTGGTGACAGTGGGACATTGTCCCATTGTTATCACTTAGTCTAGATCTTTGACTCTTAGGGTTTCCCTCCTTAGGGCCTACTAGATTGTGTGGTAACACAACCTACAACATAAAAGTAAATGGCTTGCCACATACAAGGAGGTGATAACAATAGCAAATCTCAATGAAGGTTGAGAAGCGAGTGAAGGTGAGAAGAGGAGAAGGAAGGAGAGGCAACAAAGGTAGGCATGAACGAGTAGAGGAATGCGAGATCAAAGTTACTGAAGCAAGGACTAAAAAACTGAACCAAATACACAAGAGGGAGCAACAATAGAGATGAAGAACTCAAACCAAGAAGTAAGAGGTGGCAACACTAGTTGAGATAACAAATGAAAGAGGTGAGAATTAACAACGTCAAAGCAAAAATAGTGAAGGAGGAGAGAAGACGAAGTTGGCAATGCTAGCGTTGAAATGGGGAATGCAATAGACGAGTGGAAGCAAGCATTGGAGCAATGGTTGGAGATGTGATCCCATAGCTGCAGTCTATAGGATGCAACAACCAAGACCAAAGTCCCTAATAGGAAAAGGAGAGGCATGGTGATTGGTCCCATCTAAGGAGAAGCCATCTCAAGTCGGGCCCTACCTGAGAAGACGACCTAGAGAGACCCATTAGTGGTGATGTAACCTAGGAAAAGGGAAAATAAATGAAACAAAAAGAGAGGATATAGGAGGACTTCCCCAAGTTGATTAAGAAGTAAAGAAGTATAAAGGAGAAAGGGTTCATGAGTACAAGTATGAATGGGGGTGCTATTGCATCAAAGAGCTGAGCTATAACAGGTACCGACACAGGAGAACAAAGGTTTGTTTGGTTGCGTTTAGTGTTGCCATAGGCCAAATAAGCTAGGTCACAAGATTGTATGAAGTAACTAAAGTGATACAAAGAGGCCAAGATGTTTAGGTCTGTGGTAGAGTTGTAAAAGAGGCTAACGTCTATTGAGATAAGCTGCTAGGTGATGGAAGGATTGTTCAAGGGTTTGAACAACAACCTTCGTGCCCTAGTTAGGCCTTCCCTCTATGGTACGTTTCCCTTCAAAGTCTACTCAGAAGTATGATAAGTTTCGCTCTGATTTTTTGTGCATGGGAGATAAGAAAAGACCCTAAGGAGACATATGGATTGTGATTTGATCCACAATTTTTGGGTGTATTGTGAAAAGATTCTATGCATATGTCTCTCCTAAAGTGGGCCGCATATAGCCTCAGGTAGTTGTACAAAATTGCAAGTTTATGCATAGAGTATAGGGCTAATACAATGAAGGAAAATTCAGTTAATGTGGAATAGATTCATTGGAAGGGAAATTTACGCTAGAGTGGTTGGATTATACTGTCCTAAAGGGCTTATGACAATAGATTTGAGATGCCCTAGTTTTATCAAGAAGCAGACGTGTGACAGTTAAGAGGGCAGTTTTGTGGAGCCCTAGTACAGTGACCAAGGTGCAAGATTGGTACTGTTACGAGGGCACTTTAATGGAGTGCTAGAATACCTCATGTACAGTGTTCATTGGAGGAGATAATGAACTGCTACAAGGCAGATTTGTGAGCCCTAGTTTAGTGGGTTGCAGGAGGGCAAACTCAGTCATAAGAGGGCAGATTGTAAAGACCCTAAGAACGTGATCCTGTAGAGCAGTAAAGGACATTGTTAGGAGGTTGGTCACAGAGCCAATGTTCAATCATCTTGAGGCAGCCAAGAGTGGTTGATAGTAACAGATTTATGGCTAGAGATGCAAGCATTCTGATGTTGCAAAACTTGCAACGATCAGCAGAAGAGGAGGCAAAGTACCTGCTAGATGTGTTCAAGGTACGTGGATTGAAAGGATTGTTATGTGCACCTTCACCAAGCAGGTCAAGTGTACTTTCTTCAGGGAAAGATTGGTGGTCATAGTTGTTGACACCAAGCCCTAGTTGTTGTTGGAATTTCTAAGTCTGACACGTTAGAAACCCTTCATGCACTTTATTGATTTATTCTTACCTACTTGTTCTGTTAATTAACAAGTTATTTACCATGTAAATACTAGAAATAAATACAAATGCATGCTCAACACATTACAGATCATCAATTGAAGGAAATAGAAACAAGCACACAAGTAACACCGTTGTTTTTGGACTAATGTCCCCAAAAAAACCCAATGCAGAAAAATCGGTGCAACTATCTGAGGGTTTGATTTATTAAGCAGTTTCAGAATACAATCTGGGTGCCAAATCCAACTCACCCAACAGAGAAAAAACTTGGCAGTAGTACCTCTCTACTCACAAGCAGATATTCCAGCTGAAACCTCGGATAAACACTCCGGCAGCTCCACAGCTCCAATCTGCCCCTTGAAACCCCAGCGTCAGCGTCTAGTGTTGAGAATAATACTGAGAGGGGGGGTGAATCAGTATTATCAGATCAATAAAACTTTTTCATTTCCATACTTAGATATGTATACACTACTTCATTCAAAGGAACCCGCGTGTATACGCAACTGTGTCTAAATCAACTAGTGTATAACCATTAAACTCATGATTCAGTTATGTGATCTTCAATGGATGCATCAAAACATTATTAGCCATATTAACAGTCAATAGTAGCAGTAAAACAGATAGATCAACACACATAAGCAACACACATGAACACCATGATATAAGGTGGAAACCCAATGTGGGTGAAAACCACCTGCTGCAATTCGTTTCTATCTTCCTTTATTAAGAAACTTATTTTACAATGTGCTGGTGCAGTCCTTTACCAGCACGCAGGCTACAACCTGCAGAAGGCTACAACCTTCTCTCGTTCTCCAGACTCTCCTGGAAGGGAGCTCCAACCCCCTTTGCTCTTGTACTAGCTAAGATACTAGTACGTAGGCGCCGGCCTACAATCTTCTCTCCTTCGGGTACCACGTTTCATACATTTTCAGACTGGATACTCCTGAAGCACAACACTATACTCTGAAAGGCCACGTTTCATCAAATTTTCATACTGGACCCATAAATATTATTGAAGCACAAAACAATCAATACTAGCATCATCAATCTCTGAATCTCTGAAACACTGAATCCTGTCAACAACATAGTCACTAGAACACAGAGCAGACAACAAAACTCTGCAACAACAATCAGAACCAACTGTACCATCAAAATTATGCATCAGAGTGCATACGCTACTTGAAAGTGCCGAACCTGCGTGTATACGCAACTTCATCAAGTTGAACCAGCGTATATGTCATTAATTACTTCTTCATAACTTCGCTGCACTTCCTGACTTTAGACATAACCAGATCATTACATATACAAGGATAATATATGTGTTAGCACCCAGATCTAGTCCATCAAATCTCATAAATATGAGTCATTATGATCCTGATCCAATATTAGTTCTCATCCATCAATACTGAAGCTAAACACAATCAACCAAACAAGATATGCAGAATACTGACACCTTTAAACTGTCATTAGAACCCTTCAACAACCAGAACCACCTGTAACTTCAAATATCATAGCTCAAAAGGTATACGCTACTACAATGAACTCAACCTGCGTACATACGTGCTTACACCAAAGCCAACCCGCGTACAAATCTATAAATATTCAATCATGACTTGCAGCGATTTCAAACTTAAGTTATACCCAGTTCAGATCATTACATGCGTCAGTATACAGATCTAGAATAAACATAATCAATCATATAGAGATAGTTCATTTCAAACCATTTGATCCCGATCTATCCTTAGATCTTGTTCTCCATCCACCGGTGAGATCCCTCCTTAGCTCAGATCAAGCAATGCATCATCAACCCATAACCCGCATACTCGATCTCATCCTTCATTAGATATTCAAGACTTTTCTTGATCATCATGCCTAATGATCTTCTTCTCCTTTTATAGTCTTAGGCATTGCTCAATACCATGGTCCAAAACCATAATAAAACAATACCATGGACCCAATACTTGGGATCAACACTTCTGACGAGATACCATGGTCCAAAACCATAGGTTCAAATACTGAGGACTAACTACCATGGACCAAAAGCAAGTTCTCCAACATATACGCGCTTTTCCTTGCATGAAAGTGCGTGTATATGCATACACGCCTTGGAAACGTCTAACCCGCGTGTATACGCGGCTTGGTCACAATGAACCTGCGTATATGTATTTTCTCTTCATACTTGTAGTCTGATCATCAATTCCTTGCTGCTAACCTTCTGCACTATGATTTGTCATTTGTGTGATTTGCCATCAAGGACAATACTTGTCTCATAATGCCAACATCTAGGGACTGCGTCATCCTCTCTCTGGCCCAGCATTAGCCTAGCGTCACTTTGGCTTGGCCTGTGTCAGCGTCTGGAGGCACTGTGTCAGCCCTCTGGCCCTCTTTTACCCACGCTGGCCCTCTAAGGCACTGTGCAACTCCTAGCTCTGCGTGAACCCTTGGCTGCTTCTACGTCCCACTCTCCAGCTACTATGCTGATCCTCTCGGTGGTATCTTTGCCTCTCTGCTTCTGTATTCACTGCCCCTCAGCTACAACTCTAATCACTCTCTCAACTTTCTCAGCAAACCCAGCTCCAATAAGTCGAAATCTTGATCTCTTGGTGTGTTCTCCAAGTGACCCTCAAGCCTCCTCTTATACTTTTCTCGTTGACAGATCAATGACCATGATTAAGTCCCTAATCAACGGCTAAGATTAGATCTGGCTTGATCCATGACTTTTGGACCATTCTAACACAGTTTTATATTAATTCACATTAATATTTTATTTTCCCTAAGTTTAGACTTAGGGACTCCATTAAAAATATTAATTATTTTAATATTTCCCAGACTGTTTAGAATCCGCCCAAACCCTTTCTGGGTATTGGAGATCTCATGTGCCTTGGCCTCTCCACCAATTTTTGTGGTAGAGCACATCTGATGCTACCCCAAATCAACACTCCCTCTTAGAGAGGATTGTGCTCCAGCAATACTCCTCACTGAGTATCACCCTGATCATCCGGCATCGGTCCTTGTGCTGATGCTAGGCTTGCTGCCCATCATCTGCACTGCTACATCCTGTACTGCTACCCATGGCCCTGCCACTGCCACTGCTGCATCTGTACTGCAACTCCCTCTCATCCTATTGCATTGTGTTGCCCATAGCACTGTCACTACTAACTACTGCACTGCAACGCAGTTACTAAGAAGTAAGTAATTGATCTCCCAACTCTGACATCTACGTCAGGCTAGAGACACCCATGATGCTGAAACTCCCTTTATCGCTGACAAGTGCTCACTCTCTGACGTCTACGCTGCTGTAACTATACCATGCATCTCACAACGTTGCACACCTCTCTGTGCCATCTTGCATTTGGTGCAACACTCCCATGCTTCTCGCACTGCTACTTCACGTTGTCCTAGGAATCCTGCACTATAGCTCCCTCTGTCACTCCATCCGCATCCGTTTCTACTGACATCCGCCAGTATTGCTACTCCTGTTTGGGGCTCCCGTAGCAAGGTCTAATCCAAGAGGCTGGGTACCTCGAGGATCTTGCTCCTCATCGTCTGTAGTCCATTTGAATATAGCTCGATGTCTCCCCACTTTCGCTCAAGTGGTGTGTGTGCACTCATGGCACAGTCATTGTCTGTCTCTACTTCCTTCTCTGATCTTGTTGGCACAACCTTGGCCTCGGAGGCCTCTCCCTTGCTCTTCTTCCTTGGACACTGGGTTGCATAATGACCCAACTTCCCACAGTGGAAGCATTTGACCTTGGAGAGGTCCTTCTTTTTTCGTTTCTCCTGCTTTCCCTCAGATGCTAGGGCAGCATCCACCTCCTCCTCCTTCTTGATTCTAATCCCCTTGCCGCTGCTTCTCGCCTTGCTCAACCTTTTGATCTCTTCTTGGCGAAGAGCCGCCCACATTTCCTCCCAATCTGGAAGGGTTGCCCTGCCTAGTATGCTCTGAACAAACACCTCCCAGTCTTCTGAGACTACGTTCAGGGTTGTTCTCACCATCAATTCTTGATCTGGGTGGCTCCTATGGAAGTCAGTTGATCCCGGATCTCCTTCAATCGACCGAGGAAGGGGTCGATCTGTTCTCCCTTCTGCATCTGGTATGACCACAACTGATTTTTAAGTAACATCCTTCTCTGCAAAAAAGTATGCTGGTACAATTTCTTTAGGGCCTCCCACATCTCATTTGCCATGTCCTTTTCAGCAATATGTGGTACTACATGGTCCTTGACCCTGTCAATAATGATGCTCTTGGCCCTCGCCATTGCCTCCTTGTACTTGTCATTGTCAGCTGGGTCAACTGGGATAGCTATTGTCTTCAAGGCGAAGTGCTTGACACAATTTTTGTCCAAAACAGATAGGATTCTGGCCTTCCAAACTATGAAGTTTGAGGCTCCGTCCAGTCTATCCTAGTCTCTTACCCCGTTCACAGCCATCTCGTTTCTCCTCTACTTCCCTCCTGGAAGTTCTTGCAGTGACTCCCTCTGAGCCTCGATTTCCCTCCTAGAAACCCTTCTGCCAATGTCGAGATGCCCCCACTCCAATCATTAGTGCAGCTGCACCACTGATTTGGATTTCTCGACTAGAAATCCGTGGTAGAAACTCCCTCCTCCTTGGCCTTGCCCTGTTAGGTACTGTTCTGACTACAGTACCCCACCAACTCCACTCTGCAACTTACCCATAGCCTCCTAAACCCCAACAACCTAAAGGTTAGAGCTCCTAGGCTCTACGCAATCCTGACACTGACAAATCAACTTCCTCAACCAACTGCGTCAACCCTCTTGGCCTCTGCGTGAGCCTGCCTTTGCCTCCCTCAGCCTCTGCGCTGCCTCTTCTTGGCCCAAACTTGATGACACAGGCACTGCGTCACCCCTTCCTTGCTGCTTCTCTGCTAGGAACAACTTTTGTCACTCGAGACAGCTATTTTTTGTTGTTGCTTCTCTGCTCGGCTGATGTCCTCAGTTCTCCTGTGATCTGCAACCACGCTCTGGTACCATGTTGGAATTTCTAAGTCTGACACATTAGAAACCCTTCATGTACTTTATTGATTTATTCCTACCTACTTGTTGTGTTAATTAACAAGTTATCTACCATGTAAATACTGGAAATAAATACAAATGCATGCTCAACACATTACAGATCATCAACTTAAGGAAATAGAAACAAGCACACAAGTGACACCGTTGTTTTTGGACTAATGTCCCCAGAAAAACCTAATGCGGAAAAACTGGTGTAGCTATCTGAGGGTTTGATTTATTAAGCAGTTTCAGAATACAATCTGGGTGCCAAATCTGACTCACCCAACAGAGAAAAACCTCGGTAGTACTACCTCTCTACTCGAAAGCGGATATTTCGACTGAAACCCTGGATAAACACTCCAGCAGCTCCAATCTGCCCCACGAAACCCCAGCGTCAGCCTCTCTCTAGCCCAACGTCACTCCGGTTTGGCCTGCGTCAGCCTCTGGAGACACTGTGTCAACCCTCTGGCCCTCTGCGTCACCCATGCTGGCCCTCTAAGGCACTGCACAGCTCTTGGCTGGCTCTGCGTAAACCCTTGGCTGCTTCCGCGTCCCTCTCTTCGGCTACTGCGCTGATCCTCCTAGTGCTATCTCTGCCTCTCTGCTTCTATATTCACTGCCCCTTAGTTGCAACTCTGATCACTCTCTCAACTTTCTCAGCAAACCCAACCCCAGAAAGTCGAAATCTCGATCTCTTGGTGTGTTCTCCAAGTGACCCTCAAGCTTCCTCTTATACTTTTCTCGTTGACAAATCAACGGTCGTGACCCTCAAGCTTCCTCTTATACTTTTCTCGTTGACAGATCAATGGTCGAGATTAAGTCCCTAATCAACGGCTAAGATTAGATCTGGCTTGATCCATGACTTTTGGACCATTCTAACATAGTCTTATATTAATTCACATTAATATTTTATTTTCCCTAAGTTTTATATTAGTTCACATTAATATTCTTAGGATGTACATTGCTACAATCCACTGATCATGTTTCGGCTCTATCTGAAGATTGAAACTGACTGAGAACATTTACTGCAAAACAAATGTTTGGTCTAGTGTTTACGAGATACATTGAGGAGCCAATCGATTTTCCGTAGCAAGTAGACTCTACTGGACTAGACTCTGAAATTTTTTCAAATTTGTAATCATAGGAGTCATCGTAGGTTTGCAATCCATCATGTCGAACTTCTGAAGCATCTTGATCACATATTTACCTTGACCAAGGTATATCTCTCCTGACTTCTGCCATACTACTAGGCCCAAGTAATAATGCATAATTCGAAGATCATTCATATCGAACTCAATTGCTAACTGCCTCTTGCATTCCTAAATCCAATGTTATACACCTGTGACTAGTAGATCATCCACATACAAGAGTATAATAATTGAGTCTCCATGGACTACCTTGATGTATGGGTTTGGATCTGCAGAACTTTTGTTAAAACCTAGTTTTAGAAGGTATGCATCCATTCTAGCATACCAAGCTCTAGGTGTTTGCTTTAAGCCATATAGAGCTTTCTTCAACCTGCAGACATGAGTCTCCCTTTAATTTATTTCAAATCCTTGAGGTTGCCCAATGTAGACCTCTTCATCAATAGTCCCACTTAGGAAAGTTATCTTGACATCCATTTGATGGATGTTCCATCCCATAGAAGCAGCTAATGAAACAAGTGATCTTATTGTTGTATACCTCGTTGTGGGAGAAAAGGTTTCCTCGTAATAAATCCATTCTTTTTGTCAGAAGCCCCTTGCCACAAACCTTGCTTTGTATTTATCGATGCTCCCATCTGCAATGTGCTTTATCTTATTAATCCATTTGGAAGTGACAATCAATTTGTCACTTGGCCTAGGGACAATCTCCCATACATCATTCTTCATTATGGATTGGTATTCTTCCTGCATTGTACTCTTCCATCCTTGATGCTTAGTTGCACCCTCATAGGAGGAAGGTTCTACCTCAATCAGCTTTGTCATGTATGTAGCATATCCAAAATACCTCTTCAGTCTCTTACTTTCCTTGTATGTCCCTAATGTTTTATGTCTTGTTGCCTCTTGAAGAGTAGTTTTCAACTAAACAGGCCTCTTCAACATCTTCTTGAGTAGGTCTCGGTTCTTGACCATCATTATCCCTAGAGATATCCTCAAAGATGGGTACCTCTTCTTCATCAAAGTCAAATGGAACATTCTTTGATTTCTTGTAAGCATACTTTCAAAGATGACATCTTTGCTTACCTCAATTTGACGGTCCTCCCTGATATAGATTTTGCATGCTTTAGATGAAGCACTATGCCCAACAAAGATGCTCCTTAAATTGGTAGGATCTAACTTCTTTATTTTATCATTGGGTACATGAATATACACAGGACACCCAAATATACGAAGATGATCCACACTTGGCTTCTTTCCTGTAAATGCTTCTTCCAAAGTCATGTTCTTGAGGATCCTATGAGGACTTCGATTCTGCAACTAAACAGTTTTCATACAGGCCTCTTCCCATAGAAATTGAGGGATATCCTGATCATGTAGCATAGGTCTGACACAATCTTCAATAGTACGGTTGTTCCTTTCTGCCGCACCATTTTGTTTAGGATTATAGGGAACAATGAGCTCCCTCTTGATTCCTGCTTCCTTACATAAATCTATTAATTCCTTGGAGGTGTATTCTCTACCACTATCGAAACTCAGAGCTTCAATCCTTCTCTCGATTAGGTCTTCCACTTCATTATTGAACTCCTGAAACTTATTGAATACCTCATCCTTGTTCTCGAGAAGGAATAACCAAGTTTTTCTTGAGTAATCATCAATGAAGGTCACATAATATTGATGCCCACCAAGAGATTTTATGGCCATAGTTCCACATACATCTGAGTGTATGAGACCTAAGATTTCCTTAGATTTGGTGTCACTACTTGCAAATGGTTTTTTACGTTCTTACCTAGAGCACATCCCTTATAGGTTCCTTCACGATCTTCCTTTGTTTCGGGGATGCCATGGACCATTTGATTCAAAGATGGCAAAATCTTATAGTGAAGGTGTCCATACCTTCTATGCCATAGTTCAAAATGACTCACATCCAAGTGAACTAGGGCTTCAGCTAGAGGTGTATAGAGTTTATACAATGTTCCCTCATGAACCCCAATCACCCTTGCTTCATTAATACTAGAGCCCTTACCCCAAACCAAAACCTTGCCATCAACAAAAGCAACTCTATCACCCTTATCCTCTAGACATGAAATAGAAAGTAAATTTGTCTTCAAACCTGGAACATATAAGACGTTGTTGAGGTGAATGCTTCCACCTAACTCGAGCTCCAATGATGTAGACCCAACGCCTTTCACTGGATAGCTCTTGTTTTCTCCAAGTTCGATTGAATGAGAAGAAATTCCCTTTAACAAGGAATGAAGTTGACAACATTCTCTAGTCATATATCTGGAGCCACTACTGTCGATAACCCATACATTCTCATCCTTGAAGGTGCCAGATAAAGCGGAAAACATACTTCCTTCTACTATATTCTTTGCTAGCTTGGAGATGAAATCTTTCTAAGAAACTTGAAACCCTCTGTCATAACCCTTCTCACAATGCCAACTAAACTGAGATCTTTAGTCTCCGTTTTGAACCTTAGCTCTAATACCATGTTGGAAAATATGGAAACTTGATGATTATAACTTATTTTCCTTACCTTGATACTTGTGATGTTAGTTGGTCTTTTATTACTTCTTTATATTTGTTCATCAAGCAAGTACCAAAAACAATGAAGATCACAAAGAGACAGAGTACACAAGATATAGACTCTAAGCCATAGCAAAACCCCTCCTAGGGGAAAACCCAGAAAAATTCTTCTCTTCTTCTTTAGAATCCACTTACAAAAGAGACTTCCAAGGCCAAAAAGACCCAAGCCAACAAACTCTCCAAGCCCCAAGCCAACCCCAGCAAGATCTCCCTTGAGACAAATTCCAAAACTTTGATACTGCTACTGCAACTTCGACCCCTGCAACAAAATTTTGGGCCTGCAATTTCGGCCCTCCTTCAACTGCTACAGAAATTCGGCCTCATGCAACTGGCAACTACACAAACACTAGTGAGATGATGTTAAGTTATGGTATGTTCTATGCTTATAACAGTTTACTTCTTTTTCTTATTATATTCCACCGATTAGCAATCACATGTACTTAAAGTAAAGTGCGGATAGAACATTAAACGATCGACAGAAAACAAGCCAAGACAAGAGACACAAGATGTGGCGGCTAGCCAGGGACAAACCCCACAATGTGTGGGGAAACCCTTTGATCAAATCTTCTTTTATCTTCAATAATTCAGCAGAGAGAAATAGTACAATAAATTTGATTCATATCAGCAGTAGCAAACCCTAGATCAGTAGCATCAGCATTAGCGGCTTCATTATCAAACTAGGGCAGACCATATCTCACAAACCGACAGTCGGATTGATTTCATTCCACCACCAAAAGTTTCGGCTTCCAGAGGAGGTTCAGATGAACCTACAATGCAGTTCAGATGAGGAGATCTTCTAGGCCACGCAAGTCAATCTTTACTTCTGCAGTTGCAGTTTCAGTTTCAGCAGTTTCCGGCTTCAAACTAGGGCAGTCGATATCTTGCAAACCGTTCGTCAGATTGACTTCATTCCACCACCAAAAGTTGCGGCTTTCAAAGGAGGTTCAGATGAACCTACAGCGCAGTTCCAAAGAGGAGATCTTCTAGGCCACGCAAGACAATCTTTACTTCTGCAGTTGCAGCTTCAAATTCAACAGCTTCCGGCTTCACATGTGTGAGAGAGAGAGACCCATTTCAGCGCAGTAGAGAAGAGACTCATATCTGCGCAGTAGAGAGAGAGAGATGTGATGAGGTGAGTGAGTCCAAATGAGGAAAAGTCCTCTTATATTTATACACAACGTTGGTGGGTGAATAGATGCGACTGTTGGGCTTCTGAGCCTACATGAGTTGTAGGTCGGCTTGACAATAATTCCATAAGCAAAATAAATTCATATCTCCATGAATACTTATCGGAATTGGATGATCTTTATATCAATCCTACACCTCTCGACGAGAGGAATCTAATAAAAATATTATTAGCCATGAATAAGATGACCCACATGAAGTTTTGCCCTGGTTGCCAATTTTAACAAATGAGAAAAAATTGCTTGACAAATTTTCAACTTTTGTCTTCTTCATTGTCCCAGCTACTCTTCCTCTCCTTCGCTACTACAGATCTAACTTGCTTGAGTTGAGTGTCTAAACAAGGTCGAGATCCCTCGTATTTATAGCCTTTCTTGACGGTCGAATTGCCCTCCTTTAGGATGAATTAATCTTGCACTTGGGCCGACCTGGTCTTGGGCTTATCCACGGCTTTTTCTTGTAAAATATATGTTTTCCTACATTACAATGAGTCTAGATGGGATTATGACACATGGCCAATATTATTGTTTATCCTATAAAGACCTAGAAGGACCCAGAACACCTAAAAGCATCTCCTTCACTACTACAGATAGAACTTGCTTGAGTTGGGTGTCCAAACGAGGTCGAGATCCCTTGTATTTATAGCCTTTCTTGAGGGTCAAAGAGCCCTCCTTTAGGATGACTTAATCTTGCACTTGGGCCGACTTGGCCTTGGGCTTATCCATGGCTTTTTCTTGAAAAAATATATGTTTTCCTTCATTACAATGAGTCCAGATGGGACTATGACACTACCAATATTATTGTTTATCCTAGAAAGGCCTAGAAGGACCCAAAACACCTAAAAGCACGAAGAACATGCTTTTGACTCAAACTTGAGTACGAAACCCATACTCCAAAAATAAAATATAACTTCTTTTTCTTTCATTTTTCTTTCTTTATAATAATAAACAATGTCATGACCTCCAAATCTGTCTCTTAGACCCTATACTCGTAATTCTAGTTTAAACATTATTGTTTCCTTTCAACCACTCACAAAAATAAAATAAAAAAATCTCATCCTTTTATTTTCTATTTGCACAAATCTGCAATATAGATCAATGAAATATCACAAATCATATTAATCCTAAGTCTAAAACCATTTCAAATTATTATCATTCATTAGACTTAGTTTCTTTTACATATTTCAACCCGTGTCATAGAACAATTGGACTACGACATGTGAAGAAGATACTAAGGTTAAAATACATATCACTCTTCCATTATCCCTAGGATCTATCTTGTACCTTCCATTACCTCTAAGGTCTCACTTGTATATATAGAGCACTGTCATTTAAAGGGAGGGCTTTGGGTGGTAATACAAAGCCATAACTACAATGTGAAATATCAAAAACATAAATGAAGGAAAGCAAGAAGAATTTGAATATCCATATTTGTCTTGATGGTAGTTGATGATGTAGGAGTTTTTTGGGACACACAAAATATGCGAGTGTCGTAATCTCAATGAAAAAACAGCATGTTACCCACCAAATGTGGGTGATCCCATAGGAGAAAAATTTCTCCTAGATCTCTTTTTAGTCGGTAGCCCTTCATAGCCACCAGTATAGACAATACATTGTGCCATTTGATCTTCGCTCCCTGCATCAGTCATATGTCCCCTTGCCCATCTTTTGAGAACATATTTTTGAAGGTGGGTTATCCAACCCAAAAGGTATGTTATTCATTGTGCAAATGGGTGCTTATGCTTGTTTTTCCTTGGGCATCTTAGGTGTGCATTATCGAGTGACTTGGGAAAAAGGAAGGGCTTTGACCATAGTTTTGTTCCCTCACCCTAAATGGGGGGTGGGGGGTTAATCTTCAATCCTAGTCCCATGGGATCTCCCCTATTGGCCCATAGCTTTAGGAAGGGAACTACTTGGGAAACATTGATTTTGGTAGTGCAGTCTTATTTTCCCCATCCACATTTTTCACTCCCCTCCACACATTACAACCCCTATTTCATCATATTTCTTCTTTGGGTCCACAAGGCGCAGGCACACCCTATCCCCTTGTCCATATGTCTTGGTCGGGCCTCGAAATGTTGCCCCAGAGGTTGATGTAACTAAAAGAATGTTAAAAGCATATCATGGCCACAAGCAAGAAACAAAAGAAAAATAATATTATAAAATTCAAAAGATGGTCAGGACATTTAATACAACACATGGGCAAAATCCGAGCATGGTCTCTACCCTTTATTATAGATATCACCCTAGTTCCTAGGCCCCTATGAGTGCCCCCACATCATTGAGGAACACATGCATGTCCCAACCCCTAGTGGGCGATGAACTACCCCACCTTAAGGGGGTAACAGCTTCTTATATCATACACAACATGCTCTCATTCCTTGGAGCCCTAGCCAATAATACAAAGAAAAATCAAGAAAAGGCAAAAGGAAAATAAATAAGGGTGGAAAAATGAAGGACAAGGTAGCTCATGTATCCACAATTTCTCCCTCCTACATCTACACCCAAATATGTGGACATTCCTCATCATTAGCATCCTTAAACCCATGGCATTTGGACTAGAGACTCTCATGTTCAAGTCCATTCATCATCATTCACATGAAACCTATCAATTAAAGGCTGTACTAGGGACTGTCTTTCCCTTAGGGATTAAACACCTAATAAGGTTGTTTATTACCCACTCCTACCTAGGGAGGTAACACTAAATTTGGAAGGGAAGCCCACTATGAAGTCTCAATGTGCCCTTGATAAACAAGTTTGGCTCACATAAATCCACTAATGAATTATTGTGCCTAATTGTGAGGATGTGCATTGGATATTATATGTAATTGGCAGGTGGTTTCATCATGGGTTGGCCAACTCAAGTGGGTCCAAAGTGCAATAGAGGATCATATTGACACCCTTAGGGGAAGCGTTGACAACCACTAGACTCCTATCACGTGTAGAGCATCATTCCATGCCATGGGCACCCTCAGCACCTTCAATAGTCTACTCATTTCCCTACATTATTCACGAGATGATGCGCTTGGACCGGTGTGCCCCATCTGATTTAGCATTATATGGCATTTGATCCAAGGCCTAGCGAAGGTTTGTCTCATCCCTTGAGACATGGGAGGGCAAGCACCATCGTCAGAGCCCTCAGTTTTGGAGCATCATAGGCTATTCTATCATTAGGAGACCCATCAGACCAGTTTTTGTGCCCCAAACTCACTATGCAGCCCCACATGATGACTTGCAAGGAGACTAAGGGGCCATCCCCTTATTCATGATTTATGGAGCCCTCTCACACACTTTGGCGCTAAGAGGACTCAGCGTGGCACTCCAACGACTTAACACCAACATGACATCGTCAATTCAACTAACAGTCGAATCTTTATTTCATAATTCGAAAAACATACATGGTCGACTTCAGACCAAGGCATGTCTTTTGCACATTTTTATAATGTTAGGGGCCTTGGGCTAATAATTCGACCTACTAGGTCTCATATAAATAAAACTCAACTTCATTTGTATTGGATCATCATCACACTTGGGAATTATTTGCAAATCCGCACCTTTTCTTTGGATTAGCTATTGGATGTCTTGGATGCATTTTGATATTTGGAGCTGAAATTCGATTTTTTTTGGAGATATCTCTTGATTTGTGGATGGATATATCATATTTTCATCTTGTAAGTGCCTCTTCTTGAAATTTTATTCTTGAAAAATTTCTAATGTATGGAATTGTTGCAACTAGATTAATGTTATATTGTGCCCTAATTGTTGAATATTTATTTTGAAAGCTATTTGGTTGGCAAATGCACATGTTACTCATAGCATGACATGTGATAAATGTTCCTAGTGGATGAAATTTTGTTTTCCTCCATAAAACTTCATAAATTTTGAGTGGGTAATTGTTGAGGGTTGGTAGCTGGGACATCAATTCTTGACCTCCTTAAAGATGATTATGGCAAATCAAAAGCATCTAGGACTCCATAAGCCCAAAGGAGAAGGCACTGGTCCAAGCCATTTCGTGATCAAATCATTCTTTCTCCATATTTTTTGTTCCCTCTTTTTGCACGACCAGGTTAATGCATAGAGAAAAATTCTCTAGAGAGTGAAAGCATTAATTCCAGGATTATAGACTTCAAGCCTAGGGTCTTAGCTATAAGACCACAAAGTTTGACAAGCCTCCCTTGTGTTTTCATCCATAAAAACACTCGCCCGAGGTGTATCGTAGAAGGGAAACCATAGTTTGCATTTCCTTGACTTGGGGACTTCTTCGAGGGTTGTATGAGCTTAGTATTCATTGGAATAAATCACAAGAGGCCCTTTCTTCTCCTTGCCTTGATCTCAGAGTACCTTTAACCATGATAATCCGCAAAACCCTAGATCTCATGCAATTTTCTTCTAGCTCTCTTATATGGAGCGAAAACCCTTTTGAAGTGTCATTATGACATTGAGCTTCCCTTAAGAAGTCCTACCCCATCACCTAGTACCTCAAACCCTAGAACATCAATTAAATATGATTGTTTATCTTTCGGGACTCCTCCCATCGGTGAAAGTCCATAAAGAGCAGGGGACACTAGTTGTGGTGACAGTGGGACATTGGTCCATTGTTATCACTTAGTTTAGCTCTTTGCCCCATAGGCTTTTCTTCCTTAGGGCTTGCTACATTGTGGTAACATAGCCTACAACATTAAAGAAAATGGCTTGCCACACACAAGGAGGCAATAATAATAGAAAACCTCAATGAGGCTGAGAAGCGAGTGAAGGTGAGAAGAGGAGAGGGAAGGAGGGGTTGCAAAGGTAGGGATGAACTAGTCGAGGAAATAGAGATCAAAGTTACTGAAGCCAGGTTCAAAAAACTGAACCAAATAAGCAAGAGGGGACAAAAATAGAGATGAACAACTAAAGCCAAGAAGTATGAGGTGGCAACATTAGTTGAAATAACAAATGAAAGAAGTGAGAATTGACAATTCCTGAGCAAAAATATTGAAGGAAAGAAGAAAATGTTGACAATCTTAGTGTTGACAAACAAGACCAAAGACCAACAAGACCATCATTCTATAAGATGCAACAAACAAGAACAAAGTCCCTAATAGGTAAAGGAGAGGCATGGTGATTGGTCCCATCTAAGGAGAAGCCATCCCAATTCAGACCCTACCTGAGAAAATGACCAAGAGAGACCCATTAGTGGTGATGTAGTGTTGGAAAGGGGAAAGCAAAAGAAGAGAAAGAGAGGATATAGGAGAAAGGGTTCATTAGTAAAACTATGAATGGGGGTGCTATTAATTTTTTGAGAAACCCTGAACATATAAGGCCTATGTTTCTCTCACAATGGTCCCTCCCAAAAACAGAGCATCACTCGACTTGGTAGAGCATATTAAATATGGAAACTTTATGAGGCTAGTATAATCCATGTTAAAATTGGCATCTAGGGCAAAACTTCATGTGGGTCATTTTATTCATGGCTGATAATATTTTTATTAGATTCCTCTCGTCGAGAGGTGTAGGATTGATATAAAGATCATCCGATTCCAATAAGTATTCATGGATATATGAATTTATTTTGATTATGGAATTATTATCAAGCCGACCTACAACTCATGTAGGCTCAAAAGCCCAACAATCGCATCTATTCAAACACCAACATTGTGTATAAATACAGGAGGACTTTTCCTCATTTGGACTCATCTCATCACATCTCTCTCTCTACTGCGCAGAAAAGAGTCTCTTCTCTACTGTGCAGAAAAGAGTCTCTCCCTCACACATGTGAAGCCGGAATCTGCTGAAACTGAAGCTGCAACTGCAGAAGTAAAGTTTGACCTGCATGGACTAGAAGATCTCCTCATTTGAACTGCATTGTAGGTTCATCTGAACCTCCTTTGGAAGCCGCAACTTTTGGTGGTGCAATCAAGTCGATTCGACGGTCGGTTTGTGAGATATCGTCTACCATAGTTTGATGATGAAGTCGCTAACGCTGATGCTGCTGATCTAGGGTTTGCTACTGCTGATATGAATCAGATTTATTTTACTATTTCTCTTTGTTGAATTATTGAAGATAAAAGAAGATTTGATCAAATGGTTTCCCCGCACATTGTGGGGTTTGTCCCTGGCTAGCCGCCACATCTTGTGTCTCTTGTCGTGGCTTGTTTTCTGTCAATTGTTTAATGTTTTATCTGCACTTTACTTTATGTACATGTGATTGCTAATCTGTGGAATATAATAAGGAAAAGAAGTAAATTGTTATAAGCATAGAACATACCATAACTTAACATGGTTTCAGAGCTGAGGTGAAGACAAAGCCCGAGCAAGAGCAAGAGCAATCAATGAAGAGAAGATTGGCAAGGCTATCCTAAAAGAACAATGGGGTCCTCAACACTCTTTCCTGCCGAAGACAAGCTCGGTGAGAAAGATGACTATCACGGATGGAAGATGTCTATCGATCTAACCCTTAAGGATCAAGGAGTGTTGGATCATGTGAGAGGCAATATTGTTGAGCCTCCATCAAATGCACCTCCTGCTGCCAGGAACAAATGGAAGAACAGAGAAATTAAAGCGAAGAAGATCATCCGGGACTCTATCAACAAGCGCTTGGTGGCCTACATCTCTGAACTAGACACCTCCAAGGAAATCTACGATAGACTGGTGAGTTTATTTAAAGTTAATGATGCAAATCAAGTTTTGTTTCTTAGAAATAAGCTGAGGGAAATCAAGAAGGGTAAAGATGAGAGTATGCAACCATACTTCTTAAGAATCACCAAGATCAAGAATGATCTCCTATCTATTGGAGAGACTATTACTGACAGAGAAATGGCACTCACAACTCTTGGAGGACCACCATCGAAATGGTACGTGTTCAGGACTACTCTTCTGAACAATAATGTAATTCCTAGTTTTGAGGAATTAATGGCTAGATGCATTCAAGAAGAAACAAGGGTAGAAGAGCAAGAAATGCCCATGCCTAAAGGTCCTCCTGTTTCCTTTTCTTCTCATGCTAAGAAAAGAAATAATTCTGGGACTAAATCAAAAGGAAAGGCTGGACCTAAGGGTGGAAGAAAAGGGCGATGTTACATTTGCGATAACGCAGGTCACTATGCAAGGGAGTGCCCTGATAGAAAGTACTCACACCGGGATGATGATCAAAATCCCTCTGATGGCAATCAAAGGAATGACAAATTCAATAGCAAAGTAAGAGGAGAGTTGGGAATCAAGGAAGAGGACAACCATTCAAGAAGGCTAGAAATTCCAGGATGTATTAAATGCACCTAACCTCAAAAAGAACCTGGTGTCCATCTCGGCAATGGAAGACAAAGGCTACAAGGTAACCTTTAGCGATGGCAAGGTACGTATATGGAAAAATAATGTTAAAGATGCCTTTACTCTTGGGTTTCGTGTTGATTCATTATATCAGGTCGATGGAAGTCCGCTAGGTGTCATGTGTTATGACACATCTCTTCAGTCTGAACTTTGGCATCGGAGGTTTGCCCCCCTTCATTATAAAGCTCTACTCGATGTAAGACAAATGGTGATAGGGATGCCCGAATTCCGAGTAGAGAAAGAAGGTGTATGTCCAGGATGTGCCGAAGGAAAGCCCAAAAGGGGACCATTCCCCTCAAGCCTAAGCAAGATCTCCGATATATTACAGTTGGTTCACTCAGGTATACCTGAGGTTGGCATTAACAGGGAGACTACTACACCACATACTCCAAAGCAAGATGGTGTGGCACCATACGATTGTGGAAGTTGTCTCTATGGGTATATAATGTAACAATGCCTGATGTGGAAGAACCGATGGATCCTATTTATTCACCTGAGCCTTCCTCTTCCAGGAAGAGACCTTCATGGCTTAGGGGGATACTTGATGATGCTGAAGGACATGCTGCATCCTGAGGAACCTTCCGTCAAAGTAAGAAACCTAACAGGTATCAGGGATACCTGACCATCATGAGCACAATCATACAAACTGAGCCTTCATCATTCTCAAATGTCGTCAAGCATCAAGTATGGAAGGATGCTATGACCATAGAATATGAGTCTATTATGGAGAATGATGTCTGGGAAGTAGTTCCCAGACCCCAGGACAAGACAATTGTCACTTCTAAATGGCTTTACAAGATAAAGCATGCAGCAGATGGAAGTACCGAAAAGTATAAGGCTTGTTTTGTTGCTCGTGGTTTCTCCCAGAAGGAAGGTATAGACTATGATATTTGCACCTGTTGCCAGATATACGACCATCCGCTTGATCATAGCCCTTCTGGCTTCATAAGGATGGAACCTACACCAGATGGATGTCAAGACCGCATTCTTGCACAGTTCGATCAAAGAAGAGGTCTATGTGGAGCAACTCGAAGGATTTGACATTTATGATCGAAAATCTCATGTATGCAGGTTGAAGAAGGCTCTCTATGGGCTGAAGCAAACACCTTGAGCATGGTATGAGAGGATCGATAGCTACTTGATGAAGCTGGGATTCACTAGGAGTGAAGCCGATCCTAACCTTTACTTTAAGGTTGAAGATGACAAGCCTCTCATACTGGTGTTGTATGTGGATGACCTCTTTCTAACAGGTGCAGACCCTCTCATTCACAAATGTAAGAGGGAGTTGGCTTCTGAATTTGAAATGAAGGACCAAGGACTTGAAGTGTGGCAGAAGCCAAGGGAAATTTTCCTATCCCAAGAAAAATATGTGGTAAAGATATTGGAAAGATTCGGTATGATGCACTGCAAGCCTGTGACTACCTCGAGGATCTTAACTTTTAGAAGTTATATGGTAGTGATGTCGGACCAGATTTGGGAAATGCCTTTGAGTTTCATAAACTCATTCGCATTGATGTTCTTAGTGAACCTCTGTCCGAACATATGTTCTGCAGTTAGCATTGTGATCTCATATTTGGTTGAGCCTCACTCGATTGATACCAAGAATCTTCTAAGATATCTTCGTGGCACAATTACTAATGGGTTAAGATACACTGCTGAAGATGTGAGACTACTTGGATATATTGATGTTGATTGGGCAGGCAATGTGGTGGACTGTAAGAGCACTTCCGAGTGTTGTTTCACCTTGAAATCTGCTTCGATATCCTAGATGAGCAGGAAGCAAAAGTCGATGGCTTTAAGCACCACTGAAGCAGAATATATTGTTGCTAGCATGGCCTCCTGTGAGGCAGTCTGGTTGCGAAAGCTCTTCAGTGAGCTGTTTGGATTTACATTGGATACCACTGTGATTCTCTATAACAACCAGAGGTGGCATTCGATTACTGAGGAATCCCATATTCGTCGATTGCTCCAGCAGATAGACATCATCTGGGATATGGTAAGTCGATGAGCAAGGAGGTTCCATCGCATTAAGATGATGTACAGGTCGATACACCTTGTCAAAGCCCCGAGGAAAGATCTAATCATGATTTTCCCAAACAACTTGGAGTCGTCAAGAAACCCTTGTACAAGGGTCCTGCATGTTGCATACATTGAGCTCTGGGAGCTCTGAGGGTTTGCGGTTCTTACTGGAGCAACATACGACCACAGGGTGACTCACCCTCCCCTGGTGGTGTGCACTGGAACAAGATGATTTGCTCTCTGGTGGGACAAGATGATTCGCTCTCTTGTGGAACATGATGATTCGCTCTCCTGTGTAGCAAGATGATTAGTTCTCCAGTGAGGCCTGGATTGATGTGTTCTCCATGGCGATTGTAGCAGGATTGATGTGTTCTCTTGTGAGGCTTGGATTGATGTGTTCTCCATGGCAACTATAGCAGGATTGATGTGTTCTCCTGTGAGGCCTGGATTGATGTGTTCTCCATGGCGGCCCGGATTGATGCGTTCTCCATGGCGATTGTAGCAGGATTGATGTGTTCCCCTGTGAGGCCTGGATTGATGTGTTCTCCATGGCAACTGTAGCAAGATTGATGTGTTCTCCTGTGAGGCCTGGATTGATGTGTTCTCCATGGTGTCCTGGATTGATGTATTCTCCATGGCGATTGTAGCAGGATTGATGTGTTCTCATATGAGGACAGGATTGATTAGTTCTCCTGTCGAGGCATCCTACCCATGCAATCTGAGACTCATGGGAAGTACCTCTCATCTGATCAATGAGCAGGGAAATGAAGTTAGGGACCATAGTAGTACCGATGGACGCATCGTTGTATCTACCGTACTCCCTACACTAGGATGACCTCCATTGATCTGGGATCAATGATACTGCTGTGGGACCAGTGTTAGGAGTTGTACCATACTATGACACTGACTTCGGGTCAATTGAGACTGGTCTGGGACTAGTGGTACATACTTTGAGACTGAATTCGTGTCAGTGCAGTACTGGTCTGGGACCAGTGAGAGTGGTACATACTATGACGCTGACTTCGGGTCGGTTGAGACTGGTCTGGGACCAGTGGTACACTCTCTGAGACTGCGATACTGGTCTAGGACCAGTGGTAGGAGTGGTACTTACTATGAAGTTGACTTTGGGTCTGTTGAGACTGGTCTGGGACCAATGGTATGTACTTTGAGACTGACTTTGAGTCAGTGGAGGATGATACTGGTTTGGGACCAGTGGAGTTGTACTCACTATGATGCTGACTTTGGGTTGGTTGAGACTGGTCTGGGACCAGTGGTACATAGTCTGAGACTGACTTTGACTCAGTATGATATATCCTCGATCATTTCTTCTTCTTCATAATTCGGACAAAAGCAAAGCAGAACAGAACAATGCAAGAGCAGAGCAGAACATAGCAAAACAATACAGATCAGTGCCGGGCAGAACAAGACAAAGCAGAACAGAAAAATAGAGCAGAGCAGGGCAAGGGACAGGCTATACAGGGCAGTGCATTTGATGGATGAATATTAACGACTGATAGACAGATTGCAGATGAAGTTTCCCTAGTTGAGAGGGAGTGTTAAAAATGGAAACTAGGGCAAAACTTCATGTGGGTCATCTTATTCATGGCTAATAATATTTTTATTAGATTCCTCTCGTTGAGAGGTGTAGGATTGATATAAAGATCATCCGATTCCGATAAGTATTCATGGAGATATGAATTTATTTTAATTATGGAATTATTATCAAGCCGACCTACAACTCATGTAGGCTCAGAAGCCCAACAGTCGCATCTATTCAAACACCAACATTGTGTATAAATACAGGAGTAATTTTCCTCATTTGGACTCATCTCATCACATCTCTCTCTTTCTACTACACAGAAAAGAGTCTCTTCTTTACTGCGCAGAAAAGGGTCTCTTCCTCACACATGTGAAGCTGGAATCTGCTGAAACTGAAGCTGCAACTGCAGAACTAAAGTTTGACCTGCGTAGACTAGAAGTTCTCCTCATTTGAACTGCGTTGTAGGTTCATCTGAACCTCCTCTAGAAGTCGCAACTTTTGGTGGTGGAATCAAGCCAATTCGATGGTCGGTTTGTGAGATATCGTCTACCCTAGTTTGATGATGAAGCCGCTAATGTTGATGCTGCTAATCTAGGGTTTGCTACTACTGATACGAATCAGATTTATTGTACTATTTCTCTCTATTGAATTATTGAAGATAAAAGAAGATTTGATCAAAGGGTCTCCCCACACATTTTGGGGTTTGTCCCTGGCTAGCCGCCACATCTTGTGTCTCTTGTCATGGCTTGTTTTCTGTCGATCATTTAATGTTTTATCTGCACTTTATTTTATGTACATGTGATTGCTAATCTGTGGAATATAATAAGGAAAAGAAGTAAACTGTTATAAGCATAGAACATACCATAACTTAACAATCCACAAGCCACTAGAGAAAGGTTAGTACTGAGGGAAAGGATTTCATTCAGCATTCGATGGGTAAGGAAAAGAGAATAATAGTATGGGAAAGAAAGCATCATGCAACATTCTTATCTCCTATAGTGATATGCGAACATCAGGAGGTGGATCTACTACGATTGATGATCTATGGGAGCACTTGTTGAGGAGCCCTATAAAGGTGATCGCTTATTGTACTTTTCCACTCTCATTCTGATTATCTCAATGCACTCTTTGTTTGCCAAATCAACCATATCCATATGTATGCACACCTCTTTGGCCATCACCATCATTCTTCATGGAAGTCTAAAAACTTGCGATGCATTTGGGCTCCCTAATGCAATGACCCACATCCTCCAAGGCAGTGAAAAGATCTCTTGTGACCTCCAAGTCAAGAGTAATCAGCTCCAAGTCAAGGCGCTCTTAACGACATCTTTAATATCCCATTTGTTTCTTTGACTTACCTTCAAAATGAGGAGACTTCTCCTTTTGGCGCGGGCATGAGGTTAAAAGAGGTATCATGGCAAATGTGTTGAGTAAGCAATATGTCAAAGCAACTCAAGGACACATCATGGACCAAGGACAACTCATGTTCAGGAAAGTTCAAGCCTTAAACCACACAAAAAGCAGGCAAATGGACCTAGACAAGGAGTGTCGTCCACCCTTTCTACCCATTGGATCATGTAAAGGTCAATTTGGAGGAATGTTGAGGAAAAACATAAGGCCATATAGGTCTCCAAGCAATCCAAGGTACATTTCAAGTCAAAAACAAGCAAGGAGCCTAAAAGCATGGTTTGAATCATCTTTGCACCAAGGAAAGGGAGGTCTTCCACATTATACTAGCCGTTGGAAAGGCCAACGTCTTCATTCAAGCAACATTGTGCAAACAAAATGGAATTTTTGACTTCCTAATCACTCAATTTAATTTTTCAAGGAATTTCAATCTATTTATTGATGGAGTGTTGTAACCTTGAGTCAATTTGGACCTCCTTTTGTCAAATCAAACCTCTAATTGTTTGGATGTCTCACCTATTTTGAGATTTAAGTAATGTAATGAACTTGTAGTTTGACTTAATCGTGAAGCATATTGTGGATGAAAAGCCACTTATTCTTTCAAGCAAAAGGAGGAAAGATGTTGAGATCCTAATCTATAAATAGAGAAATCTCCATCCTTTGCAGATCATTGTGAATTGTTGAGATCATTTTTCCATATTGTAAAACATTTTCATGAAATCTTTGGTGTTCATCATGAATTATCTTTCTTGGTTGATTGCACTTATTTCTTAAGGCGATTTGTGGATAACTTAAGAATACTACAAAAACTAACTAGATCAATCCATTTGAAAGGAAGCTTTGTCACTAGATATGTTCCTAGATTGACTCGGACTATGGGGAGTTATTTGATGACAAATAATTTCTTTGTTGCTGATGTGTCAGACTCCAATGTGGTGTTGGGCGTTCAATGGCTATATTCTCTAGGATGCATTATCCCTGATTGGAAGAGATTAGAGATGGGGTTCATGGGGCTAGATCGAAGACCAGTATTATTGAGGGGCATGCACTGGTATCCACTGCAGAGAATATCGACACATAGGATGGAGGCCGATTTGAGGCATGGAGACATAGCATGGGGAGTAGAGTTGCGCATTTCTGAGATAGGGAAGTAGCAACAGCAACCACATCTAGACATTTTGGCACTAATAGAGAAGCATCAGGTAGTATTTGGTGACAATCCCCCAAGATGTCCAGCAAATAGAAGGTTTGAGCATACTATAGAGTTGGAGGGTGTTAATTTTGGCAGCTAGGGAGAAATTCCCTAGCACTCACTCAACTTTGTAATATTATTCAAGTCAAGTTAATTGTAATCTTCAAGTTGATTCAAATAATTGAGGGAAAATATCTAATTCGAAATTCAAATTTGGAACAAGTTGACTTTTCAAAAGTCATGACTTTTCGACTATTAGAATCAACCATAAATACTCAATCATATAGCCACTTTGCAATAACGATTTAGATTTATCTTGGTAACTAGGCACTAGTCTAAGGTCTTCGCATTGTTCTGAGGTCTTCACATTTAGCATCTTTGTTCATGAATATTCTCTAATCTCTATTCTAGATAGGCTACTCGCAGTGGGTACAAGTATTCTCATTTTTGGCTACAAGACTACTTGCATCACATCCACTCGAAAAATGTTAGCGAGAGTGTGAAGAGACTTGGCATTAGTTCGTTGTTTTGGCATCACATTGATTCACAGTTTTGGCATCGCATGGGTCTTGGCACTAGATATGTCTCGGCTTTGTCTTTGATATGTTCTAGCAATGTTATGTCTCGATTTTGTTCGGCACTATGGATAGATCTTGTATATGTGTATATATATATATATATATATAAGATATCTTTCTTATGATCATAGTATCACATGTGCAGTTCCAGTTTAGAAGAGCGTATGGTTTGATAAGTAAGTCATTGTCACACAGATTTATGGTACCTCTGCAATCAAAGCGTATGGCACCGAGTATGTATGACAGGGCATATGACATATGTAGGGCACAATTACACAGATTTATGTGGCATGTTCCTCTGTGATTATATATTGAATTTCTCAGCGTTTTATCTTGGTGCTTCTATGATGGATTTCTCAGCAATACTTCTTGGCATCACAATGGTTTTCTTTTTGGCATCTCTAAAACATATGTATATGGATCTTTAGTATGATCTCAGCTCATCAGTATGGCTAGGGACATGGCACTACTGTATATGTATGGTCCCTGTACTCTTCCACCATCATATCAATAATATAACATCATAGGCAGAGAAAGTATTGAGGCCTTGTTGTCATGACCTTGATTCTGAGTAGTAAGTAGTATTATGGCATTGGAAGTTTTGATATGATCCTATGGCATCTCTAAGATATATTCAGATATGCTGTCTTCAAGGGACACTCTAATCACCTCTTGTGCAGAAGCCTTGTTAATGTTGTGTCTGGCATGACTTTGAGTTGTGCACAATAACGTGACCTCTCTATAATTGTACCTTGTATGTCAGTTGAACAATTGATGAAATCTAATTGAAGAAGAAGAATTGATTGCAGGTTTTTCCCCGTTGTGGGGTTTTTCTCTGGTCTCCAACCAATCCTAGTGTCTCTATGTGTGTGTGTGATTTTCTTCTGATGTTCCTTTTATTTCCGATGCATTGTTGTTGATGTTGTTCTTTGTACATAATTTCTAACGATGTTAAGTTGTATTGGGGGGAAAGAATATGTAAACGATGAAAAGTATATAAAAATGCAATTATCAAAGCAAAGAACAATACGCCCTTAGAAAAATTAACAGGGTGTGCATGCAGTCATCACTACACTTGACAAACATCCCAAGGCCTATAGGGATGAGATAGAGAGATACATACAAGAGCTACTGGCTTTGGGACACATAAGACCCAGTTCTAGTCCCTTCGCTTCTTTAGTTGTGTTGGTGAAGAAGTATGGGATGCTTCACATGTGCATCGATTACAGGGCCCTCAATAAGAAGACATTGAAGAACTGACACACGATTATGTCTTGATGGATGAGCTTGGAGGAAATAAATACTTCTTTAAGATATATTTGTGCTCAAACTATCATCAAATTTGGGTGAGGGAGCAGGACATCTCGAAGACTGCATTATGGGGCCTTTACAGGCATTTTGAGTTTTTGGTGATGCCCTTTGGGCTAACCAATGTACCAGCTACATTCCAGTCATGTATGGACCATTTGTTCCACAAGAAGTTGCATAGATTTGTGCTGGTATTTTTTTATGACAACCTGATTTACAGCAGGATATGGAAGGAGCATTTGCAGCACTTGGAGAAGGTCTTGCACATCTTGGAGGAACAACAATTCTATGGCAATATGTCCAAGTGTGAGTGTGGTATGACAAAGATGTTATATCTAGGACATGTGATTAAAGAGGATGGAAACAAGGTCCATAAGGAGAAGATCCAAGGTATCTTGGATTGGCCTACACCCAGGAATGTGACAGAGTTGCGGGGCTTCCTAGGCATATGCGCTTAGTATAAGCGATTTGTGAAGGGGTTTTCACAGTTGGAAACTCCGCTCATAAACTTGAGGAAGAAGGGGTGTTTGAGTGGACAAGCATGGCACAGGAGGCCTTTTAAGCGCCTCAAGAGAGTGATGAGCAACTGTCCCGTTCTAGCCTTGCCATATTTTTCACAACCCTTTGTATTGGAGTGCAATGCATCTAGAGAGGGCATTGGAGAAATATTGATGCAGGGAGGCTACCCAATTGCATTTGAGAGCCAGAAGCTACTGCCACATGAGAGATTGTATCCTATTTATGAAAAAGAGATGTTGGCCATAATGCATATGCTGGCCAAGTTCTGACAGTATCTGGTTGGCAATAGGTTCAAGGTGAAGATTGATCACAATAGTCTTCGATTCCTTTTGGAGCCAAAGGAGCTTCAAGAGAGGCAGCAAAAATGGGTAAGAAAGTTATAAGCCTATGCTTTTGAGATTGAATCTGTTAGGGGAAAGCATAATGTGGTAGCAGATGCACTATCCAGGAGGCCCACAACACTCTCACTTATGGACATCACCCAGGATTGGAAGGTGTAGTTGTTAGTAGAGTACTCCAAGGATCGACAGGGATGCGAGATCTTGGATGTTACTTTTGGGGATTATAGGTATCAGGTAATGGATAAGGTCATATATTATAAGGATAGGATATACTTGGTACCAGGTTCACAGTTGAGGGAGAAGATTTTGCATCCTGCACACGACTCAACTATAGCAGGCCATCAAGGGTTTTTCAAAACCTACTATACTATCAGGGAGTGTTTTACTTGGAGAGGCCTCAAGGAGGATGTCTTGAGGCATGTACAAGAGTGTGATGTTTGTCAAAGGAATAAGGGAGAGCAGACGTATCCAGTTGGTCTACTTTAGCCACTTCCGATTCCGAAGAGGCAGTGAGAGAGCATATCCATGGATTTCATCACGAGACTTTCGGCTTTGCTGGGGCATGATTGCATATATATAGTTGTGGACAAGCTGACCAATTTTTCTCATTTCTTCACCATTCCTTCCAGATCCTTAGCATCGCAGATAGCCAATATTTTCTTCAAAGATGTGTTCAGGTTTCATGGTCTTCCCAAAACCATAGTCAGTGATCAAGAATAACTTAATGACTGCGACTAGGGTTTTGAACTAGGGTTTGATAGTTGATCGTAGATATCTGAAGGTTGGAATTTTTCTCTCTGTTGTACAGTGATTTTGGAAGTTTGTTTCTTATTTGTATTAGGTAAATCTTTGTTGGAAGATTATGTATTGGGCTCATTGTACTCTTTGCTAAAACATTTTATGACAATCTAATAAGAAGAAGATTTGAAAGGGTTTTCCCCCTAGTGGGGTTTTTCCTTGGTCTTTGACCAATCTGGTGTCTCTTGTGGTTGTGTTATTGTCTCCTTTGTCATTGCATATATTGTTCTATCTTCAATTACTATTTGTGATTGGAAACATTATTAATAATTGGATGCATTGCTAAATGAAGAATTGATTTGGGCTGAAGTAATTGAAACAACATAGAACAATCTGAAAAATTAACATGGTATCAGAGCTAAGGTGAAGGACAAGCCCAAAAGGAGACAAGCATTGAAGCCATTACCCTGAAGGAGCTTATCTAGTCAAAGTCAAGATGTCTTCCTCTACCTTCAATGAGCATGAGAAGTTGAGTGACTCATCAAACTTTACTACATGGAAAGTCAAGTTGGAGATCATAGTTGACAACAATGACGTATTGGAGTACATTCAAGGAAGAGTGCCCGAGCCTCTACAAAATTCTTCCACTTCCATAAAAAACAGGTACAAGAAAGGTGATTCCAAAGCAAAGCAAATTATAGTTGATGGTTTACAAGACCATTTACTTGCATATGTTGGGAATTTAAGGAAGTCCAAACTTCAAAGACATGTATGATAAGATAGTTGGCATGTATGAAATCAACAATTTGAATGAGATCATTTCTTTGAAAGATCAACTCAAAGACACCAAGGTGAACAAGGGAGAATGTGCGCAATCCTATATCACGAGGATATCTCGTCTTAGAGATCAATTGCAAAGAGTTGGAGAATATGTGTCTGACAGGTAATTAGCGATTGTGACTCTTAGAGGTCTCCCTCCTATTTAGGAAACCTTCATTACTACTATAAGCAACAACAATGTCCTCCCGTCATTTGAAGAAATTGTTGGAAAGCTTATATAAGAAGAATCAAGGATGATATCAAGAGGAAGAATTCAAAAACGTGAAGAAGGAGAACTCGTTGCATATATCACTCATGACAAAAAGAAGAAGAAAGGAAAAGGAGTTCCATCAAGAAAGTCGCCTCCTCAAAATGTAAAAAGAAAATATGATAGAACATCATCTCACATTGAATGCTATAATTGTCACAAGAAGGGTCATTATGCACGAGATTGTCCTGAGAAGAACAAAGGACCACGCTACAACACTAGAAGCAACAACTACAAATACAATAATCAGAGGAGAAAAGATGATAGAAGGAATGACTGCAATAGAAGAAAAAGAAGAGATGCTCCAAGCGATCATGAAGAAGATCGTCGCCCTCAAAATAAGTCAAGTTTTTCCAGGTATGAAAGTAATGTTGCGAATCAATCTGAATATATTCTTATTTCTTCCTTACTAGTTCTTCTCCTTTGGATTTGTGGGATAGTTGGTTGGTTAATAGTGGGGTCACTTATCATTTCTCTAGATATAAGGAAGTTATCTCTAATCTAGTAGAGAGGGAGACTAAGCTGAAGATTATTCTTGGAGACAACTCCACTCTTCCTGTGAAAGGTTTTGGGTCCATCAAATTTCATTTGAATTCTAGGGAATCAGTTTTGCAGCATGATGTTATGTATGTGTCAGGATTAAAGAAGAATTTGGTATCTATATCCGCTTTGGAAGATAAAGGGATGAGGGTTGCCTTCATCAAGGGAGAATTTTTGGCTTGGTTTGCTAGTTCACCTATGAGAGATACATTCACATTGGGATCAATATTTGAAGGACTCTAGTCACTGGAAGACCACTTCTAGCATTGGTTCATAATACTAATCGTTCTAAGCGAGTTACGGCACCGAAGACTGGCTCATCTATATTATGATGCTTTTCTGAAATTGAAGAAACTGGTCTTTGGTATTCCTGATGTTAAGGCCCATCATGATGGCATATCTGCGAGTGGAAAGAAGACAAGTGGACCATTCCCCTCTAGTGATAACAAGACAAATGACATCCTCCATCTCATTCATTCCAATATATGTGGTCTGATGCATGTGCATTCTATTAGTAGTCATCTCTACTACATCACCTTCATTGATGACTTCTCAAGAAAGACATGGATATACTATTTGAAAAACAATGATGAAGCCTTCAAGGAGTTCAAAGATTTGATAGAAAAGCAATTAGAGAAGAGAATCAAAGTATTCAGGTTCGACAATGGGGGAGAATACATGTCAAATGAGTTCATAGAATTTTGCAAGAATGAGGGATTCAAAAAGGAAACAATTGTGCCATATACACCCGAACAAAATGGATTATCGAAAAGGAAGAACAAGTCTATGTTAGAAGTTGTTTGTGCCATGCTCCATGATCAAAAGTTGCAAAAGTTCCTTTGGGGAGAAGCAATGCATGTTGTTTTTTTTTTAACAAGGTGCCTCTTTCAAGCATTGGAAAACAAGACCCCCAAAGAACTGTTCCAAGGTGTCAAGCCCGACATTAGCCATCTCCATATCTTTGGATGCCCCATATATTCTCATGTACTGAGGGACAAAAGCAACAAGTTGGAAGATACAAGAAGAAAACATATGTTTGTTGATTATTGTGAAAATTCTAAAGAATATAGAATATATATTCCTAGTCAAAGGAAAGTTGAAATTAGCAGGGATGTAACATTCAATGAAGATGCAGCTCTTGGAAAAGCATGAAACCTTCCTCCACCTCCTCCTCCTCTTGAGGAGAGGAATGATGACAAGGATATTCTAGATGGTCATTCCATGCTCAAGTCCAAGACTGATATTTTTGATGATCACATGGAGCCTACGGATCCCTTAGATCCTCCTTCAAGTGATCCTCCTACTAGGAAGAGACAACTTTGGCTCTGTGACACTCTACACGATGCTGAGAGACATGTTCCCGTTCGAAGATAATTTAGAGAAAGGAAGCAGCCATGCAGGTACCAGGGAGATGTTCCAGCCATGAGCAATATGATTAATGCCAAACCTTCCACATTGAAGAAGCTGTAAAAGAACAAGTTTGGAAAGATGTTATGGCCGAGGTGTGAAAATTCCACAACAGGAATCCCTACTGCAACAAACTGATATTACTTCTCCTACTTGTTAATCCACACAAGTTATTTACTGCGTTCTATGGTAAATATCGAAGTAAATATTACTGCAGCCTTCACTTGATTAAATTATAAGTGGAAACGAGATACTGAGCAAGAAAGAAAACACAACACGATAGACACCATTACTTTTGGAAAAATGTCCTCGGAAAAACCCAATGTGGGAAAACCAGTGCAACAATTCTGAGAGTTTATTATTAAGCAATAGTCCTGAATACAAATTTGGATAGGGATACCCTTCCGACAATCCAGTTACAGAGAAAAAGACACTGGTAGAAAACTTAGTGATATTACCTCACTCCACCCGGCAAATCCTGGCTGATCTGGTAGCTGAACTGACTATCCATGGCTACAACTGCGCTGCCCCTTCGCAGTAACTGCGTGGGTCTGCATGGAGCTCTCTGAGATTCTGCATTAGCTTTGTGCTGGGTCTCCCTGCCTCTTGGAGCTCTGATGTCAACCCTCCCGGCTGATCTGGCAGCGCCCCGACAAGTTTCAGACTTCTGCTGGAAGATAGCTTTGCCTCTGTGTTGGCCCTTCTAGCTCTGCGTCAAGCACTATGTGGGCCCTCCTGGCCCAGCATCAGTCCTTCTTGGGTCTGCACTGCCTCCACTGGTGCTTCTCTGCCTCTCTGCTGAGTATTCGGGGTCCTGGAAAAGATACTCCAACCCAACTATCCCTGACCCTCAACTTCAAGAAATCTACTCAATCAGAATTTCCTCCTGAGAACTTCTCACTTCAGAAATTCGATCTCTTGATCTCTCGGTGTGTTTTCCAAATGACCCTCAAGCCCCTGCTTATATATCCCTGTTGGAAAACCAACATCCTAGATTAACTCCTAATCAAAGTCTTAGATCATTTTGGCTTGATCTCCGTCTTTTTCTAGAAGTTATACCCACAATTAGATTAATACCCATTAATATTTTAATTTTCCTAGTTTAGACTTAGGAACTCCATGAAAAATATTAATTATTTTAATAAAATCATTTCTGCGTGGAATTTCCCAAAACACTTTCTAGGTTCTTTGGAATACATGGGCCCAAGCTTCCCTGCAAAATTTGAGGCCTAGAGCACATCTGCTGCCACACCAAATCAACACTCCCTCTTAGCGAGGAATGTGCTTTAGCAATATACTACTGCTGCATACTGCTCTGACTCTGAAGCATCGTCCTCTGTGATGCTGATGTTTGACATATTGTCAACCAATTACTGTGTTGCTATTATAATTGTACTGTTACCTTTGACACTGCCACTGCAATTGCTACATCTGTACTACAGCTCCCTCTTAAATATTTCATTTGCTATGCTACTAACACTGCCACTGCTAACACTGCATCCGTACTGCAACACAATTGTTGAGAGAGGCAACTGAAAAATATACTAAATTACTGAACTAATTGTGTTCGGTATGATACCATGTGAATGTTGAAGCCTGATTGCTGCTAGTCTCTGCACTGATCCTTTGAATCGATTGCGTTGTTGCTGACCTCTGCTTTGTGCCCTGTGCATTGCTGCCAACTCTGTTTTGTGTTGCTCAGACTCTCGCACTCATAGCCACTGCAACTATCTCCCCGACACTCCTCAGCACCATTCAACACTAGTCCATCCTGCTACTCCTGATCTGGGTTCCCATAGCAAAGTATTGATCCAAGAGGTGGACTCCTCAAGGATCATGCCCATTTGTAGCTCTTTCGAACTACAACTCGAAATCAGCCCACCTCCCTCTTGGAGGTATCTCGACTGTCATGGCGAACTCCTCTTCTTCGATCTTCACGGACATAGCCTTCGGTTCCTGTTTCTCATCCTTGTCCTTCTTCTTGAGAGGACACTAAGTAGCGTAGTGACCCATCTCACCACACCTAAAACACTTGACCTTCAAGACGTCCTTCTTACGTCTCCGCTTCTCTTATTGTCCCTTCGATGCAAGGGTTGCATTATCCTCCTCCTCCTTGGGCTTCGACCCACTGCTGTTGTTTCTTCCGTCAAGTTTGACCTTGACCAAGTCTCTCCTCAGCTCTTCTTGTTTTAGAGTTGCCCACATCTCATCCCAATTCGGCAAACTTGCTCTGCCCAGGATACTGTGGACAAAAACCTGCCACTCATCTGAGACAGAATTGAGGGCTAGTCTAACCAACTCTGAATCCTGAGGTGTATGCCCCACAACAGACAACTCATCACGGGTTTCCTTCAGCTTCGTGAGGAATGGATCCACATGCTCTCCCTTCTGCATTTGAGCAGATCTCAGCTTTTGCTCCAAGTACATCTTCCGCTGCTCGGAAGATCCTTGATATAACGTGGCCAAGCCATCCCACATCTCCTTACTAATCCCTTTGCTAGCAATGTGACACACTACGTGATCCTTGACTCCATCCAGGATCATCCTCTTGGCCTTCGCCATCTTAGCTCTGTACTTCTTCAACGGATCTGCATCTGTAGGTTCAGCCACCACACTGTTGACGTACGTCTTGAGGGCATACTCATCTAGAAGGAAAGACATTCTAGCCTTCCAGATGACGTAGTTGGATGCTCCGTCCAACCTGTCCTAATCCCTCAAGCCACTGGTTTCCATATCTGCCAAAAATGTCGAAAATCCCCTCTTTGCTTCTCACTGTTGTTGCTTAGCCAATGAGAAAATGGATTTCTCAGTTGGAAGTCTGTTGAGGAAAGGTTCCCTCAAAGTGCTTCACTTCCTTCTTCTAACGTTTTTCAGCCCAACAATCTGCCTGTTGAAAATCTGCGTTGCACCAACTCTCTCACGCTGAGGCTTCAGTGTTGATCCCTCTGCCCTAACGAAAATTCAAACTAGAAGTTCTTCTCTCCGTCAACTCACTCGGAGAGAGACTCCCTCGAAAATCTGCCCTCCCAACTTGGAACTACGTCAACCCTTTGGGGGTTTCTAACTGCTACCTCTTGCAGCTTTTTCGAACTCCCTTCTTCTGATCAGCATTGGATCTACTGGCTCTACTCTTCTTACTTCACCTACAACTCTGATACCATGCGAAAATTCCACAACAGGAATCCCTACTACAGCAAACTGATGTTACTTCTCCTCCTTGTTAATCCACACAATGTTCTACGGTAAATATCGAAATAAATACTATTGCAGCCTTCACTTAATTAAATTATAAGCGGAAACGAGATACTTAGCAAGAAAGAAAATACAACACAATAGACACCATTATTTTTGTACAAATATCCCCAGAAAAATCCAATGCGGGAAAATTGGTGCAACAGTTCTGAGGGTTTATTATTATTAAGCAGTAGTTCTGAATACAACTTTGGATGCCCTTGCCTCTTCAAGCTTTGACGTCAAACTTCCCAACTGATCTGGCAACTCCTTGACAAGTTTCAGACTTCTCTGCTGGAAGACAACTCTGTCTCTACGCTAGCCCTTCTGGCTCTGCATCAAGCATTGCGTGGGCCCTCCTGGCCTAGTGCCAGTCCTTCCTCGGTCTGCGTTGCCTCCACTAGTGCTTCTCTGCCTCTCTGTAGAGTATTCGATGTCTAGGAGAAGATAATCCAACCCAACTATCCCTGCCCCTCAGTTGCAAGAAATCTTCTCGATTAGAATTTCCTCCCGAGAACTTCTCACTTCAGAAATTTGATCTCTTGATATCTCGGTGTGTTTTCCAAATGACCCTCAAGCCCGTTCTTACATCTTCTTCTTGGGCAACCAACAGCCTAGATTAACTCCTAATCATAGGCTCAGATCATTTTGGCATCTAGATTAATGTTATATTGTGCCCTAATTGTTGAAGATTTATTTTGAAATCTATTTGCTTGGCAAATTGCACATGTTACTCATAGCATGACATGTGATGAATGTTCCTAGTGAATGAAATTTTGTTTTTCCTCTATAAAACTCCATAAACTTTGAGTGGGTAATTGTTGAGAGTTGCTAGCTAGGGCATCAATCCTTGAGCACCTTAAAGGAAATTATGGAAAATATGAAGCATTTAGGACTCCATAAGCCCAAAGGAGAAGGCACTGGTCCAAACCATTTCGTGATCAAATTTTTCGTTCTCCATATTTCTTCTCCCAAAGTTTTGGTCCTCTCTTCTTGGACGACTAGATTAGGGCATAGAGTGAAATTTCGTAGAGAATGAAAGGGTGGATTCTGAAATAATAGACTTCAAGCTTAGGGTCTTAGCAACAAGTCCTCAAAGTTTGAGAAGCATCCCTTGTGTTTTCAAACATAAAAACTTTTGCCCGAGGTGTGCCCTAGAAGATAAACCCTAGTTTGCATTTCCTTGACTTGGGGTCTTCTCTATATTCATTGGAATAAATCATAAGAAGCCCTTTCTTCTCTTTGCCTTGATCTTCGGAGTACCTTAACTATGATAATTCACAAAACCCTAGATATCGTGCAAGTTTCTTCTAGATCACCCTTTTGAAGTGCCATACTATCACATAGAGCTTCCCTTAAGAAGTCCTACCTCATCGCTTAGTACCTCAAACCCTACAATATCAATTAAAGGTGATTTTTTATCTACCGGAACTCCTCCCATTGCTGAAAGTCCATAAAGAGCAAGGGACACTAGTTGTGTGACAGTGGGACATTGTCCCATTTTTATCACTTAGTCTAGCTCTTTGACCCTTAGTCTTTCCCTCCTTAGGGCTTGCTAGATTGTGTGCTAACACAACCTACAACATAAAAGTAAATGGCTTGCCACGTACAAGGAGGCGATAACACTAGAAAATCTCAATGAAGGTTGAGAAGCAAGTGAAGGTCAAAAGAGGAGAAGGAAGGAGAGGCGGCAAAGGTAGGGAAGAACAAGTGGAGGAATGAGAGATCAAAGTTACAAAAGCCAGGATCAAAAGATTGAACCAAATACGCAAGAGGGGATAACAATAGAGATGAGCAACTGAAGCCAAGAAGAACTGGAAACACTATTTGAGATAGAAAATGAAAGAGGTGAGAATGGACAACTGGAGCACAAATAGTGAAGGAAAGAAGAAAAATCTGACAATGCTAGTGTTGAACTAGGGAATGCAATAGACGCATGGAAGCAAGCATTGGGGAAATGGTTGGAGATGTGATCCCATAGCTACAGTCTATAGGATGCGACAACCAAGACCAAAGTCCCAAAGAGGCAAAGGAGAGGCATGATGATTGGTCCCATCCATGAAGAAGTCGTCTCAGGTCAGGCCCTACCTAAGAAGATGACGTAGAGAGACCGATCACTGGTGATGTAACCTAGGAAAGGTGAAAACAAATGAAACAACGAGAGAGGAAATAGGAGGAGGAATTCCCCAAGTTGATTATGAAGTAAAGAAGTATAAAGGAGAAAGGGCTCATGAGTAAAAGTATGAGTAAAGGGTCCTATTAAATGAAAAATCAAAATTGGGGATATTACATTTTCAAAGTTTCAAATCATCACATAAAGCTTCTTTAGAGCTCCCACCGCATCTTCTGGAATCTTGACCTTAGGCATACCTATTATCATTGCAAATCTCAAGCCCTAAATCATGATTTCCTAAGTATTTTTTGGAGAGCCTTTAGCTTCCATGAGGCATTGAGCCATCATTATATCTATCCTTGAATGGGCTTAGTGGAATCACTTCACACCCAAATCATTGACCTATTCATTCCTAGTGATTCCCTTCCTACCGAGATGACTCCCATCAATGAAAGTCCATAAAAGGCAGGGTGCCTTGACCGAGGTGACAGTGGGTCATTGTCCCATTGTTGTCCCTTAGGTTTCCCTTAGCTAGGGCCCTACTAGATTGTGTGGTAACAATACCCTTTGGATACTTGACCTTAGGCATACCTATTATCATTGCAAATCTCAAGCCCTAAAACATGATCTCCTAGGTATTTTTTGGAGAGCCTTTAACTTCCATGCGGCATTGAGCCATCATTATATCTCTCCTTGAATGGGCTTAGTGGAATCACTTCACACCTAAAACATTGACCTATTCATTCCTACTAATTCCCTTCCTACCGGGATGACTCCCATCAGTGAAAGTCCATAGAAGGCAGGGTGCCTTGATTGAGGTGACAGTGGGTCATTGTCCCATTGTTGTCACTTATTCTAGTAGTTGTCCCTTAGGTTTCCCTTCGCTAGGGCCCTACTAGATTGTGTGGTAACAATACCCTTAGGTTAATTAGGACCTCCTTTGGTCAAATCAAACCACTAATTGGTGGAACATCTCACCTATTTTGAGAATTTTAAGTAATGTAATGAAATAAGTTGTAGTTTGACTTAGTCGTGAAGCATATTGTGGATGAAAAGTCGATTGTTTTTTCAAGCAAAAGGAGGAAAGATGTTGAGATCCTAATCTATAAATAGAGAAACCTCCCTCCTTCGCAGATCATTATAAATTGTTGAGATCATTTCTCAATAATGTGAAACATTTTCATGAAATCTTTGGTGTTCATCATGAATTATCTTCCTCGATTGATTTCACATATTTCTTAAGGCGATTTGTGGATAACTAAAGAATACCACAAAAACTAACTAGATCAATCCATTTGAAGGGAAACTTTTTCACTTGTTGATGGATGTCCAAGGTTTTACTCGCACATCTCTCTTGAGGATCATATTAACACCCATGGGGGAAGAGTTGAGAGCAATTGGACTCCCATCATGTGTAATGCATAATTTCATGCCATTGGCATCCTCAACACCTTCAACACTCTGCTCATTTCCCTACATTATTCACGAGATGATGTGGTTTGACCAGTGTGCCCCAACAGGCTTAGCATTGTATGGCAGTTGATCCAACGCCCAAAGGAAGTTTCTCTCATCCCTTGATACATGGGAGGGCAAGCACCATCCTTGAAGCCCTCAGTATTGGAGCATCACAGGCTATTTTATCATCAGGAGACCCATTTGACCAGTTTTCGTGCCCCAAACTCACTTTCAAGCCCCACATGATGAATTCAATGGAGACCAAGTGGTCATCCCCTTGTTCATGATTTAAGGAGCCCTCTCACACACTTTGGCACCAAGAGGACTCCATGTGGCCCTCCAATGGCTTGACATCAGCATGACATCGTCAATTTGGCTAACACTTAGATGATTATTTCATAATATGCAATAGATACATGGTCGGTTTGTGACAAAGGCATGTATTTTGCACATTTTTATAATGTTAGGGGTCTTGGGAAAATAATTTCACCTACTAGGTATCATATAAATAAAACTAAACTTCATTTGTATTGGATCATCATCACACATGGGAATTTCGGCCTACTTGGCAAATCCACAATTTTTCTTTGGATTAGCTATTGGGTGTCTTGGATGCATTTTGATATTTGGAGCTGAAATTCGATTTTATTTGGAGCTATCTCTTGATTTGTGGATGGATATGTCATATTGTTAGCTTGTAAGTGCCTCTTGTTGAAGTTTTATCCTTGAAAAATGTCTAATATATGGAATTGTTGCAACTAGATTAACACTATATTGTGCCCTAATTGTTGAAGATTTATTTTGAAAGCTATATGGTTGGAAATTGCACATGTTAGTCATAGCATGACATGTGATGAATGTTCCTAGTGGATGAAATTTTGTTTTCCTCCATAAAACTCCATAAATTTTGAGTGGGTAATTGTTGAGGGTTGGTAGCTAGGGCATCAATTTGTAGCCTCATTAAAGACGATTATGGCAAATCTGAAGCATCTAGGACTCCATAAGCCCAAAGCAGAAGGGACTGGTCCAAGCCATTTCGTGATTGAATGCTTCTTTCTCCATATTTTCTTCTCCCAGAGTTTCTGTCCCCTCTTCTTCGACGACTAGGTTAGGGCATAAAGCAAAATTATCTAGAGAGTGAAAGGGTGGATTCCGAGATCATAGCCTTCAAGCTTAGTGTCTTAGCTACAAGAACTCAAAGTTTCACAAGAATCCCTTATGTTTTGATCCATAAAAACTCTTGCCTGAGGTGTGCCCTAGAAGGGAAACCCTATTTTACAGTTCCTTGACTTGGGGACTTCTTCGAGGGTTGTATGAGCATAGTATTCATTGGAATAAATCATAAGAAACCCTTTCTTCTCCTTGCCTTGATTTCAGGAGTACCTTTAACCACGATAATTCACAAAACCCTAGATATCGGGCAAGTTTCTTCTAGGTCTATTATAGGGAGCGAAAACCCTTTTGAAGTGCCATATTATCACATAAATCTTCCCTTAAGAAGTCATACCTCATCACCTAGTACCTCAAACCCTAGAACATCAATTAAAGATGATTGTTTATCTACCAAGACTTCTCCCATCAGTGAAAGTCTGTAAAGAGCAAAGAACACTAGCTGTGACGACAGTGGGACATTGTCCCATTGTTATCACTTAGTTTAGCTCTTTGACCCATAGGCTTTCCCTCATTGGGGCCTGCTAGATTGTGGTAACACAACCTACAACATAAAAGTAAATGGCTTGCCACATACAAGGAGGTGATAACAATAGCAAATCTCAATGAGGTTGAGAAGCGAGTGAAGGTGAGAAGAGGACAAGGAAGGAGAGGTGGCAAAGGTAGGGATGAACTAGTGGAGGAAAGAGAGATCAAATTTATTCCAGCCAGGACCAAAATACGGAACCCAATATGCAAGAGCGGACAACAATAGAGATGAACAAATGATGCCAAGAAGAGGTGGCAACGCTAGTTGAGATAGCAAATGAAATAGGTGAGAATTGACAACTCCGGAGCACAAATAGTGAAGGAAAGAAGAAAAAGTTGACAATCCTAGTGTTGAACTGGGGAATGCAATAGACGAGTGGAAGCAAGCATTGGAGCAATGGTTGGAGATGTGATCCCATAGCTGCAGTCTATAGGATGCGACAACCAAGACCAAAGTCCCTAATAGGCAAAGGAGAGGCATGGTGATTGGTCCCATCTAAGGACAAGCCATCTCAGGTCGGGCCCTACCTGAGAAGATGACCTAGAGAGACCCATTAGTGGTGATATAGCCTAGGAAAGGGGCAAGCAAAAAAAACAAAGAGAGAGGATATAGGAGAAAGGGTTCATTAGTAAAAGTATGAATGGGGGTGCTATTAATTTTTTGAGAAACCCTCAACATATAAGGCCTAGGTTTCTCTCACAATGGTCCCTCCCAAAAACAGAGCATCACTCAACTTGGTAGAGCATATTACTTATGGAAACTTTATGAGGCTAGTATAGTCCACAAGGCACTAGAGAAAGGTTAGCACTAGAAGCAATTTCTTTCAAAATTCGATGGGTAAGGAAAAGAGAAGAATAGTATGGGAAAGAAAGCATCACTGAACATTCTTATCTCCTACGATGATATGCGAGCATCGGGAGGTGGATCTACTACGATTGATGATTTATGGGAGCTCTTGTTCTGTAGCCCTATAAAGGTGATCGTTTATTGTACTTTTCCCCTCACTTTCCTATTATCTCAATGCACTCTTTGTTCCCCGCATCATCCATCAAGAAAAGAGCCTAAAAGCGTGGTTTGAATCATCCTTGCACCAAGCAAAGGGAGGTCATCAACATTATTCTAACCGTTGGAAAGGCCAACCTCCCCATTCAAACAACACTATGCAAACAAAGTGGAATTTTTGACTTCCTAAGCACTCAAGTTCATTTTTCAAGGAATGTCAAGCTATTTCTTGATGGAACATTGTACCCTTGGGTCAATTCAGACTTCCTTTTGTCAAATAAAACCTCTAACTGGTGAGATGTCTCACCTATTTTGAGATTTAAGTAATGTAATGAAATAACTTGTAGTTTGACTTAATCATGAAGCATATTGTGAATGAAAAGTCGATTTTAATTTCAAGCAAAAGGAGGAAAGATGTTGAGATCCTAATCTATAAATAGTGAAATTTCCTTCCTTTGCAGATCATTGTGAATTGTAGGGATCGTTTTTCCATAATGTGAAACATTTTCATCAAATATTTGGTGTTCAACATGAATTATATTTCTTGGTTTATTTCACATATTTCTTAAGGCGATTTGTGGATAACTAAAGAATATTATAAAAACGAACTAGGTCAATCCATTTGAAAGGAAGCTTTGTCACTTGTTGAGGGATGTCTAGGGTTTTACTCTCACATCTCTCTTGTTGGTGTAAGGTGGAGTTTGTTTCTTCTTGTTGGGCCATGCCCTAGTGCTCCTCACGAAGAGCTTCAGTTTATTTTGCACCATAATTGGGCTATTTGTTGAAGGATTTTCCCTAAGTATAATCCTTTCCATTGGGGCTTGGTTTCAAAACTTGCTCTTGATTAAGCACGAGCTCATTTAACTTTTGGGGTTCCACCTCCAGCGATAATCCATAAGCATTGATCAACCAACTCAAGAGGGGCATCGATTTGACCCCATAGCCCTAGTGGAAATAAAACACGCTCCTTATTCCACCAAACAACCATCTCTTTTTACTAAATTCCTTAATTGTCCGTAATTTTTACCATTCAAAAAGCCCTAACAATAGAAAAATATATACATAAAATAATATATAGAAAAATATAAGCATAAAAAATAAAAAGTAAACCAGTGAGTTTCTTCACTTTTATGTTTATATAAGATTTGACCGATTACATTTTGATTCTAGACTCGTTTCTATGAAAGCATGCCACATCGTTTAAACCTTCCTTGTTGAATATACTCTAGGTGATCCACATACAGGGAATTCTTTCATGTGGTGCAATATATTACTATATAGCTGGAGAAAGGTTGTTGAGGTGATAGTGGTGGCTAGTCTCTTGTTTCCACAAGGTCTGGATCTTCCTAGTAAGGATTTGCGGTAACAGGCCCTTTCAAAGAATTTTTTTGCATAAATTGATAATGAGATAGGGTTGGATACAATATGCAATTTCCAACTTTGGTTGTCCAATCATTCTTAAACAAATAACCCTCCAAATTTGTCTTTTAGACTCGATAGTCATAATTCTAATTTAAATATTATTGCTTCCTTTCAACCACTCTCAAAAATAAAATAAAAAATCCTATCCTTTTATTTTCTATTTACATAAATCTACAATATGGATCATGAAATATCACAAATCATATTAATCTTCAGTCTAAAACACTTTGAAATTATTATCATTCATTAGACTTAGTTTCTTTTATGTATTTACCCCTGTGTGAGAGAACAATTGGCCTACTATGTGTGAAGAAGATACCAAGGTTACACTAGGTATCACTCTTCCATTATCCCTAGGGTCTATCATGTACCTTCCATTAGCCCTAGCATCTCACTTGTATATATAAGGCATTGAGATTTAAAGGGAGGGCTTTGGTTGGTAATACAAAGCCATAACTAGAATGCAAAATATCAAAAAGATAAATGAAAATAGAAAAGAAAGAGAGAAGAATTAGAAGATCCATACTTGTAATTGATGGCAATTGATGATGTAGGAGCTTGTTGAGTCACACAAGAGATGCGAGTGTATTAATCTTAGCACCAAAAAAGCATGTTACCCACAAAAAGTGGGTGACCCATATGTTTGAAGGTGGGTTATCCAACCCAAAAGGTATGTTTTTTGTTGACTAATCGGGAGCTTATGCTTAGGTATGTTTTTGTTGAGTAATCGGGAGCTTATGCTTGTTTTTCCTTGGGCATCCTAGGTATGGCTTATTGGGTGACTTGGAAAAAGGAAGGGCTTTGACCATAGTTTTGTTCCCTCACCTCAAATGGGGGCTTAATCCTCAATCCTAGTCCCGTGGGATATCCTCTATTGCCCTATGGCTTTAGGAAGGGCACTGCTTGGGAAACCTTGATTTTGGTAGCATGACCCTGTTTTCCCCTTCCACATTTTTCACTCTCCTCCGCACATTAAAACCCTTATTTCATCATATTCACAAGGCACACAAAGCACTTGCACAGCCCCTACCCTTGTCCACATGTCTAGGTTGGGCTTGGAAATGTTGCCTTGGAGGTTGAAGTAGTTAAAAGAATGTTAAAAGCATATCATGGCCACAAGCAAGAAACAAAAGAAAAAGAATATTATAAAATGCAAATGATGGTTGACACATTTAATATAGCACATGGGAAAAATTCGAGCACGAGCTCTACCCTTTATTATGGCCATCACCCTAGTTCCTAGGGCCCTATCAGTGCCCCAAAATCATTGAGGAACCCATGCACGTCCCAACCCCTGGTGGGAAATGAATTGCCCCACCTTAAGGAGGTAATAATTCACTATATCATACACAACATGCTCTCATTTCCCAGAGCCCTGACCAGTAATACAAAAAAAAATCAGGAAAAGGCAAAAGAAAAATAAAGAAGGGTGGAAAAACAAAGGATTGGGTAACTCATGTATCCATGATAGCTACTCCTACACCTATACACCCAAATAATCATCATTTCCATCGTTGAACCCATGGCATTTGGACTTGAGACATTCAATTCCCCATCCATTCATCATTATTCACGTGACACCTATCAATTAAAGGATGTACCAGGCACCTGTCTTCCCCCTTAGGGACTGGGAACACCTAATAGGGTATTTTATTACCCACTCCTACCTAGGGAGGTAACACTGAACTTATAAAGGAAGCCCACTATGAAGTCTCAATGTGCCCTTGATAAACAAGCTTGGTTCACTTAGATGTACCAATGAATTATTGTACCTAATTGTGAGGATGTGCATTGGATATTGTAGGTAATTGGCAGGTGGTTTCATCATGGGTTGGGCAACTTAAGTGGGGCCCAAGTCCACAAGAGGATCATATTGACACCCTCGGGTGAAGCGTTGAGAGCCATGGGACTCCCATCATGTGTAGAGCATCATTCCATACCATGGGCACCCTCAACACCTTCAACAATCTACTCATTTCCCTACATTATTCACGAGATGATGCGCTTGGACCAGTGTGCCTAGGCTGGCTTAGCATTATATGGAAGTCGATCTCATATAAGTAAAACTCAACTTCATTCGTATTTGATCATCATCACACTTGGGAACTTCGGCCTTCTTGGCAAATGGAAACTTTTTCTTTGGGTTAGCAATGGGATTTCTTGGAGGCATTTTGATATTTGGAGCTGAAATTTGATTTTATTTAGAGCTATCTCTTGATTTGTGGATGGATACATCATATTGTCATCTGATAAGTGCCTCTTTTTCATGTCCCATTCTTTAAAAATGTCTAATGTATGGAATTGTTGCAACTAGATTGATGTTATATTGTGCCCTAGTTGTTGAAGATTTATTTTCAAAGCTATTTGGTTGGAAAATTGCACATGTTACTCATAGCATGACATGTGATGAAAGTTCCTAGTGGATGAAATTTTGTTTTTCCTCCATAAAACTCCATAAAATTTGGGTGGGTAATTGTTAAGGGTTGGTAGCGGCTACCAATCCTTGAGCACCTTAAAGGCAATTATGGCAAATCTGAAGCATTTAGGACTCCATAAGCCCAAAGGAGAAGGCATTGGTCCAAACCATTTCGTGATCAAATTTTTCATTCTCCATATTTTCTTCTCCCAAAGTTCTGGTCCCCTCTTCTTAGACAGCTAGCTTAAGGCATAGAGTAAAATTTCGTAGAGAGTGAAAGGGTGGATTTCAATATAATAGACTTCAAGCTTAGGGTCTTAGCAACAAGTCCTCAAAGTTTTAGAAGCATCCCTTGTGTTTACAAACATAAAAATTCTAGCCCGAGGTGTGCCCTAGAGGATAAACCCTAGTTTTCATTTCCTTGACTTGGGGTCTTCTCTATATTCATTGGAATAAATCATAAGAAGCCCTTTCTTCCCCTTGCCTTGATCTCGGGAGTACCTTTAACCATGATAATTCACAAAACCCTAGATCTCGTGGAAGTTTCTTCTGGGTCACCCTTTTGAAGTGCCATACCTTCACATAGAGCTTCCCTTAAGAAGTCCTACCTCATCGCCTAGTACCTCAAACCCTACAATATCAATTAAAGGTTATTTTTGTCTACCGGAACTCCTCCCATTGGTGAAAGTCCATAAAGAGCAGGGGACATTGGTTGTGTGACAGTGGGACATTGTCCCATTGTTATCACTTAGTCTAGCTCTTTGACCCTTAGTATTTCCCTCCTTAGTGCCTGCTAGATTGTGTGGTAACACAATCTACAACATAAAAGTAAATGGCTTGCCACATACAAGGAGGCGATAACAATGCAAATCTCAATGAAGACTGAGAAGCGAGTGAAGGTGAGAAGAGGAGAAGGAAGGGGAGGCAGAAAAGGTAGGGAAGAATGAGTGAAGGAAAGAGAGATCAAAGTTACAAAAGCCAGGACCAAAAGACTGAACCAAGTACATAATAGGGGACAACAATAGACATGAGCAATTGAAGCCAAGAAGAGGTGGAAACACTAGTTGAGATAGCAAATGAAAGAGGAGAGAATTGACAACTCTGGAGCACAAATAGTGAAGGAAAGAAGAAAAAGCTGACAATGCTAGTGTTGAACTAGGGAATGCAATAGATGCGTGGAAGCAAGCATTGGGGAAATGGTTGGATATGTGATCCCGTAGATGTAGTCTATAGGATGTGACAATCAAGACCAAAGTCCCTAAGAGGCAAAGGAGAGGAATGATGATTGGTCCCATCCAAGGAGAAGCCATCTTAGGTCGGGCCCTACCTAAGAAGACGACCTAGAGAGACCCACTAGTGGTGATGTAACCTAGGAAAGGTGAAAACGAATGAAAAAAAGAGAGAGGATCTGGGTATCGCATGTTTTATTCTGTAAATGTGATGATCTGGGTATGATTGAAGTCTGGAATAGTTGTGATGTTTTAAGTTAGCATTTACAGATCTGTACGCATGTTTGCTTTAGTAAAAGAGCGTATACACGCTGGTTCAACATATCAAAGTAGCATATACATCATAAATTTGAATTTGCAGATCTGTACATTGGTTCCTTTTGGTAAAAGTGCATATACATGCTGGTTCGACACATGGAAGTAGCGTATACCTTATAAAGTATGTTTCAGTTGTTTCTATTTGCTATTGCAGAGTTCTGGGTCTTGCTTTAGGTTCTGGTGACTGAATTCTGAATGATCAGATTGATTGATTGTGATTTGCTACAGTGATGACAAGTTGTCAAGTGATTGATTGATTCAGTTGTGGTTGATTCAGAAAGTGATGATTGAGTTTCAGTGATTGGTTGATGCAGATGTATTTGATGGTTGTATTGCAATTATGATTTTCTGAGTTTCAATGTTGTTGATGGGTCCAGTATGAAAATTGGATGAAACGTGGCCTTCAGATTGTGGTGTTGTGTTCCAGGAGTATCCAGTCTGAAAATTCATGAAATGTGGTCCCTGGTGGAAGAGTGGAGTTTTCTGTAGGCTGGCACCTACGTACTAGTAAACATATTGGCTAGTACAAGAGCTAGGGGGTTGTAGCTCCCTTCCAATAGTAGCTGGAGAACAAGAGAAGGTTGTAGCCTTCTGCAGGTGGGTGCCTGCGTACTGGTATGAGTCTGCACCAGTACAAGATTGTAAACAAATTTTCTTATTATTAAAAGAAGACAAAGACGACAACAACAGGTGGTTTTTACCCACATTGGGTTTCCACCTTATATCTTGGTGTTCATGTGTGTTGCTTATGTGTGATGCTTTATTCTGCTTTTACTGCACTGTCTAATAAATCTCTGATATACTGGTTTAAGCTCAATACATGATAAATTGTCTAAATCAAAAGTTCTCTGCATATACGCTGGTTGCTTTAAGTACAATCGCGTGTACACGCTAGTTCACTTCAATGAAGTAGCGTATAAAAATATAGATATGATAATACTAATTCACCCCCCTCTCAATATTATTTCCAAGAATTGGTATCAGAGCAGGTCCTTCAGAAGAAGCTTGATCGCTTGAAGGGAGATCCATCATCATGAGTAATCAAGAAAGCGTGGGATCCATCAGACCGCCAATCTTTGATGGGAGCAATTTTGTTTATTGGAAAATAAGAACCACAGCCTATCTACAATCACTTGGAACAGATGTCTGGGAAATTGTGGAAGGAGGATATACATTTCCAACAACAATTCCTACAAATACGGCAGGTAAAAAACAATATGAAACCAATGCCAGAGCTGTCAATACTTTATTGGGAAGTCTATCACAATCAGAGTTTGTCAAAGTCATGCAGCTCAAATCAACCAAAGAAATATGGGACAAAATCGTTCTGAGCTACGAAGAAGACTCCCAGGTAAAATGTGCTAAGCTTCAAACTCTCAGAATTCAGTATGAAACTTTTAAGATACACAGTGATGAAAGTATAGCTAGTTATTTCTTACGTATAGATGAGGGTGTTAATTGTATGAAGAATCTGGGTGAAGAAATAAAGGAAGTTACTTTAGTTGAAATTTTTTTGAGATCCTTGTTTGCTAAATTTGAATCAAAAGTGTCTGCCATAGAAGAAAAACAAGATCTGCAGACTATCACTATGACACAGTTTCACGGAATCTTAATTGCTTTTGAAATGAGAAAAGGAGGACCATCAGATATGAGAGAAGCTGCATTTAAAGCTTCAGCAAAAGGAAAGGAAGAACACAATGAATCAGGACATATTTCAGAAGAAGAAGATGAGGTAAACTTTGTCAAGAAGCTTCAACGGGGTTCCGGAAGATTTAGAGGTAAGCTACCCTTCAAATGCTTTGCCTATGGCAGAGTCGATCATTATGTTGTCAAATGTCCTCGTAAAGATAAATATGGAAAAGGGAAAGAATATGCAAAATGGAATAGAAAACAAGTTGTAAATAAAAGGAGTTACTATACTCATGAAGATAGCGATGGTTTATCAAATAGTGATGAAGATGAAAATAGTAATGATTATAGACTTCTAATGGCTTATGATGATGATAATTTTTGGGATGCTTTAGAAGAGGATGACCTTCATGAAGAAATCTCTAAACTCAAAATCTGTTTAGAAGAAAAGAATATGATTATAGATACCTTGACATACCAACTTGCTGAAAAGGAAAAACACAATGAAAAACTAGAATGTGAAATTATGGGTCTAAGAAAGGATCTTGAGAAAACGAAATCTCTCAATCTTAGATTTGCTAAAGGATCAGAAAATTTAAATGAAATTATCAAAGTGCAGTGTTCTCCTCTGATAAAGACAGGTCTTGGATATACTAAAGAAGCATCTCAATCACAGAAGCCGTCAACCTCCACTAAAAGCTATCTTGATGTAGCAAAGACCAGTGAACAGTATGACAATCGTCAGCAAAGGCATAAAGTTGATCATCAGGTAAATCATACTCACTTTACTCCAAGGATGAATAGAAGCCACAACCAACCACAGGAAAATCATACTCAATTTGCTCCAAAGATGAATATCAATAGAAACTACAATCACCAGGTCAATAGATTCGATAGTCGCAGGAACTTCTTTAATGGGCAATGTTTTTCATGTCATAATTTTGGGCACAAAGCTACTCAATGTGTTGCTTACAAAACCATCATGACTAGAGAAGCACGAAATCACAGGAATGTAACAGGGATCAAGGGAAGTTCCTATAATAACTTTTCTCCTCTTGAAAATGTAATAGAATGCTCAATCTGTAACAACTTTGGTCATGAAGAATCTGAATGCAGGAGAAAAATATGGCAAACATCTCAAAAGAAGCAAACGCCATTAAATCCCAAGATATGGAGAAGGAAAGAATCTCAAACAGAAAGATGTGGTATAGCCTTGTATGCAGAAGGACAAGAAAATCAGTGGTACATCGACAATGGATGCTCCAAACACATGACAGGTGACAAAGAAAAACTTCACTCATATAATGCCTTAGAAAAGGAAAAGAATGTTTCATTTGGAAATCACACTCCTACTGCCATAAAAGGTAAAGGTTCTTGAAAAAAAAGGTTAAAGCTAGAAATGTTATGTATGTAGATGATTTAGAGCATAACCTGTTGAGTGTCAATCAAATGTGTGATCAAGGAAATGAAGTGGTGTTTCAATCAAACGGATGTGTTGTTCGTGAACTTGATACATGAGAGACCGTGATCAAAGGTACAAGAACTCCAAATAATTTATACATACTCAAGGGAGGACAACAGCAGTGTTATCTAAGCAAAAATGATGAAAACTGGTTGTGGCATAGAAGATTGGGACATCTAAGTTTTTCTCAAATAAGAAAAGCACGCAGATTCAAGACAGTTCATGATCTTCCAGATATCAACATCCCTGAAAATACAATATGCAAACCATGTCAAATCGGTAAGCAAACCAGAGCTCACTTCATGGAAAAAGAAGGGTCAGCTAGTAAGCCTTTTGAACTTGTCCATATTGATTTATGTAGACCATCAAGGAAAAAGTCACCTCATGGAGAAGAATACTTTATTTTGTTCATTGATGATTTTTTCAGAATGTGTTGGATAGGTCTTCTAAAGCATAAAGATGAAGCATTTGAAAAGTTCCAAGCCTTCAAAGCTTTGGTTGAAAATGAATTAGATCGAAAAATCAAATGCCTCAGATCTGATCGAGGAAGGGAATTTACCTCGGATGAATTTTTTGACTTTTGTGAACAACATGGAATAAAAAGGCAATTCTCCACCGCAAGGACTCCTCAGCAAAATGAAGTGGTAGAAAGAATGAACATAACTGTTCAACAAATGGCTCGAGCTATGCTAGATGAATCTGGAACTCTTGCAACCTTCTGGGGTGAAGCTGCATTCGCCGCCGTAACTATTCTCAACCAAGCAAATGTTCGGGTAAATAACACTCAAACTCCACATGAACTTTGGTATGGTAAGACTCCTACTATAAAATACTTTAAAGTTTTTGGAAGCAAATGTTATATCAAAAGGACTGATGAAAAACTTGGTAAGTTTGAGCCCAGAGCAGATGAAGGTATTCTTCTTGGTTACTCTTCCCGAAGTAAAGGATATAAATGTTATAATAAAAGACTTGGGAAAATTGTTGAAAGTATTGATGTTGTAGTTGATGAAGCATGCAAAAATCCAAAACAGATAAAAACAAAAGATTATAACAATGAAAAATATGGGGATTATTTTCCCACATCAAATCACAATGATATTGAAGTAGAAACCAATGAAGCACAAGAAGAAGAGATAACGATAGAAGAAAAGACTTCGTCTAGGTAAGTTCAGAAAAATCATCCAAAAACTCAAATTTTAGGGGAAAATGAGGCAGGTCTACAGACAAGAAGAACTATTACAGATACCTCAAGCTATCTAGCACTACTATCCTCCACCGAACCTCAAAATGTAAATGAATCATGCAAAGATGAATGTTGGCTCAAGGCCATGAATAAAGAACTTCAGCAAATTGAAAAGAATAATACTTGGGAATTAGTTCCTAGACCTCATGATAAAAATATTATAGGAACTAAATGGATATTCAAAAACAAGCTGAATGAAAATGGAGAAGTCATTAGAAACAAGGCCAGACTTGTTTGTAAAGGGTATGCTCAACAAGAAGGTATAGATTTTGAAGAAACTTTTGCACCTGTTGCTAGACTTGAAGCCATAAGGATGTTTCTTGCTCTTTCTAGCTTTTAGAAATTCAAAGTATACCAAATGGATGTAAAATCTGCTTTCCTTAATGGAGATTTAGAAGAAGTTTATATTGAACAACCAGAAGGATTCATTCTTGGAAATGATGCAAAACTTGTATGCAGACTCAAAAAGGCTCTCTATGGTCTGAAACAGGCTCCAAGGGCCTGGTATTACCGCCTTGACAAATATCTACACCAACAAGGTTTTTCAAAAGGTTCAGCAGATAGCAATCTATATACAAAGATTGAAACTGATAAATTGCTAATTATTGTTGTTTATGTTGATGATATCATTTTTGGTAGCAATGAAGAATCCATGAGTTAGAATTTTGCTTCAGTAATGCAGCAAGAATTTGAAATGTCCTTGCTTGGTGAACTTACCTATTTTCTTGGTCTACAAGTTCAACAAAATAAAGATGGTATTTTTCTTTCACAAACCAAATATCTCAAACAGATCTTGAAAAGGTATGGCATGGAAGATTCTAAACCTGTATGTACCCCAATGGTAACAGGATGTAGTCTCAGCTCAAATGATGAATCAACAGCAGTACATCAACCAACTTACAGATCCATGATTGGCAGTCTTCTTTATCTAACAGGTACCCGACCTGACATCATGCATGCAGTAGGAATAGTTGGAAGATTCCAAGCAAATCCAAAGGAATCACACCTTCAGGCAGTCAAAAGAATTTTCAAATATCTTCAAGGAACTCAGAACTTTGGTTTATGGTATCCTAGAGATACAGATCTTACTCTTCATGCATATACAGATGCAGATTGGGCAGGAAGTGTTGATGACAGAAAAAGCACTAGTGGTGGTGCATTCTATATGGGTTCCAGGTTAGTGTCTTGGTTCAACAAGAAACAAAGTTAAATTGCGTTATCTACAGCTAAAGCAGAATATGTCGCTGTTGCATCTTGCTACACACAACTACTTTGGATGATGCAAACCTTGCAAGACATTCAGATCACATGTACTCCACCCATATCCATTCTATGTGATAATATAAGTGCCATTAGTATTTCAAAGAATCCAGTCATGCGCTCCAAGACCAAGCACATACCCATCAAATACCATTTACTACGTGAACAAGTGCTTGAACAAAAGGACAAATTGGAGTATGTTCCCTCCAAAGAACAGGTTGCTGATATATTCACTAAACCACTACCAAGAGAGACATTTGAATATCTCAGACAAAAGTTGGGATGTAATATTCCTAATTAGCCATGGCTAATTGGAATATTCGATTTTGCCCAATTTTTGCCCTCTATAGTTATTTGTAAATAAAAAAGTGAGGACGGGGGACATAACTCAATTTAAGAATAAAAAGTCACTTCCTAGTAGCACAACGTTGTGACTTAAAGAGGAGCCAAGGGGGGGCCAAAGGGGGATGCAGAAATGGGACCCACGCAGACACATGGAGGGACTGCGCAGGAGGGAAGAACACGTGGCAAGAGGAGAATCACGCAAGAGGAGGTGAGCCTAGGGATTGTGAGAGGCAAAGGCTATAAAATAGAAAGGAGCCCCCTCATTTTTGGATCATTCAGTTATGTGCATTTTGAGCTAGTCGTTTCGACTTCTGAGCACGCTAGCTGTTTAGCTAGTCTGCAACACTGTTTAGTGCATTGAGTGTCTTCGTTCAGAGATCTCGCCCTTAGCCCCGGGGGACTTTGAGTGCCTGCTCGGGCAAGGTATTTCCTTTGGCATTTCAGCAGTAGTTTTATCAATATTCCAGTAGTAGTTTCAGCAGCGTTTTGGAGGACTATGCAACACTGGGAGAGGGATGCAGTTCTTTCTGGCAGTAGTGTTGGAGTAGGGTTTCTGTAGGAGGATTCATGCTGGGTGATTGAGTAGGGGACTAGCCCTTGCCTATTGGAGGAGTTTTGGCAGAGTTTCAGGCAGAGTTTAGAGGAGTCTTCTTTAGTGGCAGCGCAGAGCATTGAGGAGTTGCGCAAAACCCCAAGGGGGTGGTTTTCGGGGGTCGGCTATTCCAAGAAAGCTTTATGGGTTTTTCTGGGTTTTTGGAGTAGAGCCCGATTCCAAAGTTTTGGCATTTTCTGAGGAGGGGAGCAACCCCAAATCATTATTTTTTTTCAAAAAATAGTAGTAGCATGACAGTTCTCCAGTAGCATCCACGCAGAGGGGCCATTCCTTGTTATTCTAAGAGTATTTCTTCACTTGCCTTGTGCAAGTCGAAGTGCCATCTGTCTGATCACCTCTTGTACTCATTTTATTGCTCAGTATAACAAAATGGATTAGTATTTCTCGCTGCATTTCCTTGTGTAACTGCTTATATTTTCGTTTACATTATTATATGTTGTTCCACTGTTATTTTATCACTTCTGGGTTATTATATCATTTGCACGTATTTGGTTGGAATTTTTGCTGGGGTTTGAGGAATATTCCAGGTTAGGAATATTACAGTGGTATCAGAGCATAGATTTGGCTTACCCTGTGGAGCTAGCAATCTATGACACCGGGGGAAAAACCCTACATTTGTTACAGAGGTAGGAGATACACAGACATTGGACATAGGTTGGAGAATACCTACGGAGAGGGAGACTGTGTTCTGGTGGTGGATGCAGAACAGGAGGAGCCGGTGGTTGACGCAGAACCAATGTTTTACAACTCGGACTCGGACTCGGACTCGGCCGAGGATCGACTCCGACTCGGACTCGGACTCGGTAATGACTCGGCCGGCTCGATTTCAATGACTCGGTCGTTGTAAAAAATACATTAAATATTTATTTTTTTTATAAAAAAACATAGTTTTGGAACAGTAAGAAATTAGGGATACTTAGATCTCAATATCTCTGTAGAATTGAAGTTTGAAAGGAATTATCGAACTTGTATTCGGAATTATAATCTGATTGTTGAGAATCACTGCTAAACATTGTGAATAGTTATGTTGCTGCATAATTAGGTTGTGGATGGTTGGGGTATTGTAAATTGTGGACTGGTTTCTAACTGTTGAAGTATTCAGTGGACATTATTTAGCACTGTTTCACTGTATTGTTTTTGACAATTGCATTTGAATTACAGAATTTACATTATGAATAAAAATTTGCGGTATTAATTGATATCCTTGATTGCACGTTCTATATGAAATTCTGTTAAACCCCTAGGGTAAATTAGGGCAAAATTCCACTGGCACATTACAATTTCCCTCTAGTTTACTTGCTGTATGTGTGGCCTCTCTCAAGCTGAACGCATACCCTTCTTTTTCCGTTGGTGTGGCCTCAAATACATAAGGGATGAGTTTGCTTGCTGGTGTGAGTAGAACAGAGGTCGAAACTACCTTCTTGCTGGCCATATGAGCTACCAAAGTCAACACTTAGTGGACTATCAGCTGCGTATGCCCTATATTGGCACTCAAGGCCACGAATTATCACTTTTTTGGGGCTAATCTCTGCAAAAACGAGTTGCTGTACCTGTACATCATTTTTTATGAGCTGTTACGCTGCCCAGCCGTGCCCACATTGACTCGGCCGAGTCATAACGGACCCGGCCGGGTTGACCGAGTCAGCTATGACTCGGCCGAGTCATTGGATGACTCGGCCGAGTCATAGCTGACTCGGTCAGCCGAGCCGGGTTGCTGGCCGGGTCAGTGTTTTCGGTTTCAACTCGGTCCGAAACGGCCGTTTCGGTTTCAACTCGGCCGAGTTGTAAAACTATGCGCAGAACAGAAAGAGCCGGTGGTGGACGCAGAGTAGATGGCAGACGAGGATGGGAAGAGATTTGCGGATATGCTCCTCAAATCAGTGCAGGATCTGTCGAGGCAGATTGAGGTGATGGGGCAGAGATTCACGGTAGTAGAGGCCAGACAACGTGACAACCCACGAGTTTTTCAGATTGGTGAGGGATCAAGTGCATCCCATCATTTGCCAGAGCAGCGTGATACTGCGCAATAGGTAGCCTCGCATGCCCCTACACGCTCTACCATGCCCACATTCTTAGGAGCAGACACGGGGGTCGGAGCCCAGCAAGAGGCAGAGCCCGGCCATATAGGCGATTATTTTGCAGAATACTAGGCATATGGGCAGGAGTTCAGGGACGCCCTTTCATTCAGAGATTTCATTAAGCTCCAGTGGGATAGTAGGCCCTGCAATCATCACAGAGGAAACCGGCGTTACCATGATGGTGACACCCACCGTGCAACGAGTAGATTCCACTTGCCTACGTTTGATGGTTCATCAAACAGTTCGGCGAAGTCTTGGGTGGAGAAGCTGGACATTTATTTCCAGCTCAACCAGATGTCGGAGGCGGAGGCCATCAAGGTGGCAACATTGCATTTGGATGTCGAGGCCCAGGATTGGTGGTTTCATGGGATGGTTACACTTGGGCACTCTACAGTGACGACATATGCAGTGTTTACCAGGAGATTGATGGAGCGATTTGATCGGAGGGATCTAGAGCAGCATTTTGTTGAGCTGGCGAGGCTCAAATAAACAGGGAGCCCAGAGACCTACATTACAGATTTCTTGAGGGTCTTCGTGATGGTGCCAGACCTATCCACGACACGGAGGGTCTATATGTATGTTGAGGGGTTAGCAGAGCCACTTCGGGGTCTAGTTTGATCCACTAGACCAGCCACACTCCAGGACGCTATCAGCAAGACCTGGGACTTACAGGATGTCTTACCCGGGAAACCGAACACCTTACCCCCAAAGACAACCTTTTCAGTCTAAGAAGAAGGATGTGAGGATTCCACTTCCAAAGGGGAATCCACGACGAGTACAGATTGAGGACGATGTCAAGAAGGAGCTGAAGAACAAGCGGTTGTGCTTCACATGTCAGGAGTCGTGGGCACCAGGACATAAATGTGCTGCTAGTAAAGCACATTTTATTGAGGTCTTCTCTGAGAGCAGTGGAGAAGAGGATGACGAGGATGATGTGGAGGCAGGAGATAGCCATGCCATACAAGGACCTTTACTACCTCCACCACCAACAGCAAGTGGTGCATCTTTTGCACCTACCGGAGGGGCCCTTGCAACATTGTGAGGAGTTCCCAAATATCTGACGCTACGCGTATTAGGGACAGTACGTGGCCAGCAGGTGTCAGTTTTGGTTGACAGTGGGGCAACCCACAACTTCATCAATGCACAGATGGTTGAGTGGAGAGGTATTCAGACAGAGAGCTTCGATGGGTTTTTAGTCTTGGTCCCAAGAAATCAAACCATGACATGTGCTCGTTATGTTCCAGAGCTTTCAGTGACGATGGGCATCTACACATTGACTAACCACTTTTTCGTGGTCGATATCCCGGACACCAACATGATACTGGGCCAGCACATTGCCACAACGGATTGGAAGACCCTAGAGATGGAGTGGGATGATGAGAAGACAGGGAGGCATGAGAAGATACAGGGACAGCACACATACCCGCCTCAGACTGTGTCGACTCATTGGATGGAGGCAGTCTTCCGGAAGGGAGACATAGAGTGGGCAGTGGAGCTGTGGGCATCGGAGGCAAGGACTACAGGGCAGACAGTACATCCAGAGATACAGTCCATCCTTGATCAGTATGCCATAGTGTTTAGGGAGATTCCACCAGGACAGCCGCCGGATCGGGGGTTTGAGCACACCATCGAGCTTGAACAGGGCATACAGGCAGTGATCACTACCCCCTATAGGCACCCCAAGGCCTATCGGGATGAGATTGAGCAGGCTATCCAGGAGTTGCTGGCTCTTGGGCACATTCGACCGAGCACGAGTCCTTTTGCTTCTTCTGTGGTGTTGGTGAAGAAGAAGGACGACACATTAAGGATGTGCATTGACTATAGGGCCCTGAACAAGAAGACCCTGAAGAACAGGTACCCCATACCCAGGATCGATGAGTTGATGGACGAGTTGAGGGGAGCACGATTCTTCTCAAAGATTGATTTGAGATCTGGGTACCATCAGATTCGCGTGAGGGAGCAGGACATTCCCAAGACCGCCTTCAGGTGTCACTATGGGCACTTTGAGTTCTTGGTGATGCCTTTTGGGCTAACCAATGCCCCCGCTACATTTCAGTCTTGCATGAATCACATCTTCCGTAGTCACTTGAGGAAGTTTGTGTTGGTATTCTTTGATGACATTCTCATTTACAGCAGGACTTGGGAGGAGCATCTCCAGCACATTGAGACGGTATTGCGTATCTTACAAGAGCAGCAGTTCTATGCCAAACTCTCCGAGTGCGAGTTTGAGCTGACGGAGATGTTATATCTGGGACACATCATAGGTGTGGACGGAGTGAGAGTCCATGAGGAGAAGATCAGGGCCATCAAAGAATGGCCGGAAATGTGACGGAACTTCGAGGGTTCACTGGCATTTGTACTTACTACTGGAAGTTCATCAAAGGTTTCTCGCAGCTTGCTCAATAGGGTGTGGGACTCACCTCCATTGAAGTTGAATATGCTAGTGTAGTTCATGTCGGGAAGCATCTTTCTCGGATGTGGATGTTACTCGGTGAGCTAGATCTTACTCAACGTCATACTCTTTTTAGATTTTGTGACAATCAAAGTACCATTAAGCTTATTCATAATCTAGTGAATCATCAAAAGTCCAAACACATTGAAATTTTCATGCATTACATTAAGCTCCTCCATGCTCATGGCAAACTTGTACCAATCTTTGTTCCTTCCACAGACCAACTTGCAGATATCTTCTTCACCAAATATCTGTCTAAGCTCACCTTCACTCGTTTATGCGCACATATTAGTATATGTTAGCTGCCATTAAGGGAGAAAACATGATGTACTATAATATCATCTCACACGGCTCCTTGTTTAGATTAAGGGGCGGTGTTGACTACATGTGGCTGATCTTCACTTGTGGCAATGTGCTGGCCCACTATGTGGGTAGGTGAGGCCCTTAATGGGCCAATCTTTGGGTAGTGAAACCCACTGTTGTACTTTATTCTATTTTTTCTTATTTTCTTATAAGGCTGACCTAGTCTCCTCCTTGGGGCTAGCGCCTTAACCATAGTGGAGTGGTATAAATACATCACCTAATTCATTTGTAATATCATCTCATTCAAGTGAATTAATCTATTCTTTGCCTAAGGGCACCTACAAAGTATTCCCTTGTTCCCCACGCTATTTGGGATCTGGCCAAAAGGGCCTTTAGATATCCGTAAAGTAGGATTCCTAGTCTGTCACCCTAGGACTCCTTTGTGCAATGTTAGGATCTTATTGACTAGGTTTTGAGATGTAGAGTTATGGTGGTGTTGCAATTTAGGGCCCCTACACCTGAGGGTTTAGAGAAAGTATGTTGGGAGTTGGAGTGAAAGGGATATTACACTTTTAATAACATTTTTAAATACTAGGTTCATTGGAGAAGATAATGCAGGATGCTTACAGGGGAATTCGTTTACATTAGGATGTTGACTTGAACTGCATCTGGAACCATGCATTTGACTGATACAAGACTCAAAGTTAATAAGTAGGGATAATAGCTATACTGGATAGTACCCTTAATTTGCTATGAATCTCAATGATCAGAAATTTATATAGAGGGAATAAACAAAATTATTGAAATTGAAATAGTGAACTGAGAGTGTTTCCCCTTCCTTCATTTTGAATAAGTTGTATCTTGCTCGAACTAATGAATAGGACACTGCACCCCTGACAGATTTGACGAGGAAGGGGGCATTCAGTTGGTCAGATACGGCGCAACGAGCCTTTGACAGACTCAAGGAGGTTATGAGCAGCTGCCCAGTGCTTGCGTTGCCAGATTTTACGCAACCATTTGTTTTGGAGTGTTATGCGTCAGGAGAGGGGATCGACGCAGTGTTGATGCAGGGAGGTCACCCCATAGCCTTTGAGAGCCGGAAGCTCCTTCCGCACGAGAGGTTGTATTCTATATACGACAAGGAGATGCTGGCCATCATGTATGCATTAGCTAAGTACCGGCAGCATTTGGTGGGTAACAGGTTCAGGGTGAGAGCTGATCACAACAGCTTCAAGTTCTTTTTGGAGCAGAAGCAACTATAGGAGAGGCAGCAGAAGTGGATCAGCAAGATCCAAGGATATGACTTTGACATTGAGTATGTCAAGGGTAAGAACAATGTGGTAGCAGATGCCCTTTCACGTAGACCAGCCACGTTGTCTCTTATAAGCTTGGATACAGACTGGAGGGCTTGACTCTTAGTAGAGTACTCCAAGGACAGGTTTACATGTGAGGTTCTGGATGGGTAGGTGGCAAATGACAGGTACAGGGTGGTCAATGAGATCATCTATTACAGGGACCGGATCTTCTTGACTGAGGGGTCTCAGCTCAAGAAGAAGATACTCCAGGCATCACATGATTCACCATTGGCAGGACATCAGGGGTTTACCAAAACCTACAGGGCCATTAGGGAGAGGTTCTCACAGAAGGGCCTCAAGGAGGACGTACTCCAGCACATCCGAGAGTGTTGGAGTACGTCCTTCTGGCCCATAAAAGGGAGAGATGAGCCATCCCGTAGGATTATTGCAACCTCTTCCCATTCCGGACAGGAAATGGGAGAGTATTTCGATGGACTTCATCACAGAGTTGCCCACAGTACAAGGCAAGCATTGCATCTTTGTTGTCGTTAATCGACTAACGAAGCATGCACATTTTTTTGCCATATCTGCACACTATACAGCAACACAGGTGGCCGAGCTATTCTTTAGAGAGATCTTCAGGCTACATGGTCTTCCTAATACTATCGTCAGTGACAGGGACAGCCGTTTCATGGGCGGATTTTGACAGGAGACTTTCCGATTGGTGGGGACGGAGTTGACACCGAGTACCAGTGATCACCCACAGACGGATGGGCGGATAGAGATAGTTAACAAGTGGCTAGAGGGCTACTTGTGTAACTATGTCAGTGGGCTGTAGCGAGCATGGTTGAGGTGGCTACATCTAGGGGAGTGTTGCTACAATACTTCACATCACATGTCCATTAGTATGTCACCATCCTATGCCTTATATGGGTATCATCCTTTATCTTTTCAGATGTGATGTTTGGTGATAGCAAGGCTCCCAGAGCCAAGATTTGGATCCAGGAGAGTCGGGATATTCTTCGAGCTCTCAAGGATAACATGGCTACAGCATAGAACCAGCAGAAGCTGTATGCCAACAGGAGTCAGGTGGAGAGACAGTTCGAGGTAGGGGACATGGTCTACCTACGATTACAGCGATACCGACAGTCGTCACTAAAGCAGAAGGGGGCTGAGAAGCTCAAGCCCCGCTTTTATGGGCCGTACAGGGTGATACGCAGGGTTGGACAGGTTGCATATGAGTTGGAGCTGCCCCAAGGCAACAAGATTCATAACATTTTTCATGTATCATGCCTGAAAAAGGCATTGGGGCAGCAGGTATTGTAGCCGAAGGCTATCATTGATACCAAGGAGAGGCAGCTACGGAGCAGGACAGTCCGGGAATTCTTGGTGAGGTGGAAGAATTTGCCAGATGAGGATGCCACTTGGGAGAGTGAGAAGATCTTGCAGCATCCATCACTTCAGTTGCTTGAGGACAAGCAACATTTTGCCGGGGGAGACTGTAATATTCCTAATTAACCATGGCTAATTGGAATATTCGATTTTGCCCAATTTTTTCCCTCTATAGTTATTTGTAAATAAAAAAGTGAGGACGAGGGACATAATTCACTTTAAAAATAAAAAGTCACTTCCTAGTAGCACAACATTGTGACTCAAAGAGGAGCCAAGGGGGGGCCAAAGGGGGATGCAGAAATGGGACCCATGCAGACACATGGAGGGACTGCGCAGGAGGGAAGAACACGTGGCAAGAGGAGAATCACGTAGGAGGAGGTGAGCCTAGGGATTGTGAGAGGCAGAAGCAATAAAATAGAGAGGAGCCCCCTCATTTTTGGATCATTCAGTTATGTGCATTTTGAGCTATAGTCGTTTTGACTTCTGAGCATGCTAGTTGTTTAGCTAGTTTGCAGCATTGTTTAGTGCATTGAGTGTCTCCGTTCGGAGATCTCGCCCTTAGCCCCGGGGGACTTCGAGTGCCTGCTCGGGCAAGGTATTTCCTTTGGCATTTCAGCAGTAGTTTTATCAGCATTCCAGCAGTAGTTTCAGCAGCGTTTTGGAGGACTGCGCAGCACTGGGAGAGGGACGCAGTTCTTTCTGGCAGTAGTGTTGGACTGGGGTTTCTGCAGGAGGATTTATGCTGGGTGATTGAGCAAGGGACCAGCCCTTGCCTATTGGAGGAGTTTTGGCAGAGTTTCAGGCAGATTTTAGAGGGGTCTTCTTCAGTGGCAGCGCAGAGCATTGAGGAGCTGCGCAGAACCCCAAGGGGGTGGTTTTCGGGGTCGGCTATTCCAGGAAAGCTTTCTGGGTTTTTCTTGGTTTTTGGAGTAGAGCCCAATTCCAGAGTTTCGGCATTTTCCGAAGAGGGGAGCAGCCCCAAATCATTATTTGTTTTTCGAGCAATAGTAGCAGCACGACAGTTCTCCAGTAGCACCCACGGAGAGGGGCCATCCCTTGTTATTATGAGAGTATTTCTTCACTTGCCTTGTGCAAGTCGAGGTGCCATCTGTCTGATCACCTCTTGTACTCATTTTATTGCTCAGTATAATAAAATGGCTTAGTATTTCTCGCTGCATTTCCTTGTGTAACTGCTTATATTTCCAGTTTACATTATTATATGCTGTTCCACTGTTATTTTATCACTTCTGGGTTATTATATCATTTGCACGTATTTGGTTGGAATTTTTGCTGGGGTTTGAGGAATATTCTGGGTTAGGAATATTACATGGGAGTAGTTGCTACATCATCCTGCTGTTAAATCCAATTTTTCAGAGAAAGGTTATAACTTATTATACGCATGTTTCATGAAGTATAGTCGCGTACATATGCGGGTTTCTGTGGGTCAAGGAGCGTATATGTTTTTCAGTCAAGAAAAACAATGGGCAGGCTCTGATATGGGTGCTCTGACTGATATTGATGATTAATATCTATCGATATGCTTTGTTCATTAATTTTTATCTCATTAACAAAGATGCATTGATCATTGACCTGTTAACAATGCATAGGTAGCAGAGGTTCAAGGGGAGCATTAGCCTTCCCGTACATTCAGCGCTGTTGGCATTATGGTTGCTGAGTCTCACTATGGGTTCAGATATTTATACCATTTGTTGCTTAAGTCATGTAAAATTCTAGGGTGTGATATGTCTTCTCATACATTTGAATGAGTCCTCTTGGACAAATGATGTAATTTGTATCCCCACTTTACATGGGATGGATGATGTAATATTTATTGTTTCTGTCATGTATAAATAAATTAGGTATATCCCCACTATGTTGGGATATGGATGTATGTATGAGTCATTGGTGATAGGACTGTCATCCTCACATAGTTGAGTTATAGAGTCATGTTATTCTTTTAGAAAATATTTTTGCAAACTCTACTTGTGCTCAGGGGGAGCATGGACAGTTTCAATGCTTCTCAGCATGTACAAAAGCGGAGCTCAATCAGAGAATTCAGCATGTACTCAAGGGGAGCATGAACAACATAATGTATGTCAAAGGGAGATAATATCTTGGTCCACCCTTTGCCCTTAATGTCAAAGGGGGAGAGTGACTTCGTGTTGTTGTTGCCATCAAGTCCAAAGGGGGAGATTGTTGGCATTATGATATAGGGGTTGTCCTTGATGGCAACTCACTCAGATGAAATATCACCGTGTAGTAGGTCAACAACAAAGAATTACAGATCAGACTCCAAAGAATGAAGAAATAGAGGTATACGCAGGTTCACCTTGTCCAAGCTACGTATACACGCAGGTTTACTAAACAAAAGGAGCATACACGTACACACGCACGTTCATAGAAGGAAAAGCGCATATATCTTGGAAAACCAAAAGTTTTTTGCCCAAGGTATTTCTTGGTCCAAGGTATTTGACCCAAGGTATTTGGTCCAAGGTATTGGTCCTAAGTAGTTTTAGTCCATGGTATTGAGAAAGGCATACACCTACATAAGGAGGAGAAGATCATTAGGCCAGATGGGTGTGCAAGGATTTGAATATCTTATGAAGTGTTGGATCATATATGCAGGTTAATGAGCTTCTGATGGTTTGCTTGATCTGATTTAAGGATGCACCTATATGGTTGATGAAGGTTGATGGACCGGGATCATAAAGGCTTAAAAGTATTATCATTATGTGGTTTGATCTTGAACAGTCTAGATCTGAATACTGACGCATGTTTTATTCTGTAAATGTGATGATCTAGGTATGACTGAAGTCTGGAATAGTTGTGATGTTTTAAGTTAGCATTTACAGATCTGTACGCAGGTTCGCTTTAGTAAAAGAGCGTATACACGCTGGTTCAGCATATCAAAGTAGCGTATACATCATAAATTTGAATTTGCAGATTTGTATGCTGGTTCCTTTTGGTAAAAGTGCATATACACGTTGGTTCGACACATGGAAGTAGCATATACCTTATAAAGTATGTTTCAGTTGTTTCTGTTTGCTGTTGCAGAGTTCTGGGTTCTGCTTTGGGTTTTGGTGACTATATTCTGGTGACAGTGTTCTGAATGATCAGATTGATTGATTGTGATTTGCTACAGTGATGATGGGTTGTCAAGTGATTGATTGATTCAGTTGTGGTTGATTCAGAAAGTGATGATTGAGTTTCAGTGATTGGTTGATGCAGATGTATTTGATGGTTGTATTGCAGTTATGATTTTCTGAGTTTCAATGTTGTTGATGGGTCCAGTATGAAAATTGGATGAAACGTGGCCTTCAGGTTGTGGTGTTGTGTTCTAGGAGTATCCAATTTGAAAATTCATGAAACATGATCCCTACTGGAAGAGTGGAGTTTTCTATAGGCTGGCACCTATGTACTAGTAAACATATTGTCTAGTACAAGAGCTAGGGGGTTGTAGCTCCCTTCCAGTAGTAGCTGGAAAACGAGAGAAGGTTGTAGCCTTCTATAGGTGGGTCCTGTGTACTGGTATGAATCTGCACTAGTACAAGATTTGTAAACATATTTTCTTATTATTAAAAGAAGACAGAGACGACAACAGAAGGTGGTTTTTACCCACATTGGGTTTCCACCTTATATCTTGGTGTTCATGTGTGTTGCTTATACTTCCATGGGATCTCCCCTATTGCCCTATGGCTTTAGGAAGGGCATTACTTGGGAAACCTTGATTTTGATAGCACGATCCTGTTTCCCCATCCACATTTTTCACTCCCCTCTGCACATGAAAACCCTTATTTCATCATATTCAAACAAGGCACACAAGGCACTAGCACACACCCTCCCCTTGTCCACAAGTCTAGGTTGGGCCTAGAAATGTTGCCTTGGAGGTTGATGTAGTTAAAAGAATGTTAAAATCATATCATGGCCACAAGCACTAAACAAAAGAAAAAGAATATTATAAAATGCAAATGACGGTCGGGACATTTAATATGGCACATGGAAAAAAGTCGAGCATGAGCTCTACCCTTTATTATGGCCATCACCGTAGTTCCTAGGGCCCTATGAGTGCCCCAAAATCATTAAAGAACCCATGCACGTCCCAAACCTTGGTGGGAAATGAACTACCCCACCTTAAGTGGGTAATAATTGACTATATCATAAACAACCTGCTCTCATTTCCTAGAGCCCCAACCAGTGGTACAAAAAAAAGTCAAGAAAACGCAAAAGGGAAATAAAGAAGGGTGGCAAAACAAAGGATCGAGTAACTCATGTATCCATGATTTCTCCCTCCTACACATATACACCCAAATAATCATCATTGCCACCCTTGAACCCATGGCATTTGGACTTGAGACATTCGTGTCCCCATCCATTCATCATCATTCATGAGACACCTACCAGGCACCTTCCTTCCTTCTTAGGGACTAGGAACACCTAAAAAGGGTTGTTTATTACCCACTCCTACCTAGGGAAGTAACACTAAACTTAGAAAGGAAGCCCACTATGAAGTCGGAATGTGCCCTTGATAAACAAGCTTGGTTCACTTAGATGTACCAATGAATTATTGTACCTAATTATGAGGATGTGCATTGGATATTATATGTAATTGGCAAGTGGTTTCATCATGGGTTGGGCAACATAAGTGGGGCCCAAGTCCACTAGAGGATCATAGGGACACCTATCAATTAAAGGATGTACCAGGCACCTTCCTTACCTCTTAGGGGCTGGGAACACCTTATAGGGTTGTTTATTACCCACTCCTACCTAGGGAGGTAACACTAAACTTAGAAAGGAAGCCCACTATGAAGTCAGAATGTGCCCTTGATAAACAAGCTTGGTTCACTTAAATGTACCATTGAATTATTACCTAATTGAGAGGCTGTGCATTGGATATTATATGTAATTGGCAAGTGATTTCATCATGGGTTGGGCAACATAAGCGGGGCCCAAGTCCACTAGAGGATAATATTGACACTCTCGGGTGAAGCGTTGAGAGCCATAGGAATCCCATGATGTGTAGAGCATCATTCCATGCCATTGGCATCCTCAACACCTTCAACAATCTACTCATTTACCTACATTATTCACGAGATGATGTGCATGGAACAGTGTGCCCAGGGTGGCTTAGCGTTATATGGCAGCTGATCTCATATAAATAAAACTCAACTTCATTCATGTTGGATCATCATCACACTTGGTAACTTCGGCCTTCTTGGCAAATACGCACTCCTTCTTTGTGTTAGCTATTGGATGTCTTGGATGCATTTTGATATTTGGAGATGAAATTTGATTTTATTTAGAGCTATCTTTTGATTTGTAGATGGATATATGATATTGTCATCTAGTAAGTGCCTCTTGTTGATGTCTCATTCTTAAAAAATGTCTAATGTATGGAATTGTTGCAGCTAGATTAATGTTATATTGTGCCCTAGTTGTTGAAGATTTATTTTGAAATCTATTTGGTTGGCAATTGCACATGTTACTCATAGCATGACATGTGATGAATGCTCCTAGTGGATGAAATTTTGTTTTTCCTCCATAAAACTCCATAAAATTTGAGTGGGTAATTGTTAAGGGTTGGTAGCTAGGGCATCAATCCTTGAGCACCTTAAAGACAATTATGGCAAATCTGAAGCATCTAGGACTCCATAAGCCCAAGGAAGAAGGCACTGGTCCAAAACATTTCATGATCAAATTTATATTTCTCCATATTTTCTAATCCCAAAGTTCTGATCCTCTCTTCTTAGACGGCTAGCATAGGTCATAGAGTGAAATTCGTTAGAGAGTGAAACGATGGATTCCGATATAATAGACTTCAAGCTTAGGGTCTTAGCGACAAGTCCTCAAAGTTTGAGAAGCATCCCTTGTGTATTCAAACATAAAAACTCTTTCCCGAGGTGTGCCCTAGAAGATAAACCCTAGTTTGCATTTCCTTGACTTGGGCTCTTCTCAGTGTTCATTGGAATAAATCATAAGAAGCCCTTTCTTCTCCTTGCCTTGATCTCAGGAGTACCTTTAACCATGATAATTCACAAAACCCTAGATCTCGTGCAAGTTTCTTCTAGGTCTCTAATAGGGTGTGAAAACCCTTTTGAAGTGCCATAATATCACATAGAGCTTCCCTTAAGAAGTCCTACCTCATCGCCTAGAACCTCAAGCCCTCCAATATAATTTAAGGTGATTTTTTTATCTTTGGAACTCCTCCAATCAGTGAAAGTCCATAATGAGCAGGTGACATTGGTTGTGTGACAGTGGGACATTGCCCCATTGTTATCACTTAGTCTAGCTCTTTAACCCTTAGTCTTTCCCTCCTTAGGGCCTGCTAGATTGTGTGGTAACACAACCTACAACATAAAAGTAAATGGCTTGTGACATACAAGGAGGCGATAAGAATCGCAAATCTCAATGAAGGCTAGGAAACGAGTGAAGGTGAGAAGAGGAGAAGGAAGGAGAGGCGAAAAAGGTAGGGAAGAACGAGTAGAGGAAAGAGAGATCAAAGCTACAAAACCCAGGACCAAAATACTGAACCAAATACGCAAATGGGGACAACAATACAGATGAGCAACTGAAGCCTAGGAGAGGTGGAAACACTAGTTGAGAGAGCAAATGAAAGAGGTGAGAATTGACAACTCTGGAGCACAAATAGTGAAAGAAAGAAGAAAAAGCTAACAATGCTAGTGTTCAACTAGGGAATGCAATAGGCACGTGGAAGAAAGCATCGGGGCAATGGTTGGAGATGTGCTCCCATACCTGCAGTCTATAGGATGCGACAATCAAGACCAAAGTCCCTACTAGGCAAAGGAGAGGCATGATGATTGGTCCCATCCAAGGAGAAGCCATCTCAGGTCCGGCCCTACCTAAGAAGACGACCTAGAGAGACCCATTAGTGGTGATGTAACCTAGGAAAGGTGAAAACAAATGAAACAAAGAGAGAGGATATAGGAGGAGTAATTCCCCAAGTTGATTATAAAGTAAAGAAGTATAAAGGAGAAAGGGTTCATGAGTAAAAGTATGAGTAAAGGGTCAAATGAAAAATCAAAATTGGGGATATTACATTTTCAAAGTTTCAAATCGTCACATAAAGCTTCTTTAGAGTTCCCACCGCATCTTCTGGAATCTTGACCTTAGGCATATCCATTATCATTGCAAATCTCAAGCCTTAAATCATGATCTCCTAGGTATTTTTTGGAGAGCCTTTAGCTTCCATGAGGCATTGAGCCATCATTATACCTCTCCTTGAATGGGCTTAGTGGAATCACTTCACACCTAAATCATTGACCTATTCATTCCTAGTGATTCCCTTCCTATCGGGATGCCTCCCATCAGTGAAAGTCCATAAAAGGCAGGGTGCCTTGACTGGGGTGATAGTGGGTCATTGTCCCAAATTTGTCACTTAGCCTAGAAGTTGTCCCTTAGGTTTCCCTTCACTAGGGCCCTACTAGATTGTGTTGTAACAATACCCTTAGGTTAATTAAGACCTCCTTTGGTCAAATCAAACCACTTATTGGTGAAACATCTCACCTATTTTGAGAATTTTAAGTAATGTAATGAAATAACTGGTAGTTTGACTTAGTCATGAAGCATATTGTGGATGAAAAGTTGACTGTTTTTACAAGCAAACGGAGGAAAGATGTTGAGATCCTAATCTATAAATAGAGAAACCTCCCTCCTTTGCAGTTCATTATAAATTGTTGAGATCATTTCTCCATAATGTGAAACATTTTCATGAAATATTTGGTGTTCATCATGAATTATCTTCCTCAATTTATTTCACATATTTCTTAAGGTGATTTGTGGATAACTAAAGAATACTACAAAAACTAACTAGATCAATCAATTTCAAGGGAAACTTTGCACTTGTTGCAGGACGTCCAAGGTTTTACTCACACATCTCTCTTGAGGATCATATTGACACCCCTGGGGGAAGATTTGAGAGCCATTGGACTCCCAACATGTGTAGTGCATTATACCATGCCATGGCCACCCTCAACACCTTCAACAATCTACTCATTGCCCTACATTATTCATGAGATGATGTGGTTGGACCAATGTGCCCCGACTGGCTTAGCATTATATGGCAATTGATCCAAGGCCGGAGGAGGTTTGTCTCATCCCTTGATACATGGGAGGGAAAGCACCATCATCAAAGCCCTCAGTATTGGAGCATCACAGGCTATTTTATCATCAGGAGACCCATTTGACCAGTTTTCGTGTCCCAAACTCTCTTTGACATGATGACTTCAATGGAGACCAAGGGGCCATCGCCTTGTTCATCATTTATGGAGCCCTCTCACACACTTTGGCACCAAGAGGACTCCACATGGCCCTCCAATGGCCTAACATCAGAATGACATCATCAATTTCGCTAATAGTCGCATGATTATTTCATAATATGAAATAGATACATGGTCGGCTTGTGACCAAGGCATGTATTTTGCACATTTTTATAATGATAGGGGCCTTGGGCAAATAATTTGACCTACTAGGTCTCATATAAATAAAACTCAACTTCATTTGTATTGGATCATCATCACACTTGCGAATTTCGGCCTACTTGGAAAATCCACACTTTTTCTTTGGATTAGGTCTTGGATGTCTTGGATGCATTTTGATATTTCGAGCTATTTCTTGATTTGTGGATGGCTATGTCATATTGTTAGCTTATAACTGCCTCTTGTTGAAGTTTCATCCTTGAAAAATGTCTAATATATGGAATTGTTGCAACTAGATTAATATTATATTGTGCCCTAACTGTTGAAGATTTATTTTGAAAGCTATATGGTTGGCAATTGCACATGTTAGTCATAGCATGACATGTGATGAATGTTCCTAATGGATGAAATTTTGTTTTCCTCCATAAAACTCCATAAATTTTGAGTGGGTGATTGTTGAGGGTTGGTAGCTAGGGCATCAATTCTTGGCCTCCTTAAAGACGATTATGGCAAATTTGAAGCATCTAAGGTCACAGGAGAAGGCACTAGTCCAATCCATTTCGTGATCAAATCCTTCTTTCTCCATATTTTCTTCTCCCAAAGTTTCAATCCCCTCTTCTTCGACGATTAGGTTAGGGCATAGAGTGAAATTCTCTAGAGAGTGGAAGGGTGGATTCCGAGATCATAGACTTCAAACTCAGGGTCTTAGCTACAAGAACTCAAAGTTTGACAAGAATCCCTTATGTTTTTATCCAAAAAAACTCTTGCCCTATATGTGCCTTAGAAGGGAAACCCTTGTTTACATTTCCTTGACCTAGGGACTTCTTCGAGGGTTGTGTGAGCTTAGTATTCATTGTAATAAATCATCAGAGGCCCTTTCTTCTCCTTGCCTTGATCTCGGGAGTACCTTTAACCATGATAATTCACAAAACCCTAGATCTTGTGCAAGTTTCTTCTAGGTCTATTATAGGGAGCGAAAACCCTTTTGAAGTGCCATATTATCGCATAAAGCTTCCCTGAAGAAGTCATACCTCATCACCTAGTACCTCAAACCCTAGAACATCAATTAAAGATGAGTGTTTATCTACCGAGACTCCTCCCATCAATGAAAGTCAGTAAAGAGAAAGGAAAACTAGCTGTGATGACAGTGGGACATTGTCCAATTGTTATCACCTAGTTTAGCTCTTTGACCCATAGGCTTTCCCTCCTTAGGGCCTTCTAGATTGGGATAACACAGTCTACGACATAAAAGTAAATTCCTTGCCACATACAAGGAGGTGATACCAATTGAAAATCTCAAAGAGGTTGAGAAGCGAGTGAAATTGAGAAGAGGAAAAGTAAGGAGAGGTGGCAAAGGTAGGAATGAACTAGTGGAAGAAAGAGAGATCAAATTTATTGAAGCCAAGACTAAAAATCGGAACCAAATATGCAAGAGGGGATAACAATAGAGATGAACAATTGTCACCAAGAAGAGGTGGCAGCACTAGTTGAGATAGCAAATGAAATAGGTGAGAATTGACAACTCCGGAGCAAAAATAAAACCTCTAATTGGTGGGATGTCTCACCTATTTTGACATTCAAGTAAAGCAATGAAATAACTTGTAGTTTGACTTAATCGTGAAGCATATTGCAGATGAAAAGTCGATTGTATTTTCAAGCAAAAGGAGGAAAGATGTTGAGATCCTAATCTATAAATAGAGAAATTTCCTTCCTTTGCAAATCATTGTGAATTGTCGAGATTATTTTTCCATAATGTGAAACATTTTCATGAAATATTTGGTGTTCATCATGAATTATATTTCTTGGTTTATTTCACATATTTCTTAAGGCGATTTGTGGATAACTAAAGAATACTATAAAAACTAACTAGATCAATCCATTTGAAAGGAAGCTTTGTCACTTGCTAAGGGATGTCTAGGGTTTTACTCGCACATCTCTCTTGTTGGTGTAAGGTAGAGTTTGTTTCTTCTTGTTGGGCCATGCCCTAGTGCTCCTCACCAAGGGCTTCAGTTTATTTTGCATCATAATTGATCTATTTGTTGAAGGATTTTCCCTAAGTATAATCCTTTCTAGTAGGGCTTGGTTTCAAAACTTGTTCTTGATTAGGCACGAGCTCATTTAACTTTTGGGGTTCCACCTCCAGCCATAATCCACAAGCATTGATCAACCAACTCAAGAGGGGCATCAATTTGACCCCATAGCCCTAGTGGAAATAAGGCACACTCCTTATTCCACCAAACAACCATCTCTTTTTACTAAATTCTGCAATTGTCCTTAATTTTTATTATTCAAAAAGCCCTAACAATAGAAAAATATATACATAAAATAATATATAGAAAAATATAAGCATAAAAAATAAAAAGTAAACCAGTGAGTTTCATCACTTTGATGTTCATATAACATTTGATAGATTACATTTTGATTTTAGACTCGTTAAGCATGCTACATCGTTTAAACCTTCCTTGTTGAATATAATCTAGGTGGTCCACATACAAGGAATTCCTTCTTGTGGTGCAATATATTACTATATAGCTGGATAAAGGTTGTTGAGGTGATAGTGGTGGCTAATCTCTTGTTGCCACAAGGTATGGATATTCCTGGTGAGGATTTGCACTAGGCCTGCAAATTTTGCAGTAACAGGCCCTTTCAAAGAAAATTTTTGCGTCAATTAATAACAAGATAGGGTTGGATACAATATGCAATTTGCAACTTTCTTGGTCCAATCATTCTTAAATAGATAGCCCTCCAAATTTGGCTTTCAACCACTCTCAAAAATAAAAAAATCCCATCCTTTTATTTTCTATTTGCATAAATCTACAATATAGATCATGAAATATCAAAAATCATACTAATCCTAAGTCTAAAACACTTTGAAATTATTATCATTCATTAGACTTAGTTTCCTTTATGTATTTACCCTTGTGTCAGAGAACAATTGGCCTACAATGTGTGAAGAAGATACTAAGGTTACACTAGGTATCACACTTCCATTATCCCTAGGGTCTATTTTGTACCTTCCATTAGCTCTTAGGTCTCACTTGTATATATAAGGCATTGTCATTTAAAGGGAGGGCTTTGGGTGGTAATACAAAGCCATAACTAGAATGCAAAATATCAAAAAGATAAATGAAAATAGAAAGGAAAGCTAGAAGAATTAGAAGATCCATACTTGTACTTGATGGCAGTTGATGATGTAGGAGCTTGTTGAGTCACACAAGAGATGCGAGTGTCAGAATCTTAGTGCCAAAAGAGCATGTTACCCACCAAAAGTGGGTGACCCTTAAGAGAAAATTTTCTCCTAGATATCTCTCCAGCCCACATCTAATAGCCCCTAAAAGCCACCAGTGTAGCTGATACATTGTGCCATTTGATCTCTGCTCCTTGCATCAGTCATGTTTCCCCTCACCCATATTTTGAGAACATATTTTTGAAGGTGGGCTATCCAACCCAAAAGGTATTTTTTTCATTGCGTAATCGGGAGCTTATGCTTGTTTTCCCTTGGGCATCCTAGGTACAGATTATTGAGTGACTTGGAAAAAAGGAAGGGTTTTGACCATAGTTTTTTTCCCTCACCTCAAATGGGGGGTTAATCCTCAATCCTAGTCCAGTGGCATCTCCCCTATTGCCCTATGGCCTTAGGAAGAGCACTACTTGGGAAACCTTGATTTTGGTAGCACGGTCCTGTTTTCCCCATCCACATTTTTCACTCCCCTCTGCACAATAAAACCCTTATTTCATCATATTCACACTAGCCACTGGCACACACCCTCTCCTTGTCCACATGTCTAGGTTGGGCCTGGAAACGTTGCCTCTGAGGTTGATGTAGTTAAAAGAATGTTAAAAGCATATCATGACCACAAGCAAGAAACAAAAAAAAATATTATAAAATCCAAATGAAGGTCGGAACATTTAATATAGCACACGGGCAAAAGTCGAGCATGAGCTCTACCCTTTATTATGGCCATCACCCTAATTCCTAGGGCCCTATGAGTGCCCCAAAATCATTGAGGAACCCATGCACGTCCCAACCCGTGGTGGGAAATGAACTGCCCCACCTTAAGGGGGTAATAATTGACTATATCATGCACAACATGCTCTCATTTCCCAGAGCCCCGACTAGTAATACAAAAAAGAATCAAGAAAAGGCAAAAGGAAAATAAAGAAGTGTGGCAAAACAAAGGATCGGTAACTCATGTATCCACGATTGCTCCCTCCTACACTTATACACCCAAATAATCATCATTGCCATCCTCGAACCCATGGCATTTGGACTTGAGACATTCGAGTCCCCATCCATTCATCATCATTCACGTGACACTTACCAACTAAAGAATGTACCAGGTACCTGACTTCCCCCTTAGGGACTGGGAACACCTAATAGGGTTGTTTATTACCCGCTCCTACCTAGGGAGGTAACACTGAACTTATAAAGGAAGCACACTATGAAGTCTCAATGTGTCCTTCATAAACAAGCTTGGTTCACTTAGATGTACCAATGAATTATTGTACCTAATTGTGAGGATGCACATTGGATATTATAGGTAATTGGCAGGTGGTTTCATCATGGGTTGGGCAACTTAACTGGGGCCCAAGTCCACTAGAGGATCATATTGACAACCTCAGGTGAAGCGTTGAGAGCCATGGGACTCCCATCATGTGTAGATCATCATTCCATGCCATGGACACCCTCAACACCTTCAACAATCTACTCATTTCCCTACATTACTCACGAGATGATGCGCTTGGACCAGTGTGCCTAGGCTGGCTTAGCATTATATGGCAGGTAATCTCATATAAATAAAACTCAACTTCATTCGTATTTGATCATCATCACACTTGGGAACTTCAGCCTTCATAGCAAATCCAAACATTTTCTTTGGGTTAGCGATTGGATGTCTTGGATGCATTTTGATATTTGGAGCTAAAATTTGATTTTATTTAGAGCTATCTCTTGATTTGTGGATGGATATATCATATTGTCATCTGGTAAGTGACTCTTGTTGATGTCTCATTCTTAAAAAATGTCTAATGTATGTAATTGTTGCATCTAGATTAATGTTATATTGTGCCCTAATTGTTGAAGATTTATTTGAAAACTATTTGGTTGGCAGATTGCACATGTTACTCATAGCATGACATGTGATGAATGTTCCTAGTGGATGAAATTTTGTTTTTCCTCCATAAAACTCCATAAAATTTGAGTGGGTAATTGTCGAGGGTTGGTAGCTAGGGCATCAATCCTTGAGAACCTTAAAGGCAATTACGACAAATCTGAAGCATTTAGGACCCCATAAGCCCAAAGAAGAAGGCACTTTTCCAAACCATTTCGTGATCAAATTTTTTGTTCTCCATATTTTCTTCTCCCAAAGTTCTGGTCCCCTCTTCTTGGACGACTAGCTTAGGGCATAGAGTGAAATTTCGTAGAGATTGAAAGGGTGGATTCCGATATAAGAGACTTCAAGCCTAGGGTCTCAGCGACAAGTCCTCAAAGTTTGAGAAGCATCCCATGTGTTTACAAACATAAAAACTCTTGCCCGACGTGTGCCCTAGAAAATAAACCCTAGTTTGCATTTCCTTGACTTGGGCTCTTCTCTGTATTCATTGGAATAAATCATAAGCAACCCTTTCTTCTCGGGAGTACCTTTAACCATGATAATTCACAAAAACCTAGATCACGTACAAGTTTCTTCTAGGTCACCCTTTTGAAGTGCCATACCATCACATAGAGCTTCCCTTAAGAAGTCCTACCTCATCGCCTAGTACCTCAAACCCTACAATATCAATTAAAGGTGATTTTTTATCTACTAAAACTCCTCCAATCGGTGATTTTTTATCTAGCTCTTTGACCCTTAGTCTTTCCGTCCTTAGGGCCTGCTAGATTGTGTGGTAACACAACCTACAACATAAAAGTAAATGGCTTGCCACATACAAGGTGGCGATAACAATAGCAAATCTCAATGAAGGCTGAGAAGCGAGTGAAGGTGAGAAGAGGAGAAGGAAGGAGAGGCGGAAAAGGTAGGGAAGAACAAGTTGAGGAAAGAGAGATAAAAGTTAGAAAAGCCAGGACCAAAAAACTAAACCAAATACGCAACAGAGGGCAACAATAGAGATGAGCAATTGAAGCCAAGCAGAGGTGGAAACACTAGTTGAGATAGCAAATGAAAGAGGTGAGCAATGACAACTCCGGAGCACAAATAGTGAAGTAAAGAAGAAAAAGCTGACAATGCTAGTGTTGAACTAAGGAATGCAATAAAGACGTGGAAGCAAGCATTGGGGCAATGGTTGGAGATGTGATCCCATAGCTGCAGTCTATAGGATGTGACAACCAAGACCAAAGTCCCTAATAGGCAAAGGAGAGGCATGATGATTGGTCCCATCCAAGGAGAAGCCATCTCAGGTCGGGCCCTACCTAAGAAGACGACCTAGAGAGACCCATTAGTGGTGATATAACCTAGGAAAGGTGAAAACAAATGAAACAAAGAGAGAGGATATAGTAGGAGGAATTCCCCAAGTTGATTATGAAGTAAACAAGTATAAAGGAGAAAGGGTTCATGAGTAAAAGTATGAGTAAAGGGTCTTATTAAATGAAAAATCAAAATTGGGGATATTAAATTTTAAAAGTTTCAAATCATCACATAAAGCTTCTTTAGAGCTCCCACCGCATCTTTTGGAATCTTGACCTTAGGCATACCTATTATCATTGCAAATCTCAAGCCCTAAATCATGATCTCCTAGGTATTTTTTGGGGAGCCTTTAGCTTTCATGAGGAATTGAGCCATCATTATATCTCTCCTTGAATAGGCTTAGTGGAATCACTTCATGCCTAAATCAATGACCTATTCATTCCTAGTGATTCCCTTCCTACCAGGATGACTCCCATCAGTGAAATTCCATAAAAGGCAAGGTGCCTTGATTGACGTGACAGTGGGTCATTGTCTCATTGTTGTCACTTAGTCTAGTAGTTGTCCCTTAAGTTTCCCTTCGCTAGGGCCTTACTAGATTATACGGTAACAATACCCTTAGGTTAATTAGTACCTCCTTTGGTCAAATCAAACCAATAATTGGTGGAACATCTCGCCTATTTTGAGAATTTTAAGTAATGTAATGAAATAACTTGTAGTTTGACTTAGTCGTGAAGCATATTGTGGATGATAAGTCGGTTGTTTTTTCAAGCAAAAGAAGGAAATATGTTGAGATCCTAATCTATAAATAGAGAAACCTCCCTCCTTTGTAGATCATTATAAATTGTTGAGATAATCTCTCCATAATTTGAAACATTTTCATGAAATCCTTGGTGTTCATCATGAATTATCTTCCTCAGTTGATTTCACATATTTCTTAAGGCGATTTGTGGATAACTAAAGAATACTCCAAAAACTAACTAGATCAATCCATTTGAAGGGAAACTTTGTCACTTGTTGAGGGATGTCCAAGGTTCTACTCGCAAATCTCTCTTGAGGATCATATTGACACCCCTGGGGGAAGGGTTGAGAGCCCTACATTATTCATGAGATGATGTGGTTGGACCAGTGTGCCCCGACCGGCTTTGCATTATATGGCAGTTGATCCAAGGCCCAAAGGAGGTTTGTCTCATCCCTTGATACATGGGAGGGCAAGCACCATCATCAAAGCCCTCAGTATTGGAGCCTCACAGGCTATTTTATCATCAGGGGACCCATTTGACCAGTTTTTGTGCCCAAAACTCACTCTGGGGCCCCACATGATGACTTCAATGGTTGGCTTGTGATCAAGGCATGTATTTTGCTCATGTACTTCATTTGTATTGGTTCATCATCACACGAGAATTTTGACCTACTTGGCAAATCCACACTTTTTCTTTGGATTAGCTATTGGATGTCTTGGATGCATTTTGATATTTGGAGTTGAAATTTGATTTTATTTGGAGCTATCTCTTCATTTGTGGATGGATATGTCATATTGTTAGCTTGTAAGTGCCTCTATGATGGGCCTCGGAAATGCCCATGTTTTCATCATGCAATATTGCCATTCATACCCTAAAACCCTAGGTTTTTAGCCCGTTCCATACCCTAATTCCATCAACTTGCCACCAAATCACATTTTATGTTTTGTGGTTGACTATCATTAGTTTTCTTAGATTTTTATATGATTAAAGATGATTATGCCATTATTTACTAATGACGGTTTCTCTAAGCTCACTTTCACAGGGTTCCAACACCAAGTTTCTGCACAAGCCAGTAGAGTACAGAAATGACCAATTTGGGGCTTTTGACACTTTCGGCATGCTTCCGGAGAAACCGAGAGAGGTTATTGTCAAAAATGATGTTGTAATACCTTTCCATAACCTGGATTGCACCCAGGTCACTCCTGTGGGTCTCTAGAAGGAAATTCCCAAATTTGCCCAAATCTGCAATAATTTTCAAACTGCCAACTTCCGCCTCGATTTTCATGCATGTGAAGATGAATGAAGAAAATCAAGCACATGGGTTTTGGTCCCAGTATAACCAATTTATATAAAATGTCCAGATTTCTACCTAACAATCAAATTCGGATTTGCATATTTTGGTGCCACAGTTATGGTTTGATAAGATCCTTTCCTCCATTCATGCATTGATCAACATCAAAAGCAACCATTAGCTATTCGAAGGCAACTAGAGAAGTCAAATTTGTTTGTTGTCCCATTTGATTTCGAATGTAATTAATCTCCAGAATGTATAAAAGTAGAGCAGCAAGAAAGGGAGCTAGCATGGTGGCACAAAACTTATGAAGCAGTTTTTATGTATGATCAAACCATTTTGAATACAATCGTAATGCTATTGTTCTGATACCACTTGATGAAAGGAGATTTTGGGGGTAAGCCAATTTCCCCTTTCTTTATAATTTTTGATCCTGAGGCCTATGGGTTATGGCCCACAAACCTATCGGAAGTGTATTTGAGGCCTTAAGCCTTTAAAACTGGGACCACACTTCATATTCGAAATACATAGGATACACGGGAAATACACGGAAAACCCCACTTGAAACCTTGGGCCGGACTTCAAAATCTATACACCCGCTTCTATAAAATCTTCGAGTCCGCACTTTCCAGCCTTTCTACAACGCTGCTCCGATCTCCGATCACCAATCGGCTTCATCGGTTTATCGGCGATATCGTCATTTCACCACATCGACGCTTTAACATTCCACTGTCTGCTAGCCTCCCCAACATCTGATCAACGATCAAATCTTGACTGTCGATCTGGTTCACGATCTGACGGTCATTATCTTTCTCGATCACCAAAGCTGCTTGACAGTCCTCCGTCGTTGATCTGCGCTTAGTGGATTCGACGATTGTCATTGATTTCGAGTGGACAAATAGCACGAGGATTAACCGCCGGATAAAGCGGTTTCATTTCTCCTCCTCACTGTTATGTGTCACCGTCTGTATGGAATCGAGTGCCCACCCTTCAATACCACTTATGGTTTTGAAGCCGCCCGAAAATCCATTTACCACCTTTGAAACTACTTTTGCTGTGTAACGCCCTCACGTCTATGCCATGGGATGACGGTCAATTTATAAGATCCAACGGATCTCATGTATCATTTCTCGAACCTTTGTTGGAAATAATACTGAGAGGGGGGGTGAATCAGTGTTATCAAATTCTTTTCAATATATCTTCCTTATTTATACTTTGAATAATTCTTCAAATATTGATCATTACTTTGTATGTCAGAATCATAAAATAATGAGCAGGAACAAGAAAAGCAAATAGTCACACAAAAGAACACCAGATATAAGGTGGAAACCCAATGTGGGTGAAAACCACCTGCTGCAATATGTCTCTATCTTCTTTTAATAAGAAACTCCTTTTACAATGATTTTGTACTGGTGCAGTCCTTTACCAGTACGCAGGCTACAACCTGCAGAGAGCTACAACTCTCTCTCTCGTTTTCCAGTCTCTCCTGGAAGGGAGCTACAACCCCCTACTTCTTTTCTTTCAAGGACCACTTTTCATTAATTTTCAGACTGGATCCAAGAACATCAAAAAAAAACCATCAACTACACTTGCATCATCAATCTCTGATTTCACCAAAGCCAACCCGCATACAGATTTGCAAATATTTCCTTATAACTTTGCAGTTGTTCCATACATTAGACATACCCAGATCATAACATGTGTAAAATAAAACATGCATCAATAATTCAGACCCAGATTATTAGATTTATAGATCAAGCGTATGCCACATATCACAGATCAAAATCATATAGAGATACCACTATTCCAGCCTTAAGATTTTGACCCATCAATAGAACTTATCCTTCTCCTTACGCTCAGGTTCCTTCTTCATTCAAATCCAGATCTGCACCATAACCCAATCACAATATTCCAGATCTAGCGCTTTATCAGATATTCAATAATTCAGAAGATGCTTTGTCAAATGATCTCCTTCCTCTTTTATAGCCTTAGTCCTTTCTCAATACCACGGTCCAAAACCATAGGATCAAAAAACTGTTGGACTAATACCATGAACCAACCATGAAAGTGCGTGAGATCAACACTTTTGGATGCAATACCACGGGCCAAAACCATAGGATCAAAAACTGTCGAACTAATACCATGAACCAACCATGAAAGTGCATGAGATCAACACTTTTGGATGTAATACCACGGGCCAAAACCATAGGATCAAAAACTGTCGAACTAATACCATGAACCAATACTTGGGATCAACACTTCTGACGAGGTACCATGGTCCAAAACCATAGGTTCAAATACCAAGGACTAACTACCATGGACCAAAGGTAAGTTCTCCAACATATACACACTTTTCCTTGCATGAAAGTGCGTGAACTTTTTCTCTACATGCAATACCACGGACCAAAACCATAATAAACCAATACCACGAACCCAATACTTGGGATCAACACTTCTGACGAGGTACCATAGGTTCAAATACCAAGGACTAACTACCATGGACCAAAGGTAAGTTCTCCAACATATACGCGCTTTTCCTTGCATGAAAGTGCGTGAACTTTTTCTCTACATGAAATAAACTTTTCTCTGCATAAAAGTGCGTGAACTTTTCTCTACATGAAATAAAATTTTCTCTGCATAAAAGTGCGTGAACTTTTCTCTACATGAAATAAACTTTTCTCTGCATATAAGTGCGTGAAATTTTCTCTACATTATAATTTATTATCTGAGATGAGTGGGTTGCCATCAAGTACAACATATGTATCATAATGCCAACAATCTCCCCCTTTGGACTTGATGGCAACAACAACCAATCACTCTCCCCCTTTGACATCAAGGGCAAAGGGTTATGCTCCCCCTAAGAACATGCTCCCCCTGACTATAAACCAGATCTGCATAGAAGAACCATAATCCATGACCATGAAAGAGATAGAGACGTATTGCAGCAATATTCAGACCAGCATCCATGATCTCCTTCTGTACTTCCTCCATAATGCCAACAATGCATGATATGTTCCCCCTGAACCTGTGCCATTCGATCTTTGACCAATCCGCAACCCAGCACATGTACGCATATACTTCAGATGAACCTTGCGTACAACCAACAATCAGAAGAGATTCAACAACAAGATGATGCATCAACAACCCCTAGCTTTTGCCTGAGGTATTCAAAGGTCTCCCTAGGCAATGGTTTGGTGAGTATATCAGCAACCTGTTCCTTAGAAGGAACATACTCCAACTTGACCTTTTGTTCAATCACTTGTTCCCGGAGAAAGTGATACTTGATTGGTATGTGCTTGGTTTTTGAATGCATGACTGGGTTCTTTGAAATGCTGATTGCACTTGTATTATCACATAAGATGGAGATGGGTGGTGTACAAGTGATTTGAAAATCCTGCAAGGTCTGCATCATCCAAAGGAGTTGAGTGCAGCAAGATGCCGCAGCAACATATTCTGCTTCAGCTGTAGACAAGGCAATCGAACTCTGTTTCTTGCTGAACCAAGATACTAATCTGGAACCCATAAAGAATGCACCACCACTTGTGCTCTTCCTGTCATCCACGCTTCTGGCCCAATCTGCGTCAGTATAAGCATGAAGTGTGAGATCTGTATCTCTAGGATACCATAAGCCATAATTTTGAGTCCCTTGAAGATATTTGAAGATTCTCTTTACTGCCTGAAGATGAGTTTCCTTTGGATTTGCCTGAAATCTTCCAACTATTCCCACTGCATGCATGATGTCTGGTCGGGTACCTGTCAAATAAAGTAGACTTCCAATCATAGATCTGTAGGTTGGTTGATGTACTGCTGTTGATTCATCATTTGCACTGAGGCTACATCCTGTGACCATGGGTGTACATACTGGTTTTGCATCTTCCATGCCATATTTCTTCAAAATCTGCTTGAGATACTTGGTTTGAGACAAGAAGATCCCTCCTTCCTTTTGTTGGATTTGCAGGCCCAGAAAATATGTCAATTCTCCAAGCAAGGACATTTCGAATTCTTTCTGCATCACCAAGGCAAAGCTTTGACTCATAGATTCTTCATTGCTGCCAAAGATAATGTCATCTACATACACAACAAGTATCAGCAATTTGTCATTTTCAATTTTTATATAAAGATTGCTATCTGCTGATCCTTTTGAAAAACCTTATTGATGAAGATATTTGTCCAAACGATAGTACCAAGCCCTTGGAGCTTGTTTAAGACCATAGAGAGCCTTTTTCAATCTGCATACAAGATTTGGATCATTTCCAAGAATGAAACCATCTGGCTGCTCAATGTATACTTCTTCTTCTAAGTCTCCATTCAGAAATGCTGATTTCACGTCCATTTGAAATACTTTGAACTTTTGAAAGCTTGAGAGAGTAAAGAACATTCGGATGGCCTCAAGTCTTGCAACAGGAGCAAAATTTTCTTCAAAATCTATTCCTTCTTGCTGCGCATACCCTTTACAAACCAGTCTGGCCTTGTTTCTAATTACTTCCCCATTTTCATTCAACTTATTTTTGAAGACCCATTTTGTCCCTATAACATTCTTATCCTTTGGTCTAGGAACCAACTCCCAAGTGTTGTTCTTTTCGATCTTCTCAAGTTCTTCATCCATTGCTTTGACCCAACATTCATCTTTGCATGCCTCTTTTATATTTTGTGGTTCAGTGGATGAGAGTAATGCCAAATAGCTTGAAGCTTCTGCAATTGTTCTTCTTGTTTGTACACCTGCTTCTTTTTGCCCCAAAATCTGAGATTCTGGATGATTCTTCTGAACGTACCTGGATGGAGTCTTCTCTTCTACCCTTATCTGTTCCTCTGGTGCTTCTTGAGGTTCTTCTTCTTCATCATTCTTTCTTTGAGGGTAGTCTTCATCTTCTTCGATATTTTCATGATTTACTTGCCTAGGAATGTATCCTTTTTCATTAACCACTATATCAATGCTATCAACAATTCTTCCAAGTCTTTTATTGTAGCACTTATATGCTTTGCTGTGTGGAGAATAACCAAGAAGAATGCCTTCATCTGCTCTAGGTTCAAGTTTGCCAAGTTGCTCATCAGTATTCTTAATATAGCATTTGCTCCCAAAGATTTTGAAGTGTTTTACCGAAGGAGTCTCACCATACCAGAGTTCATAAGGAGTTTGAGTGCTGTTCACTCGGACATTTGTTTTATTGAGAATAACAACCGCAGCATATGCAGCTTCACCCCAGAAAGTTGCGGGAGTTCCGGACTCATCAAGCATAGCACGGGCCTTTTGTTGGACTGTTCTGTTCATCCTTTCCACCACTCCATTTTGCTGAGGAGTTCTAGCTGTAGAGAATTCCCTTCTTATCCCATGTTCTTCACAGAAATCGAAAAATTCATTTGAGGTAAACTCCCCACCTCTGTCGGACCTGAGGCACTTAATTTTGTAACCTGATTCATTTTCAACCAAGGCTTTGAAGGATTTGAATTTTTCGAATGCTTCGTCTTTGTGCTTCAAAAGTCCTAACCAAACAAACCTGGAGAAATCGTCAATGAATAATATCAAGTATTCTTCTCCTCGAGGTGACCTCGTCCTGAAAGGACCACATACATCTGTATGGACTAGTTCAAGAGGCCTGCTGGCTGATCCTTCCTTCTCCGGGAAGTTGGTTCTGGTTTGCTTACCAAACTGACATGATTTGCATATAGTGTTGTCTGGAATTTTGATATCTGGAAGACCACGAACTGCCTGATATTTGCATGCCTTCCTTATTTGTGAAAAGCTTAGATGCCCCAACCTCCGGTGCCATAACCAATGTTCATCATTCTTGCTCAAATAGCATTGTTGTTGTCCTTCTTCAAATATGTATAGATTATTTGGAGTTCTTCTACCTTTGATCACTGTTTTCCCTGTATCAAGATCACGAATGCTACATCCATTTGATCGAAATATTACCTCGGTTCCTTGATCGCACATCTGACTGACACTAAGAAAGTTATGCTTCAAGCCATCAACATACAAAACATTTCCAGCTTTAACCTTTTCTTTTAACTGAGCTGTGCCTTTTCCTTTTATAGCTGTTGGAGTATCATTTCCAAAAGAAACTTTCTTTCCCTTTTCTAAAGCAGAATATGATTCAAGTTTTTCTTTATCACCTGTCATATGCTTCGAACATCCACTGTCGATGTACCATAGATTTTCCTGTCCCTCTGCATAAAAGGCTATCCCACATCTTTCTGTTTGTGGTTCCTTTATTCTCCATGTTCTGGTGCTTGAGGCTTGTTCCTTTGTCTGCTGAAACCTGCTCCTGCATTCAGAATCTTCATGACCAAAGTTATTGCAAATAGAACATTCAACTTCATTTTCAAGAGCCAAAAAGTTGTTATAAGTCCTTTTTGTAATCCCGATCATACTTCTTTGTTTTTGAGCTTCTCTAGTCATGATTGTTTTATATGCAACACATTGAGCTGCTTTGTGACCAAAGTTATGGCAAGAGAAACATTGCCCATTGAAGAAACTTCTGCGATTATCAAATCTACCGGCCAAATGATTGTAATTTCTATTGTCATCCATTCTTGAAGCAAATTGAGAAGATTTTACCTGTGGTTGGTTGTAGCTTTTGTTCATCCTTAAGACAGATTGCCCCTGGTTTACCTGATAGTCTTTGTTTGTTCTTGATGTATTTCGTCCCTGCTTTACCTGATGATCTCCATTGTGCTTTTGCTCATTCCTTCTTGCTGCATCAAGATAACTCTTTGAGGTGAATGCTTGAGATGTTTCTCCATTATACCCCAGACCTGTCTTGTTTAGCGGAGAACGTTGTACATTGATGATCTCATCCAGAGTTTCAGATCCTTTGACAAACTTAAGATTAATAGCCTTTGTTTTCTCAATTTCTTTTCTAAGGCCAACAATTTCACCTTCTAACTTTTCAAGATATTTTTCTTTTTCATCAATTTGAAATTGTAGAGTATCAATGATCATATTCTTTTCTTCTATACATGTCTTAAGTCTAGAAATCTCTTCATAAAACCTATCCACATCTATAGCATCCATGTAATCATCATCTTCAAATGCCATTAAAAGTTTATAGTCATTACCTCGTTCATCTTCATCACTATTTGATAGACCATCACTGTCTTCATGAGTGTAGTAGCTTTTCTTATTTGCATTCTGTTTCTTGTTCCATCTAATAGGTTCCTTTCCCTTGTCGATCTTATCCTTATGAGGACATTTGGCAGCATAGTGACCTACTCTTTCACAAGAAAAGCATTTGAAGGGTAACTTACCTCTGAACCGTCCAGCACCCCGTTGAAGATTTCTGACAAAATTTGATTCTTCTTCTTCTTCTGACCCATGTCCTGATTCATAGTACTCTCCTTTACCTGAAGCCTTGAAGGCAGCTTCTTTCCTATCAGATGGACCTCCTTTTCTCATTTCATAAGCAGTTAGAATTCCATGTAGTTGTGACATTTTAAGATGTTGTAGATTCTCCTTTTCTTCTATAGCAGAAACTTTAGATTCAAACCTAGGTGACAAAGATCTTAGAACTTTTTCAACCACAACAACCTCTTTTATTTCTTCACCCAAATTTTTCATACAATTAACAATCTCATCCACACGAAGAAAATAATTAGCCACACTTTCATCATTATACATTCTGAGATTCTCATACTGAATCCTGAGGGTTTGAAGTTTTGCACGTTTTCCCTGTTCATCTCCTTCGTAGCTCAAAACAATCTTGTCCCATATTTCTTTTGCGGATTTATATTGCATAACCTTCACGAATTCAGATTGAGATAGACATCCTAGAAGAGTATTAACCGCCTTTGCATTTGTTTCATATTTCTTCTTCTCAGCTGAATCTGTAGGAGTAGCTGATGGAAAAGTATACCTTGTTTCTATAATGTCCCATACTTCTGTACCCAAAGATTGAAGATAGGCAGTAACTCTTACCTTCCAATATACGAAGTTTGTCCCATCAAAAATCGGTGGCCTAATTGATGCTTCCCTCTCGTAGTTGCTCATGATGTTAGATCTTCCTTCAAGCGATCAAGCTTCTTCAGAAGGACCTGCTCTGATACCAATTGTTGGAAATAATACTGAGAGGGGGGGTGAATCAGTATTATCAAATTCTTTTCAATATATCTTCCTTATTTATACTTTGAATAATTCTTCAAATATTGATCATTACTTTGTATGTCAGAATCATAAAATAATGAGCAGGAACAAGAAAAGCAAATAGTCACACAAAAGAACACCAGATATAAGGTGGAAATCCAATGTGGGTGAAAACCACCTGCTGCAATATGTCTCTATCTTCTTTTAATAAGAAACTCCTTTTACAATGATTTTGTACTGGTGCAGTCCTTTACCAGTACGCAGGCTACAACCTGCAGAGAGCTACAACTCTCTCTCTCGTTTTCCAGTCTCTCCTGGAAGGGAGCTACAACCCCCTACTTCTTTTCTTTCAAGGACCACTTTTCATTAATTTTCAGACTGGATCCAAGAACATAAAAAAAAAACCATCAACTACACTTGCATCATTAATCTCTGATTTCACCAAAGCCAACCCGCATACAGATCTGCAAATATTTCCTTATAACTTTGCAGTTGTTCCATACATCAGACATACCCAGATCATAACATGTGTAAAATAAAACATGCATCAATAATTCAGACCCAGATTATTAGATTTATAGATCAAGCGTATGCCACATATCACAGATCAAAATCATATAGAGATACCACTATTCTAGCCTTAAGAATTTGACCCATCAATAGAACTTATCCTTCTTACACTCAAGTTCCTTCTTCATTCAAATCCAGATCTGCACCATAACCCAATCACAATATTCCAGATCTAGCACTTTATCAGATATTCAATAATTCAGAAGATGCTTTGTCAAATGATCTCCTTCCTCTTTTATAGCCTTAGTCCTTTCTCAATACCACGGTCCAAAACCATAGGATCAAAAAACTGTTGGACTAATACCATGAACCAACCATGAAAGTGCGTGAGATCAACACTTTTGGATGCAATACCACGGGCCAAAACCATAGGATCAAAAACTGTCGAACTAATACCATGAACCAACCATGAAAGTGCGTGAAATCAACACTTTTGGATGCAATACCATGGGCCAAAACCATAGGATCAAAAACTGTCGAACTAATACCATGAACCAATACTTGGGATCAACACTTCTGACGAAGTACCATGGTCCAAAACCATAGGTTCAAATACCAAGGACTAACTACCATGGACCAAAGGTAAGTTCTCCAACATATACACGCTTTTCCTTGCATGAAAGTGCGTGAACTTTTTCTCTACATGCAATACCATGGACCAAAACCATAATAAACCAATACCACGAACCCAATACTTGGGATCAACACTTCTGACGAGGTACCATGGTCCAAAACCATAGGTTCAAATACCAAGGACTAACTACCATGGACCAAAGGTAAGTTCTCCAACATATACGCGCTTTTCCTTGCATGAAAGTGCGTGAACTTTTTCTCTACATGAAATAAACTTTTCTCTGCATAAAAGTGCGTGAACTTTTCTCTACATGAAATAAAGTGCATGAAATTTTCTCTACATTATAATTTATTATCTGAGATGAGTGGGTTGCCATCAAGTACAACATATGTATCATAATGCCAACAACCTCCTCTTGGACTTGATCTCTCTTGCGATTGATGGATTTACGCCTTTCTCGGGTTTTCCTCTGCCATACTCTATTAACACACGATACAACAGTTAAATCGTTATCATTGGATCGCCATCGATCCTTGTAGTGATCAACGGTCGATCAACAATCTCGCAACATAGGATTTAACTCTAGATATGAAATGCACACAAGCTATCTATACAGTGACACACAGGCACACAATTCAACACTGAAAACACACTTTTCTATTATATACAGAATAGTTACAAGCTAAGGCGTTTCAACCTTAGAGCAAGCTCCCAATCGATTACATTTTGAATACTCTATCTCTCACCCTATTTACTCTGTCCTCACTCTGTCCCCATTGAACACGCAATTTCATCATTTATAAAACACATTGGATCGGATCACTGAAAGGATCCGATCAAATCCTCTCCATGAATCACTCAACTGTCCCTAATTTTCTCTACATGCATACATACATATGGCAGATTACATTTAATTAAGTCTTCGAGAGACTTTATCCATTCCATCATTTAAGCTCTGTTTTAACAGAATTTCTCCGGTTTAGTTCCGATGGTCCACGTCCTCTTCCTTGCTCCGCTTTGGATTCCTTTTTTAATGAAGAGTGTTGGATGCTCCTGCATCAATTAAATGTGCATCGAATCGTTTAAACTATTGTAAGTTATCCAACCCCAGGTGTGGCCGGGCCCACCCATCTGGGATTGTTTGTATTTTGAAACAGCAGTGACACTGCAACCTTAGATTTGCTTAAATCTCCTTTTCGTTTACAGTTCTGTGTGTGAATTATTACTTGGTTGATTTATTATTGGTTACGCTTGCAGAGTCTTTGTCATTTCCTGAGTTGTAATTGAATTCCAGTGTGGTATTGCGCCCTTCGAACCAAAGCCACCCCGTCATGTTGCCTTCGATTGAAAGGCATCACATAGCCATCAATATACTTGGATTGTCACCCTTAGTGAATGGCTGAGCCCTAAATCTTTTGAGTAGTTAGATGGAGAACGATTTCGATTAAATTGGACAGGCTTCCCTTAAATCAACCTCTGTTTTATTGTCAAGAAATCGATTTAAATTAACCTCAATTATGGTATTGCAGAGGCATTTGAAATCTGGAAGAAATTAGTTAGATCATTCAAAGAGCTGAATGAACTCAATTGAACTGTTGAATTGATAGTCTAAATATGAGAATGTCTGGGTTGCACAAATAATTAATTAACTTGTTTTATGGTGGATTGATGCATTGTAAACCAGAACAAACACTACAGGGATGTTTTCAAAAGATCTATCCCACAGTCACCTTTATCTTTTTTGTTCATTCAATACCGGTGGTAAACTGAAATGGTCATCCTCCCTTTCGTGCAAAAGGCAACCTCATTTGAATAAACTCTTTCTCAGTTATATATTAAGGGCGTTTACTCCATGAATTAAACATTTTTATGCCTTATCGTAGCAAGAGGTAGGGATTTATTTTGATCATAGCATAGAATTAGGTATAGGCTCAGATTTGATAGCTGAACATCAAGTGAAATAAGTGTCATGGTTGCTCTCAATCTATTAGAATTCTGTAATTAATCCATGGAATAACAAAACAATAGAATGTATCAAAACAGAGTAATTCCTCCAATTGATACTTGAATCTTAAAACTCAATCTGAACTTAAACCCTTATAATTGGTTGATTGAAGCATTAGCAGGATAGGTCATTTATTGAATTAGTAATTGGATTGTCATACATTATTTATCATTATTTGCTCTGGTAATGAATGATTAGGGTATTCAATAGTTTAATAAGCTGAGTGGTGATTATCATAGGATTGTTTGATTTCTTTCAAGGAATGGTCATTATAGAATGCTTGTTGAAAATGATTGAGTGATTGTTTATAGAGAGTCTGGTACCAGCTTGCAAAGTTTGATTAGGGTTTGGCGTGAATAGAAGCTCGTTTTGTTGGGTGTTCTCATTAGGCGATAAGATTTGCGAGTATTTATTTCATAAATCATTATAAGGAAACAATTAAACTCTGACATAGCCTAAAAAGAGGAAGCGCAAGGCAATTCGTGCTTACGAACCCGGGTTGAAAATTAATATTAAGAGATTTAATTCGACAATTTAATCTATCAACACTCTTGTTGAAGTTTCATCCTTGAAAATTGTCTAATATATGGAATTGTTGCAACTAGATTAATGCTACATTGTGCCCTAATTGTTGAAGATTTATTTTGAAAGCTATATGGTTGGCAATTGCACATGTTAGTCATAGCATGACATGTGATGAATGTTCCTAGTAGATGAAATTTTGTTTTCCTCCATAAAACTCCATAAATTTTGAGTGGGTAATTGTTGAGGGTTGGTAGCTAGGGCATCAATTCTTGGCCTCCTTAAAGACGATTATGGCAAATCTAAAGCATCTAGGACTCCATAAGCCCAATGGAGAAGGCACTGGTCCAAGCCATTTCGTGATCAAATACTTCTTTCTCCATATTTTCTTCTCCCAAAGTGTCGGTCCCCTCTTCTTCGACGACTTCTGGGATCATAGACTTCAAGCTTAGGGTCTTAGCTACAAGAACTCATGCTTAGGGTCTTAGCTACAAGAACTCAAGGTTTGACAAGAATCCCTTATGTTTTCATCCATAAAAACTCTTGCCCGATGTGTGCCCTAGAAGGGAAACCTAGTTTACATTTCCTTGACTTCGGGACTTCTTCGAGGGTTGTATGAGCTTATTATTCATTGGAATAAATCATAGGAATCCCTTTCTTCTCCTTGCCTTGATCTCAGGAGTACCTTTAACCACGATAATTCACAAAACCCTAGATCTCGTGTAAGTTTCTTCTAGATCTATTATAGGGAACGAAAATCCTTTTGAAGTGCCATATTATCGCATAAAGCTTCCCTCCAGAAGTCATACCTCATCACCTACTACCTCAAACCCAGGAACATTAACTAAAGATGATTGTTTATCTACCAAGACTTTGCCCATCACTGAACGTCCGTAAAGAGCAAGGAACACTGGCTGTGATGACAGTGCGACATTGTCCAATTGTTATCACTTACTTTAGCTCTTTGACAGATAGGCTTTCCCTCCTTAGGGGATGCTAGATTGTGGCAACATAGCCTACAACATAAAAGTAAATGGCTTGCCACATACAAGGAGGTGATAACAATAGAAAATCTCAATGAGGTTTAGAAGCGAGTGAAGTTGAGAAGAGGAAAAGGAAGGAGAGGTGGAAAAGGTAGGGATGAAATAGTGTAAGAAAGAGAGATAAAATTTATTAATGCCAAGACCAAAAAACAAAACCAAATATGCAAGACGGAACAACAATAGACATGAACATTTGACGCCAAGAAGAGGTGGCAACACTAGTTGAGATAGCAAATGAAATAGGTAAGAATGGACAACTCCGTATGACAATAAGTGAAGGAAAGAAACAAAAATTGGCAATCCTAGTGTTGAACTGGGGAATGCAATAGACTAGTGGAACCAAGAACTAAAGCAATGGTTGGATATGTGATCCCATCGCTGCAATCTGTAGAATGCGATAACCAAGACCAAAGTACCTAATAGGCAAAGGAGAGGCATGGTGATCGGTCCCATCTAAGGACAAGCCATCTCAGGTCGGGCTCTACTTGAGAAGACGACCCAGAGAGACCCATTAGTGGTGACGTAGCCTAGGAAAGGTGCAAGCAAAAGAAACAAAGAGAGAGGATATAGGAGAAAAGGTTCATTAGTAAAAGTATGAATGGAGGTGCTATTAATTTTTTGAGAAACCCTCAACATATAAGGCCTAGGTTTCTCTCACAATCGTCCTTCCCAAAAACAGATCATCACTCAACTTGGCAGAGCATATTACTTATGGAAACCTTATGAGGTTAATATAGTCCACAAGCCACTTGAGAAAGGTTAGTACTAGAAGGAATGGATTTCATTCAAAATTCGATGGGTAAGGAAAAGAGAAGAATAGTATGGGAAAGAAAGCATCATGCAGCATTCCTATCTCCTACGGTGATATGCGAGCATTAGGAGGTGGATCTACTACGAATGATGATCTACAGGAGCACTTCTTGTGGAGCCCTATAAAGGTGATCGTTTATTGTACTTTTCCCCTCACTTTCCTATTATCTCAATGCACTCTTTGTTCCCCGAATCAACCATCAAGCAAGGAGCCTAAAAGAATGGTTTGAATCATCCTCGCACCAAGCAAAGGGAGGTCATCAATATTATACTAATCGTTGGAAAGGCCAACCTCCCCACTCAAGCAACACTATGCAAAAAAAAAGTGGAAAATTTGACTTCCTAAGCACTCAAGTTCATTTTTCAAGGAATGTCAAGCTATTCCTTGATGGAATATTGTACTCTTGGGTCAATTCGGAGCTCCTTTTGTCAAATAAAACCTCTAATTGGTGGGATGTCTCACCTATTTTGACATTCAAGTAATGTAATGAAATAACTTGTAGTTTGACTTAATCGTGAAGCATACTGTGGATGAAAAGTCGATTGTATTTTCAAGCGAAAGGAGGAAAGATGTTGAGATCCTAACCTATAAATAAAAAAATTTCCTTCCTTTGCAGATCATTGTGAATTGTAGGGATCGTTTTTCCATAATGTGAAACATTTTCATCAAATATTTGGTCTTCAACATGAATTATATTTCTTGGTTTGTTTCACATATTTCTTAAGGCGATTTGTGGATAACTAAAGAATATTATAAAAACGAACTAGATCAATCCATTTGAAAGGAAGCTTTGTCACTTATTGAGGGATGTCTAGGGTTTTACTCGCACATCTCTCTTGTTGGTGTAAGGTGGAGTTTGTTTCTTCTTGTTGGGCCATGCTCTAGTGCTCCTCACCAAGGGCTTCAGCCTATTTTGCTTCATAATTGGGCTATTTGTTGAAGGATTTTCCCTAAGTATAATCCTTTCTAGTAGGGTTTGGTTTCAAAACTTGCTCTTGATTAGGCACGAGCTCATTTAACTTTTGGGGTTCCACCTCCAGCCATAATCCACAAGCATTGATCAACCAACTCAAGAGGGGCATCGATTTGACCCCATAGCCCTAGTGGAAGTAAAGCACACTAATTATTCCACCAAACAACCATTTCTTTTTACTAAATTCTGCAATTGTCCTTAATTTTTACTATTCAAAAAGCCCTAACAATAGAAAAATATATACATAAAATAATATATAGAAAAATATAACCATAAAAAATAAAAAGTAAACTAGTGAGTTTCTTCACTTTGATGTTCATATAATATTTGACCGATTACATTTCGATTCTAGACTCGTTAAGCATGCCACATCGTTTAAACCTTAAACAAATAGCCCTCCAAATTTGGCTTTTAGACCCGATAATCATAATTCTAACTTAAACATTATTGTTTCCATTCAACCACTCTCAAAAATAAAAAAATCCCATCCTTTTAGTTTCTATTTGCATAAATATACAATATAGATCATGAAATATCACAAATCATATTAATCCTAAGTCTAAAACACTTTGAAATTATTACAATTCATTAGACTTAGTTTCTTTTATGTATTTACCCTTGCGTCAAAGAACAATTGGCCTTCAATGTGTGAAGAAGATACTAAGGTTACACTAGGTATCACTCTTCCATTATCCCCAGGGTCTATCTTGTACCTTCCATTAGACCTAGGGTCTCACTTGTATATATAAGGCATTGCCATTTAAAGGGAGGGCTTTGGGTGGTAATACAAAGCCATAACTAGAATGCAAAATATCAACAAGATAAATGAAAATAGAAAGGAAAGCAAGAAGAATTAGAAGATCCATACTTGTGATTGATGGCAATTGATGATGTAGCACTTTGTTGAGTCAAACAAGAGATGTGACTGTCATAATATTAGTGCCAAAAAAGCATTTTACCCACCAAAAGTGAGTGACCCATAGGAGAAATGTTTTTCCGAGATCTCTCTCCAGCCAACAGCCAGTAACCCCTTAAAGCCACTAGTGTAGCTGATACATTGTGCCATTTGATCTTTGCTCCGTACATCATTCATGTGTGTCCCCTCGCCCATATTTTGAGAACATATGTTTGAAGGTGGGATATTCAACCCAAAAGGTGTGTTTTTCATTGCGTAATCGGGAGCTTATGCTTGTTTTTCCTTGAGCACCCTAAGTACGGATTATTGAGTGACTTGGAAAAAACGAAGGGCTTTGACCGTAGTTTTGTTCGTTCACCTCAAATGGGGGGTTAGTCCTCAATCCTAGTCCTATGGGATCTCCCCTATTTCCCTATGGCTTTAGGAAGGGCACTACTTGGGAAACCTTGATTTTGGTAGCACAGTCCTATTTTCCCCATCCACATTTTTCACTCCCCTTCGCACATTAAAAGCCTTATTTCATTGTATTCACACAAGGCACTGTCACACCCCCTCCCCTTGTCCACATGTCTATGTTGGGCCTGGAAATGTTGCCACGGAGGTTGATGTAGTTAAAACAATGTTAAAAGCATATCATGGCCACAAGCAAGAAACAAAATAAAAAGAATATTATAAAATGCAAATGATGGTCGAGACATTTAATATAGCACATGGGAAAAAGTTGAACATGAGCTCTACCAATTATTATGGCCATCACCCTAGTTCCTAAGGCCCTACGACTGCCCCAAAATCACTGAGGAACCCATGCACGTCCCATCATCATTAACGTGACACCTATAATTTAAAGGATGTACCAGGCACCTGTCTTCCCCCTTAGGGACTGGGAAAACCTAATAGGGTTGTTTATTACCCACTCCTACCAAGGGAGGTAACACTAAACTTGGAAAGGAAGCCCACTTTGAAGTCTCAATGTGCCCTTGATAAACAAGCTTGGTTTGCTTAGATGTACCAATGAATTATTGTACCTTATTACGAGGATGCGCATTGGATATTATAGGTAATTCATAGGTGGTTTCATCATGGCTTGGACAACTTATGTGAGGCCCAAATCCACTAGAGGATCATATTGACACCCTCGGGTGAAGCGTTAACAGCCTTGGGACTCCCATCATGTGTAGAGCATCATTCCATGCCATGGGCACCCTCAACACCTTCAACAATCTACTCATTTCCCTACATTATTCATGAGATGCTGCACTTAGACCCGTGTGCCTAGGTTGGCTTAGCATTATATGGCAGCTGATCTCATATAAATAAAACTCAACTTCATTCGTAGTGGATCATCATCACACTTGGGAACTTCCACCTTCTTGGCAAATCCAAACTTTTTCTTTTGCTTAGCTATTGGACGTCTTGGATTCATTTTGATATTTGGAGCTGAAATTTGATTTTATTTAGAGCTATTACTTGATTTGTGGATGGATATGTCATATTTTCATCTGATAAGTGCCTCTTGTTGATGTCTCATTCTTAAAAAATGTCTAATGTATGGAATTGTTTAATCTAATGTATAGATATGTCATATTTTCATCTGATAATTGTGCCCTAATTGTTGAAGATTTATTTTGAAAGCTATTTGGTTGGCAATTGTACATGTTACTCATAGCATGACATGTGATGAATGTTCCTAGTGGATGAAATTTTGTTTTTCCTCCATAAAACTCCATAAAATTTGAGTGGGTAATTGTTGAGGGTTGGTAGCTAGGGCATCAATCCTTGAGCACCTTCAAGGCAATTATGGCAAATCTAAAGCATCTAGGACTCCATAAGCCCAAAGGAGAAGGCACTGCTCCAAACCATTTTGTGATGAAATTTTTCTTTCTCCATATTTTCTTCTCCCAAAGTTCTGGTCCCCTCTTCTTCGAAGGCTAGCTTAGGGCATAGAGTGAAATTCCCTAAAGAGTGAAAGGGTGGATTCCGATATAACAGACTTCAAGCTTAGGGTCTTAGTGACACATCCTCAAAGTTTGAGAAGCATCCCTTGTGTTTTCAGACATAAAAATTATTGCTTGACGTGTGCCCTAGAAGATAAACCCTAGATTGCATTTCCTTGACTTGTGTTCTTCTCAGTATTCATTGGAATAAATCATAAGAAGCCCTTCTCCTTGATTTGATCTCCGGAGTACCTTTAACCATGATAATTCACAAAACCCTAGATATCGTGCAAGTTTCTTCTAGGTCACCCTTTTGAAGTGCCATACTATCACATAGAGCTTCGCTTAAGAAGTCCTACCTCATCGCCTAGTACCTCATACCCTACAATATCAATTAAAGGTTATTTTTATATCTACCGGAACTCCTCCAATCAGCGAAAGTCCATAAAGAGCAGGGGACACTGGTTGTGTGACAGTGGGACATTGTCCCATTGTTATCACTTAGTCTAGCTCTTTGACCCTTAGTCTTTCCCTCCTTAGGGCCTGCTAGATTATGTGGTAACACACCCTACACATAAAAGTAAATGGCTTGCCACATACAAGGAGGCGATAACAATAGCAAATATCAATGAAGGTTGAGAAGCGAGTGAAGGTGAGAAGAGGAGAAAGGAGAGGCGGCAAAGGTAGGGAAGAATGACTGGAGGAAAGAGAGATCAAAGTTACAAAAGCCAGGACCAAAAAACTGAACCAAATATGCAAGAGGGGACAACAATAGAGATGATCAACTGAAGCCAAGAAGAGGTGGAAACACTAGTTGAGATAACAAATGAAAGAGGTAAGACTTGACAACTCCGGAGCACAAATAGTGAAGGAAAGAAGAAAATTTGACAATGCTAGTGTTGAACTAGGGAATGCAATAGACGCGTGGAAACAAGCATTGGGGCAATGGTTGGAGATGTCATCCCATAGCTGCAGTCTATAGGATGTGAAAACCAAGACCAAAGACCCTAATAGGCAAAGGAGAGGCATGATAATTGGTCCCATCCAAGGAGAAGCCATCTTAGGTCGGGCCCTACCTAAGAAGACAACCTAGAGAGACCCATTACTGGTGATGTAACCTAGGAAATGTGAAAACAAATGAAATAAAGAGAGAGGATACAGTAGGAGGAATTTCCCAAGTTGATTACGAAGTAAAAAAGTATAAAGGAGAAAGGGTTCATGAGTAAAAGTATGAGTAAAGGGTCCTATTAAATGAAAAATCAAAATTGGGGATATTTACATTTTCAAAGTTTCAAATCATCACATAAAGCTTCTTTAGAGCTCCCACCGCATCTTTTGGAATCTTGACCTTAGGCATACCTATTATCATTGCAAATCTCAAGCCCTAAATCATGATCTCCTAGGTATTTTTTGGAGAGATTTTAGCTTCCATGAGGCATTGAGCCATCATTATATCTCCACTTCAATGGGCTTAGTGGAATCACTTCACACCTAAATCATTGACCTATTCATTCCTAGTGATTCCTTTCCTACCGGGATGACTCCCATCAATGAAAGTCCATAAAACGCAGGGTGCCTTGACTGAGATCCTAATCTATAAATAGAGAAACCTCCCTCGTTTGCAGATCATTATAAATTGCTGAGATCCATTCTCCATAATTTGAAACATTTTCATGAAATCTTTGGTGTTCATCATGAATTATCTTACTTGGTCGATTTCACATATTTCTTAAGGTGATTTGTGGATAACTAAAGAATACTACAAAAACTAACTAGATCAATCGATTTGAAGGGAAACTTTGTCACTAGTTGAGGGATGTCCAAGGTTTTACTCGCACATCTGTCTTGAGGATCATATTGACAACCCCGAGGAAGAGTCGAGAGCCATTGGACTCCCATCATGTGTAGTGCATCATTCCATGCCATGGGCACCCTCAACACCTTCAACAGTATCCTCATTTCCTTACATTATTCACGAGATGATGTGTTTCGCCCAATGTGCCCCGATTGGCTTAGCATTATATGGTAGTTGATCCAAGCCCCAAAGGAGGTTTGTCTCATCCCTTGATATATGGGAGGGCAAGCACCATCATCAAAGCCCTTAGTAATGGAGCATCACAGGCTATTTTATCATCAGGATACCCATTTGACTAGTTTTCGTGCCCCAAACACTTTGGGACCCCACATGATGACTTCAATGGAGGCCAAGGGGCCATCCCCTTGTTCATTATTAATGGAGCCCTCTCACACACTTTGGCACCAAGAGGACTCCACGTGGCCCTCTAATGGCCTGACATCAGCATGACATCGTCAATTTGTCTAACAGTCGGATGGTTATTTCATAATATGAAATAGATACATGGTCAGCTTGTGACCAAGGCATGTAATTTGCACATTTTTATAATGTTGGGGGCCTTGGGAAAATAATTTGACCTAGTAGGTCTCATATAAATAAAACTCAACTTCATTTGTATTGGATCATCATCACACTTGGGAATTTCGACCTAAATGGAAAATCCACACTTTTTCTTTGGATTAGCTATTGTATGTCTTGGATGCATTTTGATATTTGGAGCTTGTTGTCGCGTGGATTGGCACGACAACGCTCAGACCGGGGGCTGTCACTCTGATCCCCGGTCTCTCCGTTTAAGCCTGTCTCCCGCGGCTAAGGGGGGTAGTCCCTGGAAAAGATGGAGGCCAACTGCCAAGCAGTTGGGCTGGGAGACGAGATGCACGATTGAAATAAGCACTAAAATGATTCGATGAATTGAGCAGACCAGTGCCTTAGAAGATCTAAATGATTACTAGCTGGATGATATAAGAACGTGAACCACGGACAGCAATCATCAGATAAAGAGAGCAATGCTTTAAATATCTAGTAAAACCACAACGCTCTTCAAATAACGATATCCAGCAAACTAAGAGAGATAAATTGCTTTAACAACAGTGAAACCAGATATTTGTTTTGTGCTCAGATCTCAGCGTGAAAGATAGGCAGTGATAAGCAACTGAAGATGGTAAAAGTAATTTTCCACAACAAAGAAATTTTTTATGCTTTTTTCAGAATTTTTTTTTTTTTTTTTTTTTTTTAAAACTAAAAAAAAGAAAATTTCTATACTAAAAGGAAAAATTTAAAATCTAAAATCTAAAATTCTAAATTTTTTTTTTTAAAAAAAAAAAAAAAAAAAAAACTAAAAAAAGAAAAAAAACTAAAATCTAAATATTAAATCCTAAAACAAATTTTTAAGAAAATTAATCTAAGACTAAAACAAAACAAACCCCCTTTTTTTTTTGTATTTTTATATAACCGAATTAAAGCAAAAATTTAAATCTAACTAAAGTAAAAATTTAATTAAAATCTAAGCTAACGTGACTAATATAACAATGGAAAACTAAATCTAAAAATCAAAACTATTTTAAACAAAAGACCAAAATACAGAACTACGCTAACCCTTAAATCTAATATGATTTAAAAAAAAAAGAAATCTAAATGAACTAAACTACAACTAAACCTTATTCTAAAACGAGACCAAGCATTGAGCGTATATGATATAACCAAAGTTAAACTGTTCAAATCGAAATGCCTGGGCACGTGACCAAACTAAATCGTGCTGCGTATGACATGGAACTTACAGCAAGTAAAAAAAATCGAAACGCTGCCAGAAAAACGCAGTCACAACACTCGTTACACAGGTGACCACCTAAACGACTACGCCAGCAAGCAAAACGCAGGTATTGGAACGATGGTCGAAACAGCAGGAGGCAAAACAGGTTTGCGTGACCATATGAGGGCGAATCGAGGGTAAGCTGAATGCTGCGGCTTGATAGAGAAGTGCGTATTCCCTTCACACTGACAGCCAAAAGCACAAGGAGACGGAACTCAGGGAATGCGTAGGTACAAACACGCCCAGCCCAAAGAGGTTTATGCAACGACGGAGGGCATGAGGAAAAAAAGGACGCAGGTCAAAACCACGACGGCAGCAGGAAATGATTCAACGCAGCTGCATTAACGTTTTGCCTGAGCAAAGACTTGTGAAAGAGTATACGACAATGACCAAGCTCAGTGCAGAGGAAAAGAGCAGTGCTGGAGCGTTTGGAATTTGCTTTGCCGTGGAAGCTTGGGCACAAAACTCAAATCCAAAGAAAAAGACCAGCGGAGCCAAGGCAATTCACGATGACATTACAACTAAACTCACGAATTTGCTTGCAAATAAACTGAAAGGGTACCTTATCTCAGTCACTGATGAATGGAAATCGATTTCAAAGATGACCTTGCCTTGGTTGCCTTGGTTCGCAGATATCTCATCCAGATTTTGACGATATTGCTGGTGCTAAATGCGCTTCCAGATCCCTGCTTCTGAGAACTTTAAAAAAATTTCTAGATTTGATGTACCTGTAATCTGCAAAGCTGAAAACGAAATTTGGCGGACATACACAAACTTTTGCAGTAATACCCTTGCAAATTTGCCCAAAATCACAAAAACTTATAGCTCTGGTACAGCTAGATTTGACAATAATTGCAGTAACATTTTCAATCTATCATAAATTTGAACTTTACTGTGAAAATAAAGAAAAATCTCTCATGTAAAAACAGAAAATGAATTTAAAAGATAACCCAGGGCACAAACAGCTGGGCTCTGCACAGAACAGCCTGTGGGAGTCGGCTGGTTTAGCCCAGAACTTCCCCAAACGCCCACAAATACCCTTCACTTAAAGGTTTCCTGCACACCTCAAGCAAACATCAGCAAAGAGGGCAAGAAATGATGCTAGATTTCAAGGAATAATGGAGATACCTGCCACTATTCCAGAAACCCTAACATCATTCAAACCCTAGCACGTGAGCAAGATACCTGTACTCACAATGCTCTGAAAAAAAAACCAGCTATTTTAACTGCTGAAAACTGAAATATGCAGAAAAGAAAACATCTCACAACAATTCCAGAGAGTAACACCAGCCAGTTTGAACCCCAAAGTCTTTTTATTAATCAGAAAATCAGATTACAAGAGAGTTTTCTCAGTACAGACTCACAGATCAGATAAACCTCTAAAATGACCCCCTAAGACCCTATAAGAAGGAAATGATCCCAACGGCTAGTTTTGGGTGATCCATGTAGAACTGATCTCGACCGTTGATGAGGATCAAGACACCTCTTGATCTCATCCGTCGATTTTATTTAAAAATGATATTTTGCATGTGTTCACAAAAAATATTATTATTTTATTATTTAGGGTTTTTGCTTTGTTTTTTTTATTTTTTATTTTTTTATTTTTTATTTTTTTATTTTTTTTTATTTTTTAATATTTTTTTTATTTTCTAAATGGATCATTTAAACCAAACCGTTGGAAACATCCCCTAGGACCTAGGACCTAGGACTCATGAGGGGATTTAAACATTTCTCAACCCTCAAGACACATTACATCATGACTTTTACAATTTACATCTTAAGGGGACGAACCCACTTTATCATAGACCCTCATAAACCACCCAGTTCTGCGACACAACTATAATCTAGCAGATTAACACGCTAGGATTCTCCTAAAGTCCTAATAACAAAATGCATCCAGGCTTTGGGGTCGGGTTTGAAGGAAAACTCTGCCGATCCATGGATCGGTGAGACTAAAAACCTCCCGGGACGCAGATCATCATTAGAAAGTTAGGTCCACCTAGGCAACTTTACATACATGACTCTGATCTGCTTAGATTATTTACAATTCAAACATGTAGACTGGGTTTACAACAAAAATGATCAAGCTGTCGATGACTGTAGGCTGGCACGGACATGTCGCTCAGGAGCTACCCTTCTCTGCCAACAGAAAGGAGGTGTACTGCATGGGTAGTTGACCAGTAGTGGTCAACATCTGGCTCTACTTGGGGACACGTTGCTGCACTGGTAGGAATGTGAGAATCCAGAATCTGCATCCATACAACACACAAATAAAAATAAGTAGCGTCCATTCCCAAATCATCATATGCATTAAGTACAGGAAAGATAAAAGCTCTTCATTTATTGACTAACTAATAACATGAAAAGTAAATCTAATCCTAAAAAAGAAATGAAATGCTGAAAAGACAAGGAGTAGGGATAGAAATACAATACAAAAGATGCCCCATGGCATCAGATATCATCTCTGAAGAACAGCTTGAGCATTTGGCCGTTCGCTGGTAGATGAAGTGGCTCACCATCCAATCTACTCAAGTGGAATGAGTTTGGTCCAGCTATGTCTCTAATGATGTACGGTCCCAACCACAAGCTGTCAAACTTTTTATGCTTTCCTGGTTTTTCATTTTTGCGATCCCAAAGTAAAACCATATCTCCAACCTGCAAAGATCTAGATCTAGAGCATTTATCAAAGCTTTTCTTAATATTAGATTGATTTTTGCATATAGTTTCAAAAGCTGTCCGACGAGTCTCATCTAATTCCACAATCTGATCTATCCTATTCTGAACAACATCTTTATCAATGGAAAAATTTTGGAGAAGCTGATAGGTTGGCAATTTTAGGTGCACAGGTAAGGTAACATCCAAGCCATAAACCAATTCAAAGGGAGATTTACCAGTAGATTTCTTCTTAGTAATTCTGTCTGCCCACAAAGCATACTTGATTTCGCTGTCCCAAGACTTCTTGTTATCTCCTACTATTTTCTTGATAATGGTTATGAGATTTTTATTACTTGATTCAGCCAAACCATTACCCTGAGGATAGTAATTCGACGAATGAGATAAGACAATGCCATATTTGAAACAGAAAGATGTAAACTCTGAAGAACTAAAAGCCTTGGCATTGTCCGTAGTGATTTTAGCGGGAACACCAAATCTAGTAATGATGTTATTCTCAATGAAATCCATAATCACCTTTTCAGTGGCATTCTTAGCAGGAATGGCTTCTACCCATTTAGTGAAGTAATCAGTAGCAGTCAAAATCCAAGAGTAGCCATTGCTAGAATTTTCATGGAACTTCCCTACAAAGTCCAGACCCCAATGCTGAAAAGGTGCCTCTACAATAACAGGCTGTAGAGGAAGGGCAGCAAGCTTCTGCTTCCCAGTGAACAGTTGACAGGCTTGACACGTTCTAACAAACTTGTGCACATCAGAAAAAATCGAAGGCCAATGATAGCCAGCTCTCAGGATTTTGTGGGCAGTAGTTCTAGCGGCATAATGACCACCACAAAATCGTGAATGAAATTCGGAAATTAATCTTTTGGACTCAACATCGTCAACACACCTAAGCACTATGCCCTCTGGATTTCTCCATCCAAGGCCATCCTTCATAAGGCAGTACATAGTGGCTTTTAGTCTAAGAGCCCTTCTCTTATGAGCGACTAAGTGATTAGGACATGCAAGATTTGTTAAGTAGTAAACTATGTCCTTATACCATTCATGCTCAGCTAACCTTCTTAACTCTGGTGAAGAAAGATCGTCAAGGCAGAACAAACCAAGAGTCTTTTCATTACTTTCAGTTAACATTTGAGCTAAACCTTGGCCTTTGATCAGCTTGGTGGGTCTAATTTCTAAATCATACTCCTGTATCTTAGTAACCCACCTAGCACGAGTCCCTAAGCAATCAGTTTGAGTTAATATGTCCTTAACAGCAGAATGTGGGACGAAAGCAATGATCTTAGAATAACCCACATAAGTTTTAAAATGCTTAAGAGACTTGACCAGGGCATAAGCCTGCTTTTCGATGGTATTGTACTTCAATTCGGAGTTTTGAAGTGCTCTACTCATGAAAGCAATAGGCTGCTCGTGACCCTCTCTATTCTTTTGAAGTAAGACACCGGCAATGGTATCCTCAGAAGCGAAAGAAAAAATCATGAAATCTTTGGAGTAATCAGGACTAACAAGGACAGGAGCCTTCGCGATAGCAGATTTGATTTCTTGGAAAGCCTTTTTGCCCTCTTCCTGCCAGACAAATTTCGCATCTTTCTTCAGAAGACTTTGAATGGGCTTAGCTATTTCTGCATAATTTGGGATGAATCTTCTGATAAAATTTATCTTTCCAAGGAAAGACTGAAGGGACTTAAGGTTATGCGGGAGAGGAATCTTTTGAATTGCTTCAACTCGTTCGGGATCGATCTTGACTCCTTCCTTAGAAATGATATGACCGAGTAATTTCCCTTCAGTTACCCCAAAAACAGACTTAGCCGGATTCAAAGAAATTCCATATTCTCTACATCTATCGAAAACTTGCCTAAGATGATCTATATGACTGATACCATCTTTGGAGAAAACAGTAAGATCATCTTGATATATTTCGATAATTTTGCCGATTAACCCTTTAAAGGCATAGTCCATGGCCCTCTGGAAAGTAGCCCCAGCGTTTGTTAACCCAAATGGCATTCTGATGTATTCAAAAGTGCCCCATGGTGTTGTGAACGTGGTCTTGTGTCGATCTTCCTTTTTAACCCAAACTTGATTATACCCAGAAAAACCGTCCAGCAATGACATCATTCCAGACCTAGTTACTCTTTGCAACAGAGTTTCCATTTTCGGCAAAGGGTAATTATCCTTTTTGCACGCTAGATTAAGGTTTCTAAAATCGACACAAAGTCTTATTGTACCATTCTTCTTCCTGACAATCACCAAATTCGAACACCATGTCGAATGCCTAGTTTGAGCGATGATTCCTGCTGCAAGCATCTTCACAAGCTCTTTTTGGACCAGGGGGGCCAACTTAGGATTAATCTGCCTAAGTTTCTGCCGAAAGGGTTTAGCATTTTCATCCTTTAAAGGAATAGTATGCTCCATAATATCTTCCCTATAGCCCTTCAACTCATCATAGGAAAAAGCCAAAACATCTCGATATTCACGAAGTAAATCAATTAACTTTTTCCTTTCCTCCAGACTAGTACCTTTACCGATTTTAACCATTTTCGGATTTTCAAAAGTACCAATGTTAACTTCAAGGTACTCGCCTGGGTCCAACTTGTCTTCTTCTCTCAGCTTCGTGGCATCATGCCGATCAAAATGTTGCTCTAAGGCAACTACATTTCTGGGAGTAGGGTTTATGATATGTCCATGCTCTAAGGAGCCATCCTCGCCAGAAACTACCCGGAAATCCTCAAACTCATCCAAACGATTGAGAAAACGAACGACTTGCTTTTCATCATTAAAAACTTGCCAATGTTCTGAGTTGTCTGGGACAGATGGTCTGAATATTACCTCCATTTTAATTTTATCGTTAATTAACTCATCAGACAACTGGAAAGTGGTAGCAGCTACGGCAAGTTCATCTGCCGAACTATTCAGCTCTCTAGGAATTGCTTCAAGGTTAAGGGCATCGAAATGTTCCATAGTATCCCACACAGCATTTCGATAGTTTCTTAATCTCTGATTTCTACATGTGAATTTGTTCTTAAGCTGCATGATAACCAGATCGGAATCCCCCTTTATGCTAAGCAACTTAATCTTCAAGGCTTTGGCCAATTCAAGGCCCAACAATATGGCTTCATACTCGGCGACATTGTTGGTTGCTTCAAATTCTAGACGATAGGCAAACTTGAATACGTGACCAAGGGGAGACTTAAGCACAATTCCAGCACCCTTACCATGACTAGAGAACGCACCATCGAAATACATATGCCAGACTTCATCTTTAAGACTTTTGACCTTTTCGTCGGGAGGAGCTATGAAGTTAGACAGGATAGCATAGTTCCCGATGTCAGATTGCTCTCTAATTATTTCGTTATGAGGTTTTTTAGGATTTTCAACATGAAATTTCCTCTCAGGCTCTCTATTTAGTCTAACGAAACCGTCACCGCTAGGAGAAGGAATCATAGCATATGACCAATTCATCTGAATGCTTCCCCCTAGATCAGAGGCCCACTTCCTAGATAACAGCATACCCCAAGCATCAGGTACATCAACGACAACAATATCCATAACCACCATGATGTCTGGGTAGACCGAAAGATGAACTTGCAAATCCTTGATTAAACCATGTACCTCGATCTTCTTAGAGTCCATGGCGCATATATTATAGTAGGGTCTGGAAACTCTTAAGTTAAGCTGTTCCATAACCCTTTTAGTCATAACACAAGCAGATGCGCCTGAATCCAACATGCAGTTATTCAATTTATACCCATTGACTAATAAGGTGATAAAGAAGGGTTGATGATCCTTGTTATCAGCATCTACGCTTTGCAGATAAATAGGAGCATCATGATAGTCAACCTCACGAATCCTCTGCTGAGAAGCGTTGACTTGAGGACCCTGAATTGCTTTTAGTAACTTGTCCCTTTGGGAAGGGATCTTAGCGATCTCAGACACGGGAACCCAGATTTTAGCATTATTAAACCAATTCCCCAAATCGACATCTATTCCAGAGTTTATACCAGGGCTTAAAGTTCGAGGAGGAATTTGATTCCCGCTCTGATCTTTATCCCTTCTCTGGTATGTTAAACCCTTATCTCTAGCAATTTCCAGAATTTTCTCAGGAGAGGGTTTCTCACCATATAACCTGGCTAAAATGTCATCTTCGTTTTCAAGGTTATTTATACCAAAAGCAGATTGAGGATTCACAACATCATAGCTCCTTTCCTTAACCTCTATCCAATCATTCATGGGCAAAGGAAACTTGCTCCCTACTACATTTATTTGCTCACCTGTCCCAAGCATTCCATTATCGAGAAGTCTTCTGATAATGGGACAGGAGGACTCTTCGTGAAAATCAGCACAAGCACGACAGTAAGGAGGAGCATCATCCACCAGGTTGGTTAGCGGATTAGGGGGCCTTTGCTCACTAGATTGACCCTTTCTTTGCCAGTTACTATTTCTGTTATTATTATTTCGAGGCTGAAAATTTTGCGGTTGCGCTCTTTCCATTTGAATTAACCTATTCTGCAAAGTGTTTATCTCCTTATTATGATTGATTTCCATGGTTTCAATTTTTTGTAGCAATTTAAGAACAAGCTCACTTTCTGGCTCCTGGGCTGCTTTTCCCTTAGGTTCCTTTAGTTTCGTAGCAGCCCTATCAAACCCTGGGATTTCAGACTTCCCAGAAGCTGCCTTGTCCTTCTCAAGCTCTACAGCTAAGGTTTGGCAAGCTCGATAATCAGCAAGTTTAGCACGCCTTAACTCATAAGATGGCTCAGGACCAAAGGCATCAATATAAAAATCTTGGAGAGTTTTATTTGAAGGTTTATAGTCTTGAGGTAATTCTCTAATAATGCTATTAAACCTTCTATTAAATTCCTCAACAGTTTCGTCTTCTCTCTTTCTCATCAGAGTAAGAGCTCTTACAAGATGTCGTCCCTCTCTTTTATCTCCATATCTTTCTCTAAATGAATTAATGATTGATTGTAAAGAGTCAAAAGAATTAGGAGGTTTTTCTGTAAACCAGTCATGAGCATCACCTCCTAGAGTCAAGATAAAAAGGGTCATCCTGACATCCTCATGATCAAAATCAGGAGATCTAGCGTACTTAGCCATCCATATGTTGAAATCTCGCAAATGGGAATTAACAGTAATGGCATTATCTCCATGAAAGCTAGGCAATTTGTCAATCCCAACAGATGGAATATCATTGGGGGCTCCAGGAATGTTAGAAAAATCACAAGGACCCAACATACTCATGGTGTTGCGCCTAACTTGACCTTTAAAGAGCAAATGAATATCGGAGAGGGCTTCTTGTCCAAGATTTCCAAGAAGTGTACGAGAAGCGAGTTTGTGTGATCGCACCCTATAAACCTTCTCAGGATCAGGAGTAGGATTGCACAGACTGCTTGGATGTCTTCTAGTGTACACTCTTGTAGATAATATAGGAAGTGGAGTCGCCACTTGAACAAGAAGCTAAGCACAGAAAAGCTTGAAAAGCAAAAACCAAGGACAGAAAAACTCTATCCCCGGCAACGGCGCCAAAAAATGTTGTCGCGCGGATTGGCATGACAACGCTCAGACCGGGGGCTGTCACTCTGATCCCCGGTCTCTCCGTTTAAGCCTGTCTCCCGCGGCTAAGGGGGGTAGTCCCTGGAAAAGATGGAGGCCAACTGCCAAGCAGTTGGGCTGGGAGACGAGATGCACGATTGAAATAAGCACTAAAATGATTCGATGAATTGAGCAGACCAGTGCCTTAGAAGATCTAAATGATTACTAGCTGGATGATATAAGAACGTGAACCACGGACAACAATCATCAGATAAAGAGAGCAATGCTTTAAATATCTAGTAAAACCACAACGCTCTTCAAATAACGATATCCAGCAAACTAAGAGAGAAAAATTGCTTTAACAACAGTGAAACCAGATATTTGTTTTGTGCTCAGATCTCAGCGTGAAAGATAGGCAGTGATAAGCAACTGAAGATGGTAAAAGAAATTTTCCACAACAAAGAAATTTTTATGCTTTTTTTTTTTTTTTTTTTTTTTTAAACTAAAAAAAAGAAAAATTCTATACTAAAAGGAAAAATTTAAAATCTAAAATCTAAAATTCTAAATTTTTTAAAAAAAAAAAAAAAAAAAAAAAAAACTAAAAAAAGAAAAAAAACTAAAATCTAAATATTAAATCCTAAAACAAATTTTTAAGAAAATTAATCTAAGACTAAAACAAAACAAACCCCCTTTTTTTTTTTGTATTTTTTATATAACCGAATTAAAGCAAAAATTTAAATCTAACTAAAGTAAAAATTTAATTAAAATCTAAGCTAACGTGACTAATATAACAATGGAAAACTAAATCTAAAAATCAAAACTATTTTAAACAAAAGACCAAAATACAGAACTACGCTAACCCTTAAATCTAATATGATTTAAAAAAAAAAGAAATCTAAATGAACTAAACTACAACTAAACCTTATTCTAAAACGAGACCAAGCATTGAGCATATATGATATAACCAAAGTTAAACTATTCAAATCGAAATGCCTGGGCACGTGACCAAACTAAATCGTGCTGCGTATGACATGGAACTTACAGCAAGTAAAAAAAATCGAAACGCTGCCAGAAAAACGCAGTCACAACACTCGTTACACAGGTGACCACCTAAACGACTACGCCAGCGAGCAAAACGCAGGTATTGGAACGATGGTCGAAACAGCAGGAGGCAAAACAGGTTTGCGTGACCATATGAGGGCGAATCGAGGGTAAGCTGAATGCTGCGGCTTGATAGAGAAGTGCGTATTCCCTTCACACTGACAGCCAAAAGCACAAGGAGACGGAACTCAGGGAATGCGTAGGTACAAACACGCCCAGCCCAAAGAGGTTTATGCAACGACGGAGGGCATGAGAAAAAAAAAAAAAAGACGCAGGTCAAAACCACGACGGCGGCAGGAAATGATTCAACGCAGTTATATTAACGTTTTGCCTGAGCAAAGATTTGTGAAAGAGTATACGACAATGACCAGGCTCAATGCAGAGGAAAAAGAGCAGTGCTGGAGCATTTGGAATTTGCTTAGCTGTGGAAAGCCTGGGCACAAAACTCAAATCCAAAGAAAAGACCAGCGGAGCCAAAGGCAATTCACGATGACGTTACAACTGAGCTCACGAATTTGCTTGCAAATAAAATGAAAGGGTACCTTACCTCAGTCACTGATAAATGGAAATCGATTTCAAAGATGACCTTGCCTTGGTTGCCTTGGTTCGCAGATGTCTTATCCAGATTTTGACGATATTGCTGGTGCTAAATGCGCTTCCAGATCTCTGCTTCTGAGAACTTTAAAAAAATTTCTAAATTTGATGTACCTGTAATCTGCAAAGCTGAAAACGAAATTTGGCGGACATACACAAACTTTTGCAGTAATACCCTTGCAAATTTGCCCAAAATCACAAAAACTTATAGCTCTGGTACAGCTAGATTTGACAATAATTGCAGTAACATTTTCAATCTATCATAAATTTGAACTTTACTGTGAAAATAAAGAAAAATCTCTCATGTAAAAACAGAAAATGAATTTAAAAGATAACCCAGGGCACAAACAGCTGGGCTCTGCACAGAACAGCCTGTGGGAGTCGGCTGGTTCAGCCCAGAACTTCCCCAAACGCCCACAAATACCCTTCACTTAAAGGTTTCCTGCACACCTCAAGCAAACATCAGCAAAGAGGGCAAGAAATGATGCTAGATTTCAAGGAATAATGGAGATACCTGCCACTATTCCAGAAACCCTAACAGCATTCAAACCCTAGCACGTGAGCAAGATACCTGTACTCACAATGCTCTGAAAAAAAAACCAGCTATTTTAACTGCTGAAAACTGAAATATGCAGAAAAGCAAACATCTCACAGCAATTCCAGAGAGTAACACTAGCCAGTTTGAACCCCAAAGTCTTTTTATTAATCAGAAAATCAGATTACAAGAGAGTTTTCTCAGTACAGACTCACAGATCAGATAAACCTCTAAAATGACCCCCTAAGACCCTATAAGAAGGAAATGATCCCAACGGCTAGTTTTGGGTGATCCATGTAGAACTGATCTCGACCGTTGATGAGGATCAAGACACCTCTTGATCTCATCCGTCGATTTTATTTAAAAATGATATTTTGCATGTGTTCACAAAAAATATTATTATTTTATTATTTAGGGTTTTTGCTTTGTTTTTTTTTTATTTTTATTTTTATTTTTTTTTATTTTTTTATTTTTTTTTTAATATTTTATTTATTTTCTAAATGGATCATTTAAACCAAACCGTTGGAAACATCCCCTAGGACCTAGGACCTAGGACTCATGAGGGGATTTAAACATTTCTCAACCCTCAAGACACATTACATCATGACTTTTACAATTTACATCTTAAGGGGACGAACCCACTTTATCATAGTCCCTCATAAACCACCCAGTTCTGCGACACAACTATAATCTAGCAGATTAACACGCTAGGATTCTCCTAAAGTCCTAATAACAAAATGCATCCCGGCTTTGGGGTCGGGTTTGAAGGAAAACTCTGCCGATCCATGGATCGGTGAGACTAAAAACCTCCCGGGACGCAGATCATCATTAGAAAGTTAGGTCCACCTAGGCAACTTTACATACATGACTCTGATCTGCTTAGATTATTTACAATTCAAACATGCAGACTGGGTTTACAACAAAAATGATCAAGCTGTCGATGACTGTAGGCTGGCACGGACATGTCGCTCAGGAGCTACCCTTCTCTGCCAACAGAAAGGAGGTGTACTGCATGGGTAGTTGACCAGTAGTGGTCAACAGAGCTGAAATTTGATTTTATTTGGGGCTATATCTTGATTTGTGGATGGATATGTCATATTGTTACCTTGTAAGTGCCTCTTGTTGAATTTTTATCCTTGAAAAATGTTTAATGTTATTTTGTGCCCTAATTGTGGAAGATTTATTTTGAAAGCTACCTGGTTGGAAATTGCACATGTTAGTCATAGCATGACATGTGATGAATAGTGGACGAAATTTTGTTTTCCTCCATAAAACTCCATAAATTTTGAGTGGGTAATTGTTGAGGGTTGGTAGCTAGGGCATCAATTCTTGGCCTCCTTAAAGTCGATTATGGAAAACCTGAAGCATCTAGGACTCCATTTTGTGATCAAATCCAAGCCATTTCGTGATCAAATCCTTCTTTCGCCATATTTTCTTCTCCCAAAGTTTCGGTCCCCTCTTCTTCGACGACTAGGTTAGGGCATAGAGCGAAATTATCTAGAGATTGAAAGGGTGGATTCCGAGATCATAGACTTCAAGCTTAGGGTCTTAACAACAAGAACTCATAGTTTGACAAGAATCCCTTGTGTTTTCATCCATAAAAACTCTTGCCTGATGTGTGCCCTAGGAGGGAAACCCTAGTTTACATTTCCTTGACTTGGGGACTTCTTCGAGGGTTGTATGAGCTTAGTATTCATTGGAATAAATCATAAGAATCCCTTTCTTCTCTTTGCCTTGATCTTGGGAGTACCTTTAACCACGATAATTCACAAAACCCTAGATCTCATGCAAGTTTCTACTAGGTCTATTATAGGGAGTGAAATCCCTTTTGAAGTGCCATATTATCACATAAAACTTCCCTTAAGAAGTCATACCTCATCACCTAGTACCTCAAACACTAGAACATCAATTAAAAATGATTGTTTATCTACTGAGACTCCTCCCATCAGTGAATGTCCGTAAAGAGAAAGGAACACTAGCTGTGATGACAATGGGAGATTTTCCCATTGTTATCACACTTAATTTAGCTCTTTGACCCATAGACTTTCCCTCCTTAGGGCCTGCTAGATTGTGGTAACACAGCCTACAACATAAAAGTAAATGGCTTGCCACATACAAGGAGGTGATAACAATAGCAAATCTCAATGAGGTTGAGAAGTGAGTGAAGTTGAGAAGAAGAAAAGGAAGGAGAGGTGGCAAAGGTAGGGATGAACTAGTGGAGGAAAGAGAGGTAAATTTATTGAAGCAAGGACCAAAAAAAGAAACCAAATATGCAAGCAGGGACAACAATAAAGATGAAAACCTGACGCCAAGAAGAGGTGGCAACACTAGTTGAGGAACGAAGAAAAAGTTGGCAATCCTAGTGTTGAACTGGGGAATGCAATAGACAAGTGGAACTAAGCACTAGAGTGTAAAGACCATAAACTGAAATAAGGTGATAAGCAGAACAGAAATACATAAACTCAAATACGGTAATAACCAGAACAGAAATACAGTAACTGTAAGGGATTTTGAACACCTACCTGAACTGTTGCTTGCTCCGGTGTAGTTGATGACGTCGCGGTTTCTCTGATCCAATTACCGGGAAACCAATTCCTCCCAGCCAGACTGAGCAGATGGCTGCTCAATCCAGTAAGCTTCTCGTAGAAGCTCACTGCCCCCGTGCCCAGAATCTCAGACCGATTAAAGCTCTTCCATTGGTCAATCTTATTCCTCTGGTTTGTACTCCTGATTTTCTGCTCCTGGTGTTCTCCTTCCCTCCACTCTCGGTTTTTTTCCCCTGATCTCAGCCTCATCTCTGCGGTTTTATAGCCTGGGCTAAGCGGTGGCCGCCCTGTACACCTACGACTCCACCGCTTACTCCCGCGGTGACAACTTCCTCCAGCTGTGAGTCATCCTCCCGTACAGGTGATTATAGGAAGCACTTAGATTTATAACCTTAGAATTTCACTTTATAACTTTCACCCTTTTCTAATTTTATAATATTGAGTACTTTACCATAAACTTCATTTATGTTTGTTTTCTTTTTAATATAAACTTTAGAATTTTAGGTTAATTAATATTGATATTAATACTTGATTTTTGTTCTATTTTATATATATCATTTTATTTATTTATTATTATATATATATATATATATATATTTATTTTTTTTATTTTTTTATTTTTATTTCTATTTTTTTTATAGGAGCATATAACATGTGTTTTTTAAGGATGGGTCGTTACATACACTCCCCCTTCAGAAAACTTCGTCCTGAAGTTAGAGTTTAGATTTAAGGTTTTAATGGGCATGACTTTCCCTATCCAGGTTCCTAAGCTATTCTAAAATCATCCTATCCGTCCTCTACTGGAGTATGCCATGGCATCAGTTTTACTGACCTAACCATTCATAAACTCTAAGGTGACAGCGTCGGCTATACCGACCTGATTCCCAGTAGGCATCCGGTAGTCATCATCACATGTCTAGGGGAGCGTGACTTGCACAGTCCTCCCATGACTCCAGGGTTCGGAGGATAAACGGTGGGCAACACCTCCACCCCTCCCAGTAGAACTTAGGGTTAACACCCTATCATAGAATCACTTGGAGCTTTAATTGTTCTGAGGTTCTGTCATCACGTGGTCATCCCGGTAATTGGATACTTGAATCTGCAATCATACACTCACTCATGCATTCGTAAAATGTGCATCATCATATTCAAAATAACTCATGTATTATTCGCATATGATACTACAGTATAACATATTTTTATCATTTTCTATGCATGTCTTTTGACTTCCATCTAAAATGTATTCACTTCCTGATTTCTATTCCATTGATCATATTGACATGTAAAAATAAAACAGATTTACAATATCTTAATTTCTATTTAGAAGTAAAATCCTTTAACTGTCTTAACTTTCCTTTGACAACTATAATTTAATAAAATGAACCACATATATCGTTTTGGTATCCATGTACCAACAGAAGTTAAACATATATTATGTCACAAAATTTCACGTTTATCTATAATCATTCAAAATGTTTCTGGGTCTCTGATTGCAGTGGAGTAAAATATATACTAAACATAGTTTAAAGTTCTTCAAAATTGACATAGACTAGGGTATCTTTGACATATGTCCTCTGTATTTTCCCAAGTTGCTGATCCAGGACTATACTTGTCCCATTGGACCTTAACTTGGTCCACCAAGCGGTTCCTGAGTTGTCGAATCCTACGTTCCAGAATACGTAAAGGTTCGACTGATATGACTCCCTCATCCGATACCTGCAATTCCTTCCATTGAAGGTTATGAGATAGATCAGCTATATAATGTCTTAATACAGAAACATGAAATACATTATGAATTCTATGCAGGTGAGGTGGCAGGGCAAGACGATAGGAAACAGGTTCCACTCTTTCCACGACTTTAAATGGCCCAATAAATCGGGGTGATAACTTTGTCCCTTTTCCGAATCGAGTAGTACTTTTATTTGGTCTGATGGGGATGAAGACCTGATCCCCTACTTCATACCACCTATCAATTCAGTGAGCATCAGCATAACTATTTTGTCTATCCTGTGCTTTAATCGTTGTCTAATTTGTCTTACCTGCGCTTCCATTTCATGGATTAATTCTGGTCCTATTAACACTCGATCTTCTAACCTGTCCCAACTTAACGGTGTTCTACAAGGTCTGCCATATAAAGCTTCAAATGGAGACATCCCAATCGAACTGTGGTAACTGTTGTTGTATGCGAATTCGACTAAGGGTAAATACTTTTCCCAGTGTGATTGCTGATCCATCACATACATTCGCAACATGTCTTCAAGTACTTGATTTACTCTTTCAGTTTGCCCATCAGTCTCAGGATGGTAAGCAGTGCTTAAATTCAGCTGAGTACCTAAGGCTGTTTGCATGCAAGTCCAGAATCTAAAAGTGAATCATGAATCTTTATCGGATATAATCTTTTTAGGTACTCCATGAAATCTGATAATTTCATTTATGAATACTCGAGCTACGTCAGCAACATCGTAAGTATCTCTTACGGGAATGAAATGGGCGCTTTTTGTTAATTTATCCACCACTACCAAAATGGCATTGTGTCTTTGAGAAGTAAGAAGTAGTCCAGTGATAAAATCCATAGAAATGGTCTCCCATTTAGACATAGGAATGTCGTGGGGTTGTAAGAGGCCTGCTGGGTGACAATGATCTGCCTTTACTTGCTGACATTCCAGACATTTTGCTACAAATTGAGTGATATCGCGCTTCATACCTGACCAAAAGAAGAGTTCCTTGGTGTCCGCATACATTTTCCTTACTCCAGGATGAGCACAATATACTACTCTGTGGGCTTCCCCAAGAATGGTATCTCGAAGATCTTTATCATCAGGAATATACATTCTTCCATGGAATCGTAAGATTCCGTTGTTTTCTAGTTCATATCCCTCGAACTTCGATTCTTTTGCCCTTTTTCCCTCAAGACTTGCTCTCACTTTTAAATACCAGCTATCTTTTATAAGATGATCCAGTACTCGTTGTCTTAAGTCTACTTTAATGGGTATGAGAGAAAATATCCGAGGTCTTCTGCTTAAAGCATCTACTACTACATTTTCTTTTCCCTTAATGTATGATATCTTGAGGTCATATTCACTTAGAAATTCACTCCATCGCCTTTGCCTGGCATTTAAGTCTCTTTGGGTGAACAAATATTGTAGACTTTGATGGTCGCTTCTAAGTGTAAAACTTCGTCCCACTAGATAGTGTCTCCAAATCTTTAAAGCTAGCACTACAACGGCTAATTCTAAATCGTGAGTAGCATAGAGTTCTTCATGAGGTTTTAACTTTCTGGAAGCATATGCTATCACTCCTCTATCCTGCATCAACATTGCACCCAACCCTTGTTTGGATGCATCAGTACATACCGTAAAATCTTTGTCCATGTCTGGGACTTTTAGGATTGGTGCACTTGTGAGTAGTCTTTTGAGTTCAGAGAATGCTTTATTACATTCCTCGGTCCATTCATACTTAACACCTTTACGTTGAAGGGTTGTAATTAGCTTTGCGATTTTGGAGAATCCCTCCACAAATCTTTGGTAGTAACTGGCTAAACCCATAAAGCTTTGTATCTCATGTGCATTTTTCGGTATTGGCCAATCCATGATTGCTTTTACCTTCTCAGGATCTACGGAAATCCCTTCACCTGATATGATGTGACCCAAATAATGAATCCTTTCCTGAAAGAATGAACACTTGGATAGTTTTCCATACAATTGACGTTCTCTAAGGCAGGACAATACTATCTGCAAATGATCTTCATGCTCTTTCTCATTCTTGGAATAGATGAGAATATCATCTAAAAAGACTTGCACAAATTGATCAAGATATTCACAGAAAACACTGTTCATAAGATTCATGAATACGGTCGGCGCATTTGTTAACCCAAATGTCACCACAGTAAATTCATAATGTCCAAAACGTGTCCAGAATGCAGTCTTAGAAATATCATTTTCAGAAATCCTTAGCTAGTGATAGCCTGATCGAAGATCAATTTTTGAAAAGACAGCAGCTCCTTTCATTTGATCGAAAAAATCGTCGATTTGAGGCATAGGGTATTGATTCTTTATTGTAGCTCGATTCAAGTCTCGATAATCTATGCATAATTTTAAAGATCCATCTTTCTTCTTCACAAAAATTACAGGAGCGCCCCAAGGTGATGTGCTGGGCCAAATATGCCCTATATCCAATAGTTCCTTTAATTGAATTTGCAATTCCTGAAGTTCTGGAGCTGTCATTCTATAAGGCGTTTTAGAGATCGGTTGGGTACCTGGTTTTAATTCAATAGTGAGATCCAGCTCTCTTACCGGGGGTAATCCAGGTAGTTCTTTTGGAAATACATCCGGGAATTCGGCTAACACCGGATATTGTTCTAAGGATGGCCCTTTTTCTTGGCTTACTTCTTGAATTGCATAAGCCTGACAACCTTTCCTTAAACAACGCTTCATCTGCATTGCTGAAATGTAGCGTAAAGAAACTTCCCTCTTGATTCCATGAATTTGGATTACTTCTCCTTCATCATTTATGCCTAGAATCCTTTTCCCATAACAGTCTACCCAAGCTTGGTGAGCTTCTAGCGAATCCATACCTATGATAAGATCATACGTCCCTAAGGCTATGACATAAACTTTCAATTTAGTCAAACAAACCCCTAGGTCAATTTTGCATTGATCCACACTCAAGCCCACGGTTTGGAGTTCTCCTGAGGCCATTTCCACTTAATGGAAATCATTTTGTCTATGAGCTGCCAACCCACATTTGTTTAATGCATATGACGAAATGAAACTATCTGCGGCACCAGTATCAAATAAGATTTTGAGTTTTATACCATTGATAATACCTGAAGATTCCACTACAGTGGATTGATGGGCTGCTTGGTCATGGTTGACTACTGCATGAATTCTATGATTACCTCGATTGTTTGATATCGGTTCTTTTCCAGTCCTATGCAATATATTCGATGAAGCTTCTGGGCAGTCACGCTGAAAATGCGGTCCCCCACAGCCCCAACAATTAAGCTGCGTTGATCCTCTTGAATCAGGACGTGAATTTCTAGAGAACAAGCTTTGTCCTCTCAAGTTGATTCCTCTCGAATTCCTTCCTCTACTGGCAGTCCCTTGAGATGTCCATGGACTGGTGTTTGATGATTCCGCGGCTATAGAGTTTACTGCCATGGGAGCTCTTGTCCCTATATTTCTTGGGGTAAACCTGTTACCGTAAGGTGGCCTCGAGCTATCTCCTCTGAAGAAGTTTCGGGGAGTCTTTCCTGGAAATCCTGATTGTAAAGGCCCTGCTGGCCCCATATCTTTTTTGATTCCAAGGTGCTCTTCTGCATAACGACCGCATTCGACTGCCTCGGCTACTGATGATGGTTTCCACATGCTTACCAAGGCTCTGATGCGAGGATTTAACCCAAATATGAAGCGTTCAGCTTGACGTTCATCAGAGTCTAAGTAGTGAATGTATTTTACAAGCTCCATAAACCTTATCTCGTACTCTTCCACCGTTTTATTTCCCTGAATTAATGTATGAAAGGCTTTGGCTTGTTGTTGTTGAAAGTATGGAGGTAAATACTTTGCGCGAAACCTTTCCTCAAATAGTTCCCAAGGGACATTATCCGATGGAAGGTGCAGCTGCTTTTCCAGATTTCCCTACCAAATCAAGGCACTTTCCTTCAGTTGAAACACGGCAATTTTTGTTTTTGCCGAAGAAGAATATTCCCTTAACCTAAAGCATCTGCTCATTCCTTCTAACCATGCTTCAGCGCGCTCACCTACTCGACCTCCTGAGAATTCTGGGAGTCTAATTTTCTGAAGCTCCCTCGAAATGTCTTCTTTCGATCTTCTAGGCTCAAAATTCTTTGGTTCTGCTGAACTGGTGGCTACATGTTGAAATTCCCCTTTGGTTTTGGCCTTAGTTGGTTCTTTTAATGTTTCCAATAAGGCTTCCAAAGAATTCATTATCACAGTCAACTCTGGCGCTGGGGCGATTGATGTTGAATCACTTGGCGGTGACGATGGTGATGGTGGTGGCAATGGGGACGATGATGGCGACGGTGGCGGCATTAATGGTGGTGATGCTGCTCGATCACGTCGTCGTCGCTCATACGTCCTTACCATTGTAATGGTTCCTGAACATATCACAAAATTTTATAAAAAATTTGAGGTAGACAGTTGAATTTTAACATATAGTTTCTTTTGCAATATCACATTCATAAACGGGTATAGTTTTGCTATTTTTACCTGCTAGGCTGATCTTACTGGTACTGAGGTCAAGGAGGGTGGTCTCGCGACCTCCTTGTCCTAACGCAGGGTATTCTATCCTAATATGAATAATGCAGAAGTGTATGGTTATTAGCTCCTAAGGTAAGACATCTAATGTTTATTTACCTAATAACACCCACGATTGAAAAATGTTCAATGTCTCATTACAAAGTACGTCGGTAACATACCCGCCATACCTCAATCTAGCTATTATATTTAAGGGAGGTCATACATGTTTATATTCTGAATATATTACTTGGATATGGATTAAATCTATAAAAAGAAGGGTTTTTTTGGTTCCATATCAGTTTGACCTTTAGCCGTAAAATTTACCATAGACATGTCATGGTTAAAATCTAGAAGAGATACAGCTCATCAGTATATCATAAAAGTAGATTGGGTTTAAACGGAGGAAATAAATTAGGATAAAATGTGATTATGATTTCTAGAACCAGTTCTGTTTAAAAATGGCTCCGTCAAAGGATATAATTAGTACAATTTTGTTCTCTAAAGGATGCTTTGGAAAGTAGTTTTTATAAATTGCACATAATACTTTAATGGTTGATGCAAATGCAAATTGACTGCAATAGGATTCATAGAAAATTTGTGCTATCATAAGTTCAGATTTCAAAATATTTGGGCACAAAACTTTTTAGCTGAAAGTTTAATGATCATAAGTAAAAACACTTACATTGTTTTATCTGAAACTAATTTCAGCAAAAAAAAATTTATCTACAAAATATTTACTTTAAAGAAGATCCATTTTCTACCTCTAAAGCTTGCACTTTGGATAGTAGCTACGGCCTTCTATCTATATATATTAGCTAATTAGGAGGAAATATTTCACCTAATAGCCAAAATAACACAGTTGTTTAACAATTGGAAAATAAACCGCATTGTTTGTCAACACATTTAATAGATGGAATTTTCCCCAACAATAGTGACGACAACCAGTTGACCTAAACTGGGGCTATTTGATAGATAACATTTAGCAAGGTGGTTTCCAGATTATTTAGGTGAGTTAATGGCTTCCAGTTTTACAAGTCATTGTTTCTTCTAAATATATGTACTGACCTAAGGGTGGGAGAGAAGTGTAGACTCCTATGTCCTTGAAAAAAAAACAAAAAAATACACTGTTTAAAACTTAAAAATACACTGCTAATGACATATTGTTTTGATTGTACCCAAACTGCTTCATATTTATGAATGATAAAACAATTTTCTCTGTGGACATCCTTTCTATGTATATAAACTTAAATGTATCGCATGGACTTCTTGTACATGTGTTTGTTTTAACATAAGAATTCTCATGAGACATTCGTGCAGCAGAACCTAAAGCTAACCCAAACTTTAAAAGTATTTTGAAGCCATGATATGATATACATCCCCTACTAATCTTTCTTCCAATGATGGTTGAAAAAGAGAATTATTTTTATTAGCCAAATGATTCAAGGACATGGAAATAACCCCAATAACCCCTACGCTCAACTGGTACTATCCATACGATTATTAAGAATATTCAAAAAGCATTATAAATATCAACCTTATAGACCTGAATTTTAGAATAATAAGCATCTGGAAGCAGGGGTCAATTGATTTTAATTCAGAACCACTAGTATATAGATGATAATCAGATAGAGAATGATGAAATTCATGTCTCGTTAACATCCCTATGACTTCAGTTTTCCAATTAAACACTCAAGTGATCATTTCAAGCATAAAAGCGGATATCTGTCGACACAATCAGTTAAATGATTTAGATCAAAGTTCATGAAAAACCAATGTTCACTTGACACATAAACATTTCACAAAATCCATAATTAAAGATCACTCGTCTCCCCAAATCCAACTCTTTCACTGAAAATTTTAAAAGGGACTGTTTGTATCAGCAATTCTAGGTTTATTAGGATTCAACTCAAGTTGGATTATCTGTTAAAAGCTTGGGCTGATGGCAATGATCGGAGGCTACGCGGTGAAGGAATCTCTGACCACGCGTGAAGGAATTGACGTGGAATCCCGTAACTAGATTCACGTGAAATAATTGTGTCCCAACAATTTGGATTAAAAGCTTGCATCGTATGCAGTTTTTAAACTTGCATTGTACGCAGGGAGGTTTCTGCGCCTGTTGCCGGGTGTAATCCCGATTACGCTACAGTGCACTAAGGGGAGGATCAATCCGTAGCTTCCTCTTCCTTCGTCGCCTCTCCACAGCAGCGCCCGGTGCCGCCTGAGACATCACCACGCCCCGCATGGCCCTCCGCCCACTATATCGACTCAGCATGAAGTGTTGTTTTGCCATCAACAGCTGTCATATTCCTAAATTTTTCCTGCATAGGAAAAGGGAAAATCTCCGTATGTCGGCAGGTTTCCATAATGCCAAACTCTGCAATTTATCGTATAATGACATTCTCGTTGTCATCCAAGAATCCACTTGCCTGAGTCTGTGCCTGTGAGTGTGAGAACCGAATTCCTGAGACCCAGGGCAGTAGAGAACTGAAATTTTGCGAATAGACAGCAGGACAACAAAATACGTTGAGAGACCCCAATCGCGCAGGTGGACGTCCCGGAGTGGTTTATCAGGCATGACTAAAAATCTATCAACATGTCCGGGCGGTTAAGGAGATAGACTCGAAATCGATTGGCTTTGCCCTAAACCCTCACAGTCTCTTCAACCCCCACGATATCTGTAAAAATAGTCCAGCAACATAAATCGCATCTGGAAATTGGGCTTTTCAATGACCAGAACTTTAACAATGGTGTTGAACTGTGCTTACGATGGCTATTTTTCACAAAATCATGGGCTATCGATCCAATTTTGCCAGCTTGGAGACAAGAACCCTGGTTTTTTTTTTTTTTTTTACTACGCTGCAGAATTTTAACAGAGCAAATATATATATATTTTCGGTTGTGTAGGGCCTGTGAGGTCCCGAAGGGTTTGAACGACATGCTCTGATACCATGTGTAATGACCATAAACTTAAATACGGTAATAACCAGAACAGAAATACATAAACTCAAATACGGTAATAACCAGAACAGAAATACAGTAACCGTAAGGGATTTTGAACACCTACCTGAACTGCTGCCTGCTCCGGTGTAGTTGATGACGCCACGGTTTCTCTGATCCAATTACCGGGAAACCAATTCCTCCCAGCCAGACTGAGCAGATGGTTGCTCAATCCAGTAAGCTTCTCCCAGAAGCTCACTGCCCCCGTGCCCAGAACCTCAGACCGATTAAAGCTCTTCCACTGGTCAATCTTATTCCTCTGGTTTGTACTCCTGATTTTCTGCTCCTGGTGTTCTCCTTCCCTCCACTCTCGGTTTTTTTCCCTTGATCTCAGCCTCATCTCTGCGGTTTTATAGCTTGGGCTAAGCGGTGCCCGCCCTGTACACCTACGACTCCACCGCTTACTCCCGCAGTGACAACTTCCTCCAGCCGTGAGTCATCCTCCCTTACAGGTGATTATAGGAAGCACTTAGATTTATAACCTTAGAATTTCACTTTATAACTTTCACCCTTTTTTAATTTTATAATATTGAGTACTTTACCATAAACTTCATTTATGTTTGTTTTCTTTTTAATATAAACTTTAGAATTTTAGGTTAATTAATATTGATATTAATACTTGATTTTTTGTTCTATTTTATAAATATCATTTTATTTATTTATTATTATATATATTTATTTTTATTATTTATTTATTTTATTTATTCATTTTTTATTTTTTTTATAGGAGCATATAACATGTGTTTTTTAAGGATGGGTCATTACATAGAGCAATGGTTGGACATGTGATCCCATAGTTGCAGTCTGTAGGATGTGACAACCAGGATCAAAGTACCTAATAGGAAAAGGAGAGGCATGGTGATTGGTCCCATCTAAGGACAAGCCATCTGAGGTCGGGTCCTGCCTGGGAAGACGACCTAGAGAGAACCATTAGTGGTGATGTAACCTAGGAAAGGGGCAAGCAAAAGAAACAAAGAGAGAGGATATAGGAGAAAGGGTACATTAGTAAAAGTATGAATGGGAGTGTTATAAATTTTTTGCGAAACCCTCAACATATAAGGCCCAGGTTTCTCTCACAATGGTCACTCCCAAAAACAGAGCATCACTCAACTTGGTAGAGCATATTACTTATGGAAACCTTATCAGGCTAGTATAAAGGTGATCATTTATTGTAGTTTTCCCCACTTTCCTATTATCTCAAAGCATTCTTTGTTCCCTGAATCCACCATCAAGCAAGGAGCCTAAACATTATACGCACTAAGCAAAGGGAGGTCGTCAACATTATACTAACCGTTGGAAGCGCCAACCTCCCCATTCAAGCAACACTATGCAAACAAAGTGGAATTTTTGAGTTCCTAAGCACTCAAGTTCGTTTTTCAAGGAATGCCAAGCTATTTCTTGATGGAACGTTGTACCCTTGGGTCAATTCGGACCTCCTTTTGTCAAATAAAACCTCTAATTGGTGGGATGTCTCACCTATTTTGAGATTTAAGTAATGTAATGAAATAACTTGTAGTTTGACTTAATCGTGAAGCATATTGTGGATGAAAAGTCGATTGTATTTTCAAGAAAAAGGAGGAAAGATGTTGAGATGCTAATCTATAAATACAGAAAAAAATTCTTTTGCAGATCATTGTGAATTGTAGAGATCGTTTTTCCATAATGTGAAACATTTTCATGAAATATTTGGTGTTCATCATGAATTATATTTCTTGGTTTATTTCACCTATTTCTTAAGGCGATTTGTGGATAACTAAAGAATATTATAAAAACAAACTAGATCAATCCATTTGAAAGGAAGCTTTGTCACTCTCTGAGGGATGTCTAGGCTTTTACTCGCACATCTCTCTTGTAAATGTAAGGTGGAGTATTTTCTTCTTGTTGGGCCATGCCCTAGTGCTCCTCACCAAGGGCTTCAGTTTATTTTGCATCATAATTGGGCTATTTGTTGAAGGCTTTTCCCTAAGTATAATCATTTCTAGTAGGGTTTGGTTTCAAAACTTGCTCTTGATTAGGAATGAGTTCATTTAACTTTTGGGGTTCCACCTCCAGCCATAATCCACAAGCATTGATCAACCAACTCAAGAGGGGCATTGATTTGACCCCATAGCCTTAGTGGAAATAAAGCACACTCCTTATTCCACCAAACAACCATCTCTTTTTACTAAACTCTGCAATTGTCCTTAATTTTTACTATTCAAAAAGCCCTAACAATTGAAAAATATATACATAACATAATATATAGAGAAATATAACCATAAAAAATAAAAAGTAAACTAGTGAGTTTCTACACTTTGATGTTTATATAAGATTTGACCAATTACATTTTGATTCTAGACTCATTTCTATGAAAGCATGCCACATCGTTTAAACCTTCCTTGTTGAATATACTCTAGGTGATCCACATATAGGGAATTCTCTCCTGTGGTGCAATATATTACTATATAGCCCAAGAAAGGTTGTTGAGGTGATAGTGGTGGCTAATCTCTTGTTGCCACAAGCTCTGGATCTTCCTGGTGAGGATTTGCACTAGGCCTGCAAACTTTTGTAGTAACATGCCCTTTCAATTGATAACAAGATAGGGTTGGATACAATATGCAATTTGCAACTTTGTTGGTCCAATCATTCTTAAACAAGTAGACCTCCAAATTTGGCTTCTACACCCACTAGTCATAATTACAATTTAAACATTATTGTTTACTTTCAACCACTCTCAAAAATAAAATAAAAATCCCATCCTTTTATTGTCTATTTGCATAAATCTACAACATAAATCATGAAATATCACAAATCATATTAATCCTACGTCTAAAACACTTTGAAATTATTATCATTCATTAGACTAGTTTCTTTTATGTATTTACCCCTGTGTTAGAGAATAATTGGCCTACAATGTGTGAGGAACATACTAAGGTTACACTAGGTATCACTCTTCAATTATTCCTAGGGTTTATTTTGTATCTTCCATTAGCCCTAGGGTCTCACTTGTATGTATAACGCATTTCCATTTAAAGGGAGGGTTTTGGGTGGTAATACAAAGCCATAACTAGAATGCAAAATATCAAAAAGATAAATGAAAATAGAAACAAAAGTGAGAAGAATTAGAAGATCCATACTTGTACTTGATGGCAGATGATGATGTAGGAGCTTGTTTAGTCACACAAGAGATGCGAGTGTCATAATATTAGTCCCAAAACGCATGTTACCCACCAAAAGTGGGTGACCCATAGGTGAAAAATTTCTCCTAGATCTCTCTTCAACAAACATCCAGTAGCCCATGAAAGCCACCAGTGTAGCTAATACATTGTGCCATTTGATCTCTGCTACCTGCATCAGTCATGTGTCCCCTCGCCCATATGTTTGAAATTGGGCTATCCAAACCAAGAGGTATATTTTCATTGCATAATCGGGAGCTTATGGTTGTTTTTCCTTAGGCATCCTAAGTACAGATTATTGAGTGACCTAGAAAAAAGGAAGGGCTTTGACCATAGTTTTGTTCCCTCACTTCAAATGGGGGTTTAATCTTCAATCCTGGTCCCATGGGATCTCCCGTATTGCACTATGGCTTTAGGAAGGGAACTACTTGGGAAACCTTGAGTTTGGTAGCACGGTCCTGTTTTCCCCATCCACATTTTTCACTCCCCTCCGCACATTAAAACCCTTATTTCATCATATTCACACTAGGCACTGGCACACACCCTCCCCTTGTCCACATGTCTAGGTTGGCCCTGGAAATGTTGCCTCGGAGGATAATGTATTTAAAAGAACGTTAAAAGAATATCATGGCCACAAGCAAGAAACAAAAGAAAAAAGAATATTATAAAATGCAAATGATGGTCGGGACATTTAATATAGCACATGGGCAAAAGTCGAGCATGATCTCTACCCTTTATTATGGCCATCACCCTAGTTCCTAGGGCCCTATGAGTGGCCCAAAATCATTGAGGAACCCATGCGCGTCCCAACCCCTGGTGGGAAATGAACTACCCCACCTTAAGGGGGTAATAGTTGACTATCTCATACACGACATGCTCTCATTTCCTAGAGCCCCAACCAGTAGCACAAAAAAAAGGCAAGAAAAGGCAAAAGGAAAATAATGAAGGGTGGCAAAACAAAGGATCGAGTAACTCATGTATCCATGATTGCTTCCTCCTACACATATACACCCAAATAATCATCATTGCCATCCTTGAACCCATGGCATTTGGACTTGAGACATTCGTGTCTCCATACATTCATCATCATTCATGTGACACCTATCAATTAAAGGATGTAACAGGCACCTTCCTTCCCTTTTAGGGACTAGGAACACCTAATAGGGTTGTTTATTACCCACTCCTACCTAGGGAGGTAACACTAACTTTAGAAAGGAAGCCCTCTATGAAGTTGGAATGTGCCCTTGATAAACAAGCTTGGTTCACTTAGATGTACCAATGAATTACTGTACCTAATTGTGAAGATGCGCATTAGATATTATAGGTAATTGGCAGGTGGTTTCATCATGGCTTGGGAAACTTAACTAGGGCCCAAGTCCACTAGAGTATCACATTGACACCCTTGTGTGAAGCGTTGAGAGCCATGGGACTCCCATCATGTGGAGAGCATCATTCCATGCCATGGGCAGCCTCAACACCTTCAACAATCTACTCATTTCCCTACATTACTCACGAGATGATGCGCTTCGACTAGTGTGCCCAGTTGGCTTAGCATTATATGGCAGCGGATCTCATATACATAAAACTCAACTTCATTAGTATTTGATCATCATCACACTTGGGAACTTCGGCCTTCTTAGCAAATCCAAACTTTTTCTTTGGGTTAGCGATTGCATGTCTTGGATGCATTTTGATATTTGGAGCTGAAATTTGATTTTATTTAGAGCTATCTCTTGATTTGTGGATGGATATATCATATTGTCATCTGGTATGCCTCTTGTTGATGTCTCATTCTTAAAAAATGTCTAATGTATGAAATTGTTGCAGCTAGATTAATGTTATATTGTGCCATAATTGTTGAAGATTTATTTTGAAAGCTATTTGGTTGGCAATTGCGCATGTTACTCATAGCATGACATGTGAGGAATGTTCCTAGTGGATGAAATTTTGTTTTTCCTCCATAAATCTCCATAAAATTTGAGTGTGTAATTGTTGAGGGTTGGTAGCTAGGGCATCAACCCTTGAGCACCTTAAAGACAATTATGGCAAATCTGAAGCATCTAGGACTCCATAAGCCCAAAGGAGAAGGCACTGGTCCAAACCATTTCGTGATCAAGATTTTCTTTCTCCATATTTTCTTCTCCCAAAGTTCTAGTCCCCTCTTGTTAGAGGGCTAGCTTAGGGCATAGAGTGAAATTCGCTAGAGAGTGAAAGGGTGTATTCCGATATAATAGACTTCAATCTTAGGGTCTTACCGACAAGTCCTCAAAGTTTAAGAAGCATCTCTTGTGTATTCAAACATAAAAACTCTTTCCCGAGGTGTGCGCTACAAGATAAACCCTAGTTTGCATTTCCTTGACTTGGAGTCTTCTCAGTATTCATTGGAATAAACCATAAGAAGCCCTTTCTTCTCCTTGCCTTGATCTCAGGAGTACCTTTAACCATGATAATTCACAAAACCCTAGATCTCATGCAAGTTTCTTCTAGGTCTCTAATAGGGTGTGAAAACCCTTTTGAAGTGCCATACTATCAGATAGAGCTTCCCTTAAGAAGTCCTACCTCATTGCCTAGTACCTCAAGCCCTACAATATCAATTAAAGGCGATTTTTTATCTATCGGAACTTTTCCCAGTGGTGAAAGTCCACAAAGAGTAGGTGACATTGGTTGTGTGACAGTGGGACATTGTCTCATTGTTATCACTTAGTCTAGCTCTTTGACCCTTAGTGGGCTTACTAGATTGTGTGGTAACACAACCTACAACATAAAAGTAAATGGCTTGCGACATACAAGGAGGCGATAAGAATAGAAAATCTCAATGAAGGCTGTGAAGCGAATGAAGGTGAGAAGAGGAGAAGGAAAGCAAGGCGGAAAAGGTAGGGAAGAACGAGTGGAGGAAAAAGAGATCAAAGTTACAAAAGCCAGGACCAAAATACTGAACCAAATACGCAAATGGAGACAACAATAAAGATGAGCAACTGAAACCAAGAAGAGGTGGAAACACTAGCTGAGATAGCAAATGAAAGAGGTGAGAATTGACAACTCCGGAGCACAAATAGTGAAGGAAAGAAGAAAAAGTTGACAATGCTAGTGTTGAACTAGGGAATGCAATAGACACGTGGAAGTAAGCATTGCGGCAATGGTTGGAGATGTGATCCCATAGCTGCAGTCTATAGGATGCGACAACCAAGACCAAAGTCCCTCATAGGCAAAGGAGAGGCATGATGATTGGTCCCATCCAAGGAGTAGCCATCCCAGGTCGGGCCCTACCTAAGAAGACAACCTAGAGAGACAGATTAGTGGTGACGTAACCTAGGAAAGGTGAAAACAAATGAAACAAAGAGAGAGGATATAGGAGGAATTCCCCAAGTTGATTATGAAGTAAATAAGTATAAAGGAGAAAGGGTTCATCAGTAAAAGTATGAGTAAAGTATCCTATTAAATGAAAAAATAGAAATGGGATATTATAGTTTCAAAGTTTCAAATCATCACATAAAGCTTCTTTAGAGCTCCCACCGCATCTTCTGGAATCTGCACCTTAGGCATACCTATTATCATTGCAAATCTCAAGCCCTAAATCATGATCACCTAGGTATTTTTTGGAGAGCCTTTAGCCTCCATGAGGCATTGAGCCAACTCTATATCTCTCCTTGAATGGGCTTAGTGGAATCACTTCACACCTAAATCATTGACCTATTCATTCCTAGTGATTCCCTTCCTATCAAGATGACTCCTGAAAGTCCATAAAAGGCAGAGTGCCTTAACTGAGGTGACAGTTGGTCATTGTCCCATTGTTGTCACTTAGTCTAGTAGTTGTCCCTTAGGTTTCCCTTCGCTAGGGCCCTACTAGATTGTGTGGTAGCAATACCCTTAGGTTAATTAGGACCTCCTTTGGTCAAACTCAAAGCATTGATTGGTGGAACATCTCACCTATTTTGAGAATTTTAAGTAGTGTAATGAAATAACTTGTAGTTTGACTTAGTCGTGAAGCATATTGTGGATGAAAAGTCGATTGTTTTTTCAAGCAAAAGGAGGAAAGATGTTGAGATCAATGTTGCACGAAGCAGGAGCGAAGCGGAAGCGTTTTTTGGAAGCGGGGACGCTGAAGCGTCATTTTCCAAAAATCTAGGAAGCGAAGCGTCCGCGGAAGCGTCTGCTATATATATATATATATATATATTATATTTTATTGCATTTATACTCAAAACAAACATCCCAAATACCAAATTAATTGTAGAAGACATGAAAACATGCATATTTTTGCATAAATCAAGATAGATATAACATCCATTGTACATTAATGATCTAGAATCTAGATTCTTCTCCTCTTGTCTAGCCTTTGCCTCTACCTCGATTGTCTAGGGATATTAGTCAACATTGCCCAATTTTGATCAAACTACCTAATTCAAGACTTAAAATATGGTAGAAAAAGCTTAACATGTTTGATCGATGATTTTGACTTGATTGAAAGGTAATTTTTTGCTAAGGGCGTGCCGTGTGACAAAGGAGTTCAACAATTAACACCACCAACACCAGGGTACATATAGGGCTTGGTGCTCTTGATTAAATGCTAATCGCATACCTTCATACTTGATATAATCTAATGAAATGCCACAATCCCATTGATCCTGAATAACTGAAAACTGTTAAGTCTGCTGAATTTTGAATAGGATATGAAATTCTATTTTCTCCATATGAAGTCCAATGAGGCTGGAACCACTCTCAAACATTCTGAGTCATTTCATGGTAATGTTAAAAATTTAAGTAAAAGGATGAAAATGAAAAATAAAGGAGAATGTCACTTTTACTTTAAGAATTTAACATTACCATGAGAGAGCATCTGCTATATTTATATTTTTTTTTGCTTTCATTTGTCACCCTAACCCAAGGTGGACCCACCCCCAACAAGCAAACTCACCTAAAATTTAAAAAAAAATTGAAAAAAAAACGATTTTCTAAATGCTTTTCCGGAAGCTTTTCTGGAAGCATACGGAAGCGTCTGGGAAGCACTGTACGAAGCACGCTTTAGCGCTTCCAAATTTCCAGGAAGCGGCTAAAAAAGCCGAAGCGGCACTTCCGAATTTCGGAAGCGCGCTTCCGGCCAAGCTTCCTAGGCGCTTCCGTACGGGACGCGCTTCGGGGCTTGGAACCGGGGGGGGGCGCTTCGTGCAACACTGGTTGAGATGCAAATCTATAAATAAAGAAACCTCCCTTCTTTGCAGATCATTATAAATTGTTGAGATCATTTCTCCATAATGTGAAACATTTTCATGAAATCTTTGGTGTTCGTCATGAATTATCTTGCTCGGTTGATTTCACATATTTCTTAAGGCAATTTGTGGATAACTAAAGAATAGGGAAAATTTTAAGAACCACCCTAAGTTTATATGTATAATAAATGGGCGAATCCCCATGATACATAGGGAAAATGGGAGGCGATTTTATCAATAATATAATATGTATATATAATTTTTTTTGGCGAATCTCTCACCAGATTATATTATCTTGTAAAGTCATGGCGAATCTTTCACTAAATTATAAAATCTTGTAAGATCTTGGTAAATCTTTCACTGAATAATAAAACATTGTGAAGTCTTGGCGAATGTTTTGTTAAAGTATGAAACCACATATGATAATAGGAAAACATATTCATTACACTGTAATATACTAACATACATGTTTGGAAAAAAGAAAATAATGTTGCAAGTTTCAGTGGTCGTGTTTGTCAAGGTTCTTACTGTACACTCTTTCGTATCCTTCTATTAATTTTGATAATATTCCACAACAAAGTTCTTGTAGGTGTTGATCTTGACCACCAGTTTTGTTAAGATAAGAAAGATTAATCTTTTCTCTACCACTTTTGTCAAGCTATCAAATTTCTTTCTTATTCCATAGACTCCAACTGCGAGATCAAAATAAACACATCAAATTTGTTTACCCCAACACGCCAACAAGTAGCAAGCCCCAACTATATAATATAATAAAGTAGTAGATATCCCAAAGGCCTGAAGGGGATCTAATGGAAAGAAGGGACCGTTGTGAGAAGCCTTCCAATCAATATATAAATATATAAATGTAGATTTATTATTATTTTAGTTGGAAATCTTCAATTAAATAATAAAATTTAATTACATCTCTCTCAATCTAAATTGCTTATTAGCATAATTCACTACTTTCATATGTCTTGCATTTTTTAACAACGTTGTAACATGTGGATTAATTTCCTTTTTGGTGCACAATCTCCACCTTTTAGGAGAATATGGTGCAGTGGCCCAACCCTTATAGATCATTACGACAAACTAAGAATAACAGAGAAGATGAAAGGTTGTACAAACCAACATATTTTTCAAACAACTAATCTAACATCAGTACCTTAACTTTTTCATGAAGATATCATATTGAGAACATTTGAAAAATGGTGGGAAATGTTGTACAAACCAGCATATTTTCAAACAACTAATCCAACATTAGTACCTTAACTTTTTCATGCAGATATCATATTGAGAACGTTTGAAAAATGGTGGGAAATCTGGGCAGCGACTATCTCTCCTCTGTGAGGGTGATGAGGAAAGAGTGATAAGATTTCACTGTTTTGAATTTCTTTTTTGTTAAATCAGAAAAACCAATATTAATGGAGATATTGGTATTTTTGGTAAATTTTGTGAAGTGACTAAATGTAGCTTTAACCATTCACCTTAAGATGTTTTTTACAATATAATTTCCCAAGTCTATTTAATATCTTCATTATCATAAAAACCAACCTATATCCATCTTAACTTCACATCTACCATTCTTAGAGGGATGAAATCTATTTATCCCTCTCAGCACTTGGTAGACCTAGAATTAAGATGGATCTAAGCTAATAGAATTTCCCCTTTAAATAGTCTATGCTCACATGAATACCATGGTATTACCATGGGTTAATACCATGGATTATCATAAACTTGGAGCTTAAAAACTACTATTAGTAATTTATAAAAACTAATAAAATTAATAATTGATTTTTATTTTAACCAAGTTAAAATGTTTAAGTGATGTTAAATTACAAGATCCATTTTTACTCTTGATCTACCAAGCCCCGAGAGGGATCAAATATTTTTTCACTCTATGCTAGTTTGCATATCATCATATTTGGTCCCTCTCGGCGCTTAGTAGATTTAGAGTAAAGATGGATCTATGTTGGTTTCATTCCCCCCTTTAAATAGGCTACATTCCACGTGAATACCATGGGTCAATACCATGTGCCATCTTTATTTTTATTAATACTAATATTAGGGTTAATAACGTTTTTTTGCATGGTATTAATAATAATTTGGCCCCTAAGCTTCACCTAAATATACCGCATTTTTTTAGTGTTCGTAAATATAAGGTAACTTATGGAGTAAATATATAAAAAAAAATGTTTTATTTATTTACCATACCTCTCGTTTAATAATATTTTTATTAATTTACCATACCTCTTTTATAAATATGGTATTTGGCCCATAGGATTCACTTAAATAAAACATATCTTTTGAGCCTTCTTAAATAGAAAGAGGGTTATGGACTCAATATAAAAAGAGGTTTTATTTATTTACCATGCCTCTAGTTTATTTATATTTTTATTAATTTACCATACCTCCACTTTATTTATATTTTATTTATTTAAACCCTTGCGTGTTCATAAATATAAGGTGACTTATGGAGTAAATATAAAAAAAATGTTTTATTTATTTACCATACCTCTCATTTATTTATATTTTTATTAATTTACCATACCTCTTTTATAAATATGGTATTTGGCCCATAGGATTCACTTAAATAAAACCTCTTTTTTGAGCCTTCTTAAATAGAAAGAGGGTTATGGACTAAATATAAAAAGAAGTTTTATTTATTTACCATACCTCTAGTTTATTTATATTTTTATTTATTTACCATGCTTTCACTTTATTTATATTTTTATTTATTGGGACCAAATACAACCTCCTAAAACAGAAAATGGGCAATTACAAACGAATTTAACATTGCAAAGCAGAAAATCGGACGATTGTAATGAAATATAACCTTCCAAACCAAGCGAATCGAGTCAAATGCATCCTTTCATAGTTTATTTGCCCCTTTTGTTTCAGGCTAAAATGAAAAAAATAATTTTTTTTTAAATAAAAGTTGGGCTAAATATATGAAATGGGTGTTTTATAAAAATTTCGCCCCTCTAAAATGAAAAACCCCTTAAATTTAGCCCTTGGGCTAAAATTCGCCACTAAAATTTACCATGCTAAAGAATACTACCAAAACTAACTAGATCAATCCATTTGAAGGAAAATTTTGTCACTTGTTGAGGGATGTCCAAGGTTTTACTCACACATCTCTCTTGAGGATCATATTGACACCCCCCGGGGAAGAGTTGAGAGCCATTGGACTCCCATCATGTGTAGTGCATCATTCCATACCACGGGCACGCTCAACACCTTCAACAGTCTGCTCATTGCCATACGTTATTCGTGAGATGATGTGGTTGGACCAGTGTGCCCCGATTGGCTTAGCATTATATGGAAGTTGATCCAAGGCCCAGAGGAGGTTTCTCTCATCCCTTCATACAAGGTAGGGCAAGCACCATCGTCAAAGCCCTCAGTATTGGAGCATCACAGGCTATTTTATCATCAGGTGACCCATTTGACCAGTGTTTGTGCCCCAAACTCACTTTGGGGCCCCAAATGATGACTTCAACAGAGACCAAGGGGCCATCCCCTTGTTCATGATTTATGGAGCCCTCTCACACACTTTGGCACCAAGAGGACTCCACATGGCCCTTCAATGGCTTGACATCAGCATGACATCATCAATTTGGCTAACAGTCGGATGGTTATTTCATAATATGAAATAGATACATGGTCGGCTTGTGACCAAGGCATGTATTTTGCACATTTTTATAACGTTAGGGGTCGTGGGCAAATAATTTGACCTACTAGGTCTCATATAAATAAAACTCAACTTCATTTGTATGCGATCATCATCACACTTGGGAATTTTGGCCTACTTGGCAAATCCACACTTTTTCTTTGGATTAGCTATTGGATGTCTTGGATGCATTTTGATATTTTGAGCCGAAATTTGATTTTATTTGGAGCTATCTCTTCATTTGTGGATGGATATGTCATATTGTTAGCTTGTAAGTGCCTCTTGTTGAAGTTTTATCCTTGAAAAATGTCTAATATATGGAATTGTTCCAACTAGATTAATGTTATATTGTGCCCTAATTGTTGAAGATTTATTTTGAAAGCTATCTGGTTGGCTATTGCACATGTTAGTCATAGCATGACATGTCATGAATGTTCCTAGTGGATGAAATTTTGTTTTCCTCCATAAAACTCCATAAATTTTGAGTGGGCAATTGTTGAGGGTTGGTAGCTAAGGCATCAATTCCTGGCCTCTTTAAAGACGATTATGGCAAATCTGAAGCATCTAGGGATCCATAAGCTCAAAGGAGAAGGCACTGGTCCAAGCCATTTCGTGATCAAATCCTTCTTCCTCCATATTTTCTTCTCCCAAAGTTCCAATCCCCTCTTCTTCGACGATTAGGTTAGGGAATACAGAGAAATTCTCTAGAGAGTGGTTAGGGAATACAAAGAAATTCTCTAGAGAGTGAAAGGGTGGATTCCGAGATAATAGACTTCAAGCTTAGGGTCTTAGCTACAAGAACTCAAAGTTTGACAAGAATCCCTTATGTTTTCATCCATAAAAACTCTTGCCTGAGGTGTGCCCTAGAAGGGAAACCCTAGTTTACATTTCCTTTACTTGGGGACTTCTTCGAGGTTGTATGAGCTTAGTATTCATTCGAATAAATCATAAGAAGCCCTTTCTTCTCCTTGCCTTGATCTCAAGAGTACCTTTAACCACGATAATTCACAAAACCCTAGATCTCGTGCATGTTTCTTCTACGTCTATTATAGGAAGTGAAAACCCTTTTGAAGTGCCATATTATCACATAAAGCTTCCCTTAAGAAGTCATACCTCATCACCTAGTACCTCAAACCCTAGAACATCAATTAAAGATGATTTTTTATCCACCGAGACTCCTCCCATCAGTGAAAGTCAGTAAAGAGCAAGGAACACTAGTTGTGATGATAGTGGGTCATTGTCCCATTGTTATCACTTAGTTTAGCTCTTTGACCCATAGGCTTTCTCTCCTCAGGGCCTCCTAGATTGTGGTAACACGGCCTACAACATAAAAGTAAATGGCTTGCCACATACAAGGAGGTGATAACAATAGCAAATGTCAATGAGGTTGAGAAGCGAGTGAAGTTGAGAAGAGGAAAAATAAGGAGAGGTGGCAAAGGTAGGGATGAACTAGTGGAGGAAAGAGAGATAAAAATTTTTGAAGCCAAGACAAAAAAACGGAACCAAATATGCAAGAGGGGACAACAATAGAGATGAACAACTGACACCAAGAAGAGGTGGCAGCACTAGTTGAGATAGCAAATGAAATAAGTGAGAATTGACAACTCCAGAGCACAAATAGTGAAGGAAAGAAGAAAAAGTTGGCAATCCTAGTGTTGAACTGGGGAATGCAATAGACGAGTGGAACCAAGCACTAGAGCAATGGTTGGATATGTGATCCCATAACTGCAGTCTATAGGATGTGACAACCAAGACCAAAGTACCTAATATGCAAACGAGAAGCATGGTGATTGGTCCCATCTAAGGACAAGCCATCTCAGGTCGGGCCCTACTTGAGAAGACGACCTAGAGAGACCCATTAGTGGTGATGTAGCCTAGGAAAGGGGCAAGCAAAACAAACAAAGAGAGAGGATATAGGAGAAAGGGTTCGTTGGTAAAAGTATGAATGAGGTGCTAATAATTTTTTGAGAAACCCTGAACATATAGGACAAAAGGGTTCATTAGTAAAAGTATGAATGGGGGTGCTATTAATCTTTTGAGAAAACCTCAACATATAAGGCCTAGGTTTCTCTCACAATGGTCCCTCCCAAAAACAGAGCATCACTCAACTTGGTAGAGAATATTACTTATGGAAACCTTAACAGACTTGTATAGTCCACAAGCCGTCCACAAGCCACTAGAGAAAGGTTAGTACTAGAAGGAATTGATTTCATTCAAAATTCGATGGGTAAGGAAAAGAGAAGAATAGTATGGAAAAGAAAGCATCATGCAACATTCTACTATGACTGATGATTTATTGGAGCACTTGTTATGTAGCCCTATAAAGGTGATCATTTATTGTAATTTTCCCATCACTTTCCCATTATCTCAACGCACTCTTTGTTCCCCGAATCAACCATCAAGCAAGGAGCCTAAAAGCGTGGTTTGAATCAACCTCGCACCAAGCAAAGGGAGGTCGTCAACATTATACTAACTGTTGGAAAGGCCAACCTCCCCATTCAAACAACATTATGAAAACAAAGTGGAATTTTTGACTTCCTAAGCACTCAGTTCATTTTTCAAGGAATGTCAAGCTATTTCTTGATGGAACGGTGTACCCTTGATGGACCTCCTTTTGTCAAATAAAACCTCTAATTGGTGGGATGTCTCACCTATTTTGAGATTTAAGTAATGTAATGAAATAACTTGTAGTTTGACTTAATCGTGAAGCATATTGTGGATGAAAAGTCGATTGTATTTTCAAGCAAAATGAGGAAAGATGTGGATATCCTAATCTATAAATAGAGAAATTTCCTTCCTTTGCAGGTCATTGTAAATTGTAGAGATCGTTTTTCCAAAATGTGAAACATTTTCATGAAAAATTTGGTGTTCATGAATTATATTTCTTGGTTTATTTCACATATTTCTTAAGGCGATTTGTGGATAACTAAAGCATTGATCAACCAACTCAAGAGGGGCATCGATTTGACCCCATAGCCCTAGTGGAAATAAAGCACACTCCTTATTCCACCAAACAACCATCTCTTTTTACTAAATTCTGCAATTGTCCTTAATTTTTACTATTCAAAAAGCCCTAACAATAGAAAAATATATACAGAAAAATATGACCATAAAAAATAAAAAGTAAACAAGTGAGTTTCTTCACGTTGATGTTCATATAAGATTTGGCCAATTACATTTTCATTCTAGACTTGTTAAGCATGCCACATCTTTTAAACCTTCCTTGTTGAATATACTCTAGGTGATCCACATACAGGGAATTCTTTCCTATGGTGTAATATATTACTATATAGCTGGAGAAAGGTTGTTGAGGTGATAGTGGTGGCTAATCTCTTGTTGCCACAAGGTTTGGATCTTCCTGGTGAGGATTTGCACTAGGCCTGCAAGATTTTGCGATGACAAGCCCTTTCAAAGAAATTTTTTGCATCAATTGATAACAAGATAGGGTTGGATACAATATGCAATTTGCAACTTTCTTTGTCCAATCATTATATAAGGCATTGTAATTTAAAGGGAGGGCTTTGGGTGGTAATACAAAGCCATAACTAGAATGCAAAATATCAAAACAATAAATGAAAATAGAAAGGAAAGTGAGAAGAATTAGAAGATCCATACTTGTACATGATGGCAGTTGATGATGTAGGATCTTGTTGAGTCACACAAGAGATGCGAGTGTCGTAACCTTAGTGCCAAAAAAGCATGTTACCCACCAAAAGTGGGTGAGCCATAGGAGAAATATTTCTCCTAGATCTTTCTTCAGCCAACAGCAAGTAAACCCTGAAAGCCAACAGTGTAGTTGATACATTGTGCCATTTGATCTCTGCTCCTCGCATCAGTCATGTGTCCCCTCGCCCATATTTCGAGAACTACCCCACCTTAAGGCAGTAATAATAGACTATATCATACACAACATGCTCTCATTTCACAGAGCCCCGACCATTAGTACAACAAAAATTCAAGAAAGTGCAAAAGGAAAATAAAGAAGTGTGGCAAAACAAAGGATCGGGTAACTCATGTATCCATGATTGCTCCCTCCCACACATATACACCCAAATAATCATCATTTCCATCCTCGAACCCATGGCATTTCGACTCGAGAAATTCGTGTCCCCATCCATTCATCATCATTCATGTGACACCTACCAATTAAAGGATGTACCAGGCACCTATCTTCCCCCTTAGGGATTGGGAACACTGAATAGGGTTGTTTATTACCCATTCCTACCTAGGGAGCTAACACTAAACTTAGAAAGGAAACCCACTATGAAGTCTCAATGTGCCATTGATAAACAAGCTTGGCTCACTTAGATGTACCAATGAATTATTGTACCTAATTGTGAGGATGCACATTGGATATTATATGTAATTGGCAGGTGGTTTCATCATGGCTTGGGCAACTTAAGTGGGGCCCAAGTCCACTAGAGGATCATATTGACACCCTCGGGTGAAGCGTTGAGAGCCATGGAACTCCCATCATGTGTAGAGCATCATTCCATGCCATGGGTACCCGAAACACCTTCAACAATCTACTCATTTCCCTACATTATTCACGAGATGATGAGCTTGGACCAATGTGCCCAGGCTGGCTTGGCATTATATGGCAACTGATCTCATATAAATAAAACTCAACTTCATTCGTATCGGATCGTCACCACACTTGGGAACTTCGGCCTTCTTGGCAAATCCAAACTTTTTCTTTGTGTTAGCTATTGGATGTCTTAGGTGCATTTTCATATTTGGAGCTGAACTTAGATTTTATTTAGGGTTATCTCTTGATTTGTGGATGGAGATATCATATTATCATCTGGTAAGTGCCTCTTGTTGATGTCTCATTCTTAAAAAATGTCTAATGTATGGAGTTGTTGCAGCTAGATTAATGTTATATTGTGCCCTAATTGTTGAAGATTTATTTTGAAAGCTATTTGGTTGGCAATTGCACATGTTACTCATAGCATGACATGTGATGAATGTTCCTAGTGGATGAAATTTTGTTTTTCCTCCATAAAATTTGAGTGGGTAATTGTTGAGGGTTGGTAGCTAAGGCATCAATCCTTGAGCACCTTAAAGACAATTATGGCAAATCTGAAGCATCTAGGACTCCATAAGCCCAAAGGAGAAGGCACTGGTCCAAACCATTTCGTGATTAAATTTTTCTTTCTCGATATTTTCTTCTCCCAAAATTATGGTCCCCTCTTCTTCGACGGCTAGGTTAGAGCATAGAGTGAAATTCCCTAGAGAGTGAAAGGGTGGATTTCGATATAAGAGACTTCAAGCTTAGGGTCTTACCGACAAGCCCTCAAAGTTTGAGAAGCATCCCTTGTGTTTTCAAACATAAAAACTCGTACCTGAGGTGTGCCCTAGAAGATAAACCCTAGTTTGCCTTTCCTTAACATGGGTTCTTCTAAGTATTCATTGGAGTAAATCATAAGAAATCCTTTCTTCTCCTTGCCTTGATCTCGGGAGTACCTTTAACCATGATAATTCACAAAACCATAGATCTCGTACAAGTTTCTTCTAGGTCACCCTTTTGAAGTGCCATACTATCAAATAGAGATTCCCTTAAGAAGTCCTACCTCATCGAGTAGTACCTCAAACCCTACAATATCAATTAAAGGTGATTTTTTATCTACCGGAACTCCTCCCATCGGTGAAAGTCCATAAAGAGCAGGTGACATAGGTTGTGTGATAGTGGGACATTGTCCCATTGTTATCACTTAGTCTAACTCTTTGACCCTTAGTCTTTCCCTCCTCAGGGCTTGCTAGATTCTATGGTAACACAACCTACAACATAAAAGTAAATGGCTTGCCACATACAAAGAGGCGATAACAATAGCAAATCACAATGAAGGTTGAGAAGCGAGTGAAGGTGAGAAGAGGAGAAGGAAGGAGAGGCGGCAAAGGTAGGGAAGAACAAGTGGAGGAAAGAGAGATCAAAGTTACAAAAGCCAAGACCAAAAAAATAAACCAAATACGCAAGAGGGGACAACAATAGAGATAAGAAACTGAAGCCAAGAAGAGGTGGAAACACTAGTTGATGTAGCAAATGAAAGAGGTGAGAATTGACAACTTTGAAGCACAAATAGTGAAAGAAAGAAGAAAATATTGACAATGCTAGTGTTGAACTAGGGAATGCAATAGACGCGTGGAAGCAAGCATTGGGGCAATGGTTGGAGTTGTGATCCCACAATTGCATTCTATAGGATGCGACAACCAAGACCAAAGTCCTTAATAGGCAAAGGAGAGGCATGATGATTGGTCCCATCCAAGGAGAAGCTATCTCAAGTCGGGCCCTACCTAAGAAGACGACCTAGAGAGACCGATTAGTGGTGATGTAACCTAGGAAAGGTGAAAACAAATCAAACAAAGAGAGAGGATATAGGATGAGGAATTCCCCAAGTTGATTATGAAGTAAAGCAGTATAAAGGAGAAAGGGTTCATGAGTAAAAGTATGATTAAAGGGCCCTATTAAATGAAAAGTAAAAATTGGGGATATCACATTTTCAAAGTTTCAAATCATCACATAAAGCTTCTTTAGAGCTCCCACTGCATCTCCTAGAATCTTAACCTTGGGCATACCTATTATCATTGCAAATCTCAAGCCCTAAATCATGATCTCCTAGGTATTTTTTGAGAGCCTTTAGCTTCCATGAGGCATTGAGTCCTCATTATATCTCTCCTTGAATGGGCTTAGTGGAATCACTTCACACCTAAATCATTGACCTATTCATTCCTAGTGATTCCCTTCCTACCAAGTTGACTCCCATCAGTGAAAGTCCATAAAAGGGAGGGTGCCTTGACTGAGGTGATAGTGGGTCATTATCCCATTGTTGTCACTTAGTCTAGTAGTTGTCCCTTAGGTTTCCCTTCACTAGGGCCCTACAGATTGTGTGGTAACAATACCCTTTGGAATCTTGACCTTAGGCATACCTATTATCATTGCAAATCTCAAGCCCTAAATCATGATCTCCGAGGTATTTTTTGGAGAGCCTCTAGCTTCCATGAGGCATTGAGCCATCATTATATCTCTCCTTGAATGGGCTTAGTAGAATCACTTCACACCTAAATCATTGACCTATTCATTCCTAGTGATTCTCTTCCTACCAGGATGAGTCCCATCAGTGAAAGTCCATAAAAGGCAAGGTGCCTTGACTGAGGTGACAGTCGGTCATTGTCCCATTGTTGTCACTTATTCTAGTAGCTGTCCCTTAGGTTTCCCTTTGCTAGGGCCCTACTAGATTGTGTGGTAACAATACCCTTAGGTTAATTAGGACCTCTTTTGGTCAAATCAAACCACTAATTGGTGGAAAATCTCACCTATTTTGAGAATTTTAATTAATGTAATGAAATAACTTGTAGTTTGACGTAGTCATGAAGCATATTGTGGATGAAAAGTTGATTTTTTTTTCAAGCAAAAGGAGGAAAGATGTTGAGATCCTAATCTATAAATAGAGAAACCTCCCTCTTTTGCAGATCATTATAAATTGTTGAGATCATTTCTCCATAATGTGAAACATTTTCATGAAATCTTTGGTGTTCATCATGATTTATCTTCCTTGGTTGATTTCACATTTTTCTTAAGGAGATTTGTGGATAACTAAAGAATACTACAAAAACTAACAAGATCAATACATCTGAAGGGAAACTTTATCACTTGTTGAGGGATGTCCAAGGTTTTACTCGCACGTCTCTCTTGAGGATCATATTGCCACCCCTGGGGGAAGAGTTGAGAGCAATTGGACTCCCATCATGTGTAGTGCATCATTCCATGCCATGCAATTAGATTAGCTATTGGATGTCTTGGATGAATTTTGATATTTGTAGCTGAAATTTGGTTTTATTTGGAGCTATCTCTTGATTTTTGGATGGATATGTCATATTGTTAGCTTGTAAGTACCTCTTGTTGAAGTTTTATCCTTGAAAAATGTCTAATATATGGAATTGTTGCAACTAGATTAACGCTATATTGTGCCCTAATTGTTGAAGATTTATTTTGAAAGCTATATGGTTGGCAATTTCACATGTTAGTCATAGCATGACATGTGATGAATGTTCCTAGTGGATGAAATTTTGTTTCCCTCCATAAAACTCCATAAATTTTGAGTGGGTAATTGTTGAGGGTTGATAGCTAGGGCATCAATTCTTGGCCTCCTTAAAGACGATTATGGCAAATCTGAAGCATCTAGGACTCCATAAGCCTGGAGCAGAAGGCACTGATCCAAGCCATTTCGTAATCAAATCCTTCTATCTGCATATTTTCTTCTCCCAAAGTTTCGGTCCCCTCTTCTTCGACGACTAGGTTAGGACATAGAGCGAAATTCTCTAGAGAGTTAAAGGGTGGATTCCGAGATCATAGACGTCAAGCTTAGGGTCTTAGCTACAAAAACTCAAAGTTTGACAATAATCCCTTATGTTTTAATCCATAAAAAACTCTTTCCCGAGGTGTGCCCTAGAATAGAAACCCTAGTTTACATTCCTTGACTTGGGGAATTCTTCAAGGGCTGTATGTACTATGAGCTTAGTATTCATTGGAATAAATCATAAGAATCCCTCTCTTCTCCTTGCCTTGATCTCGGGAGTACCTTTAACCACGATAATTCACAAAACCCTAGATCTTGTGCAAGTTTCTTTTAGTTCTATGATAGGGAGCAAAAACCCTTTTGAAGTGCCATATTATCACAAAAAGCTTCCCTTAAGAAGTCATACCTCATCACCTAGTACCTCAAACCCTAGAACATCAATTAAAGATGATTTTTTATCTACCAAGACTCCTCCCATCAGTGAAAGTCTATAAAGAGCAAGGAACACTAGCTGTGATGACAGTGGGACATTGTCCCATTGTTATCACACTTATTTTAGCTCTTTGACCCATAGGCTTTCCCTCCTTAGGGCCTGCTAGATTGTGGTAACACAACCTACAACATAAAAGTAATTGGCTTGCGACATACAAGGAGGTGATAACAATTGCAAATCTCAATAAGGTTGAGAAGCGAGTGAAGCTGAGAAGAGGAAAAAGAAGGAGAAGTGGCAAAGGTAGGGATGAACTAGTGGAGGAAAGAGAGATCAAATTTATTGAAGCCAAGACCAAAAAACGAATCCAAGTATGAAAGTGGGGACACTAGTTGAGATAGCAAATGAAATAGGTGAGAATTGACAACTTCGGAGCACATATAGTGAAGGAAAGAGAAAAAAGTTGGCAATCCTAGTGTTGAATTGGGGAATGCAATAGATGAGTGGAACCAAGCACTGGAGCAGTGGTTGGATATGTGATCCCATAGCTGCAGTCTATAGGATGCGACAACCAAGACCAAAGTACCTAATAGGAAAAGGAGAGGCATGGTGATTGGTCCCATCTAAGGACAAGCCATCTCAGGTCAGGCCCTACCTAAGAAGACGACCTAGAGAGACCCATTAGTGGTGATGTGGCCTAGGAAAGGGGCAAGCAAAAGAAACAAAGGGAGAGGATATTGGAGAAAGGGTTCACTAGTAAAAGTATGAATGTGGGTGCTATTAATTTTTTGAGAAAGCCTCAACATATAAGGCCTAGGTTTCTCTCACAATGGTCTTTCCCAGAAACAGAGCATCACTCAAGTTGGTAGAGCATATTACTTATGGAAACCTTATCAAGCTAGTATAGTCCGCAAGCCACTAGAGAAAGGTTAGTAATAGAAGGAATGGATTTCATTCAAAATTCGATGGGTAAGGAAAAGAGAAGAATAGTATGGGAAAGAAAGCATCATGCAGCATTCTTATCTCCTATGGTGATATGCGAGCATCGAGAGGTGTATCTACTATGACTGATCATTTATGGTAGCACTTGTTCTGTAGCCCTATAATGGTGTTCGTTTATTGTACTTTTCACCTCACTTTCCCATTATCTCAATGCACTCATTGTTCCCCGAATCAACCATCAAGAAAGAAGCCTAAAAGCATGGCTCGAATCATCCTTGCACCAAGCAAAGGGAGGTCGTCAACATTATACTAACCATTGGAAAGGCCAATCCCCATTCAAGCAACACTATGCAAACAAAGTGGATTTTTTTACTTCCTAAGCACTCAAGTTCATTTTTCAAGGAATGTCAAGCTATTTCTTGATGGGATGTCTCACCTATTTTGAGATTTAAGTAATGTAATGAAATAACTTGTAGTTTGATTTAATCGTGAAGCATATTGTGGATGAAAAGTCTATTGTATTTTCAAGCAAAAGGAGGAAAGATGTTGAGATCCTAATCTATAAATAGAGAAATTTCCTTGCTTTTGCACATCTCTCTTGTTGCTGTAAGATGGAGTTTGTTTCTTCTTGTTGGGCCATGCCCTAGTGCTCCTCACCAAAGGCTTTAGCTTATTTTGCATCATAATTGGGCTATTTGTTGAAGGCTTTTCCTTAAGTATAATCCTTTCTAGTAGGGCATGGTTTCAAAACTTGCTCTTGATTAGGCACAAGCTCATTTAACTTTTGGGGTTCCACCTCTAGCCATAATCCACAAGCATTGATCAACCAACTCAACGTGGGCATCGATTTGACACCATAGCCCTAGTGGAAATAAAGCACACTCCTTATTCCACCAAACAACCATCTCTTTTTACTAAATTCTGCAATTATCATTAATTTTTACTATTCAAAAAGCCCTAACAATAGAAAAATATATACATGAAATAATATATAGAAAAATATAACCATAGAAAATAAAAAATAAACCAGTGAGTTTCTTAACTTTGATGTTCATATAAGATTTAACCGATTACATTTTGATTCTAGACTCGTTTAGCATGCCACATCGTTTAAACCTTCCTTGTTGAATATACTCTAGGTGATCCACATACAGGGAATTCTTTCCTGTGGTGCAATATATTACTATATAGCTGGCAAAAGGTTGTTGAGGTGATAGTGGTAGCAAATCTCTTGTTGCCACAACGTCTGGATCTTCTTAGTGAGGATTTGCACTAGGCCTGCAAAATTTTGCGGTAACAGACCCTTTCAATTGATAACAAGTTAACAATTGACAGCAAGATAGGGTTGGATACAATATGCAATTTGCAACTTTGTTGGTCCCAATCATTCTTAAACAAATAGCCCTCCAAATTTGGCTTTTAGACCCCATAGTCATAATTCTAATTTAAACATTATTGTTTCCTTTCAACCACTCTCAAAAATAAAAGAATCCCATCCTTTTATTTTCTATTTGCATAAATCTACAATATAGATCATGAAATATCACAAATCATGTTAATCCTAAGTCTAAAACACTTTGAAATTATTATCATTCATTAGACTTAGTTTCTTTTATGTATTTACCCCTGTGTCAGAGAACAATTGGCCTACAATGTGTGAAGAAGATAATAAGGTTACACTAGGTATCACACTTCCATTATCCCTAGGGTCTATCTTGTAAATTATTATCATTCATTAGACTTAGTTTCTTTTATGTATTTACCCCTGTGTCAGAGAACAATTGGCCTACAATGAGTGAAGAAGATAATAAGGTTACACTAGGTATCACACTTCCATTATCCCTAGGGTCTATCTTGTACCTTCCATTAGCCCTACGGTCTCACTTGTATATATAAGGCATTGTCATTTAAAGGAAGGGCTTTGGGTGGTAATACAAAGCCATAACTAGAATGCAAAATATCAAAAAGATAAATGAAAATAGAAAGGAAAGCTAGAAGAGTTAGAAGATCCATACTTGTACTTGATGGCAGTTGATGATGTAGGAGCTTGTTGAGACACACAAGAGATGCGAGTGTCATAATCTTAGTTCCATTAGAAAATCAATTAAATATGATTGTTTATCTACCGAGACTCCTCCCATCAGTGAAAGTCAGTAAAGACTCAAGAGCAAGGAACATTAGCTGTGATGACAGTGCAATATTGTCCCATTGTTATCACACTTAGTTTAGTTGTTTGACCCATAGGCCTTCCCTCCTTAGGGCCTGATAGATTGTAGCAACAAAACTGCAACATAAAAGTAAATGGCTTGCCACATACAAGTGATAACAATAGCAAATCTTAATGAGGTTGAGAAGCGAGTGAAGTTGAGAAGAGGAAAAGGAAGGAGAGGTGGCAAAGGGAGGGATGAACTAGTGGAGGAAAGAGAGATCAAATTTATTGAACCAGGACCAAAAAACGGAACCCAATATGCAAGAGGGGACAATAATAGTGATGAACAAATGACGCCAAGGAGAGGTGGCAACACTAGTTGAGATAGCAAATGAAATAGGTGAGAATTAACAACTCCAAAGCACAAATAGTGAAGGAAAGAAGAAAAAGTTGGAAATCCTAGTGTTGAACTGGGGAATGCAATAGACGAGTGGAACCAAGCACTGGAGAAATGGTTGGATATGTGATTCCATAGCTGCAGTCTATAGGATGCGACAACCAACACCAAAGTACCTAATAGAAAAAGGAGAGGCATCGTGATTGGTCCCATCTAAGGACAAGCCATCTCAGGTCGAGCCCTACCTGAGAAGACAACCTAGAGAGACCCATTAGTGGTGATGTAGACTAGGAAAGGGACAAGCAAAAAAACAAAGAGAGAGGATATAGGAGAAAGGGTTCATTAGTAAAAGTATGAATGCGAGTGCTATTAACTTTTTGAGAAACCCTCAACATATAATGCCTAGGTTTCTCTTACAATGGTCCATCCCAAAAACAAAGCATCACTCAATTTGGTAGAGCATATTACTTATGGAAACTTTATGAGGGTAGTATAGTCCACAAGGCACTAGAGAAAGGTTAGTACTACAAGCAATGGATTTCATTCAAAATTCGATGGGTAAGGAAAAGACAAGAATAGTATGGGAAAGAAAGCATCATGCAACATTCTTATCTTCTACGGTGATATGTGAGCATTGGGAACTGGATCTACTACGACTGATGATTTATGGGAGCACTTGTTCTATAGCCCTATAAAGGTGATCGTTTATTGTACTTTTCCCCTCATCTTTCCTATTATCTCAATGCACTCTTTGTTCCCCGAATCAACCATCAAGCAAGGAGCCTAAAAGCGTCGTTTGAATCATCCTCGCACCAAGCAAAGGGAGGTCGTCACCATTATAATAACCGTTGGAAAGGCCAACGTCCCCATTAAAGCAATACTATGCAAACAAAGTGGAATTTCTTACTTCCTAAGCACTCAAGTTCATTTTTCAAGGAATGTCAAGCTATTTCTTGATGGAATGTTGTACCCTTGGGTCAATTCGGACCTCCTTTTGTAAAATAAAACCTCTAATTGGTGGGACGTCTCACCTATTTTGATATTTAAGTAATGTAATGAAATAACTTGTAGTTTGACTTAATCGTGATCCATATTATGGATGAAAATTCGATTGTATTTTCAAGCAACGGGAGGAAAGATGTTGAGATCCTAATCTATAAATAGAGATATTTCCTTCCTTTGCAGATCATTGTGAATTGCAGGGATCATTTCTCCATAATGTGAAACATTTTCATGAAATATTTGGTGTTCATCATGAATTATATTTCTTGGTTTATTTCACATATTTCTTAAGCTGATTTGTGGATAACTAGAGGATATTATAAAAACGGACTAGATCAATCCATTTGAAAGGAAGCTTTGTCACTTGCTGAGGGATGTCTAGGGTTTTACTCGCACATCTCTCTTGTTGGTGTAAGGTGGAGTTTGTTTCTTCTTGTTGGGCCATGCCCTAGTTCTACTCACCAAGGGCTTTAGTTTATTTTGCATCATAATTGGGCTATTTGTTGAAGGATTTTCCTCAAGTATAATCCTTTCTAGTAGGGCTTGGTTTCAAAACTTGCTCTTGATTAAGCGTGAGCTCATTTAACTTTTGGGGTTCCACCTCCAGCCGTAATTCACGAGCATTGATCAATCAACTCAAGAGGGGCATCCATTTGACCCCATAGCCATAGTGGAAATAAAAGACACTCCTTATTCCACCAAACAACCATCTCTTTTTACTAAATTCTGCAATTGTCCTTAATTTTTACTATTCAAAATGCCCTAACAATAGAAAAATATAAGTAAAAAATAATATATAGAAAAATATAACCATAAAAAATAAAAAGTATACCAGCGAGTTTCTTCACTTTGATGTTCATATAAGATTTGACTGATTACATTTTCATTCTAGACTCGTTAAGCATGCCACATCGTTTAAACCTTCCTTGTTGAATATACTCTAGGTGATCCACATACAGGGAATTCTTTCCTGTGGTGCAATATATTACTATATAGCTGGAGAAAGGTTGTTGAGGTGATAGTGGTGGTTAATCTCTTGTTTCCACAAGGTCTGGATCTTCCTAGTGAGGATTTGCACTAGGCCTACAATATTTTGCGGTAACAGGCCCTTTCAAATGATAACAAGATAGGGTTGGATACAATATGCAATTTGTAACTTTGTTGGTTCCATCATTCTTAAACAAATAGCCCTCCAAATTTGGCTTTTAGACCCAATAGTCATAATTCTAATTTAAACATTATTGTTTCCTTTCAACCACTCTCAAAAATAAAAACTCCCATCCTTTTATTTTCTATTTGCATAAATCTACAATATAGATCACGAAATATAACAAATCATATTAATCCTAAGTCTAAAACACTTTGAAATTATTATCATTCATTAGACTTAGTTTCTTTTATGTATTTACCCGTATGTCAGAGAACAATTAGCCTACAATGTGTGAAGAAGATACTAAGGTTAAACTAGGTATCACTCTTCCATTATCCCTAGGGTCTATCTTGTACCTTCCATTAGCCCTAGGGTCTCACTTGTATATATAAGGCATTGTCATCTAAAGGGAGGGATTTGGAGGTAATACAAATCCATAACTAGAATGCAAAATATCAAAAAGATAAATGAAAATAGAAAGGAAAGAGACAAGAATTAGAAGATCCATACTTATACTTGATGGCAGTTGATGATGAAGGAGCTTGCTAAGTTAGACAAGAGATGCGAGTGTCGCAATCTTAGTGCTAAAAAAGCATGTTACCCACCAAAAGTGGGTGACACATAGGATAAAAATTTCTCCTAGATCTCTCTTCAGCCAACAGCCAGTAGCCAGTAGCCAGTAGCCTCTGAAAGGCACCAGTGTAGCTGATACATTGTGCCATTTGATCTCTACTCCCTGCATCAGTCATCTATCCCCTCGCCCATATTTCAAGAACATATGTTTGAAGGTGGGCTATCCAACCCAAAAGTTATTTTTTTCATTATGTAATCGGGAGCTTATGCTTGTTTTCCCTTGGGCATCCTAGGTAAAGATTATTGAATGACTTCGAAAAAAACGAAAGGCTTTGACTGCAGTTTTTTTCCCTCACCACAAATGGGGGGTTAAACCTCAATCCTAGTCCAGTGGGATCTCCCCTATTGCCCTATGGCTTTAGGAAGAACACTACTTGGGAAACCTTGATTTTGGTAGCACAATCATGTTTTCCCCATCCACATTTTTCACTGCCCTCCACACATTAAAACCCTTAATTCATCATATTCACACTAGGCACTGGCAAACCCCCTCCACTTGTCCACATGTCTAGGTTGGGCCTAGAAATGTTGCCTTAGACGTTGATGTAGTTAGAAGAATGTTAAAAGCATATCATGGCCACAAGTAAGAAACAAAAGAAAAAGAATATTATAAAATGCAAATGATGGTCGGGACATTTAATATAGCACATGGGCAAAAGTCAAGCATGAGCTCTACCCTTTATTATGGCCATCACCCTAGTTCCTAGGGCCCTATGAGTGCCCCAAAATCATTGAGGAACCCATGCACGTCCCAACCACTGGTGGGAAATGAACTGCCCCACCTTAAGGGGGTAATAATTGACTATATCTCATTTCCCAGAGCCCCGACCAGTAATACAAAAAAAAAAAATCAAGAAAAGGCAAAAGGAAAATAAAGAAGGGTGGCAAAAATAAGGATTGGGTAACTCATGTATACACGATTGCTCCCTCCTACACCTATACACCCAAATAATCATCATTGCCATCCTTGAACCCATGGCATTTGGACTTGAGACATTCGAGTCCCCATCCATTCATCATCATTCAAGTGACACCAATCAATTAAAGGATGTATCAGGAACCTATCTTCCCCCTTAGGGACTGGGAACATCTAATAGGGTTGTTTATTACCGACTCCTACCTGGGGAGTTAACACTAAACTTATAAAGGAAAACCACTATGAAGTCTGAATGTGCCCTTGATAAACAAGCTTGGTACACTTAGATGTACCAATGAATTATTGTACCTAATTGTGAGGATGTGCATTGAATATTATAGGTAATTAGCAGGTGGTTTCATCATGGGCTGGGCAACTTAAGTGGGGACCAAGTCCACTAGAGGATCATATTGACACCCTCGGGTGAAGCGTTGAGAGCCATGTGACTCCCATCATGTGTAGAGCATCATTCCATGCCATGGCCACCTTGAACACCTTCAACAAGCTACTCATTTCCCTACATTATTCACGAAATGATGCGCTTCGACCAGTGTGCCCAGGCTGGCTTAGCATTATATGGCAGCTGATCTTAAATAAATAAAACTCAACTTCATTCGTATTTTATCATCATCACAGTTGGGAACTTTAGCCTTCTTGGCAAATCCAAACTTTTTCTTTGGGTTAGTGATTGGATGTCTTGGATGCATTTTGATATTTGGAGCTGAAATTTGATTTTATTTAGAGCTATCTCTTGATTTGTGGATGGATATATCATATTGTCATCTGCTAAGTGCCTCTTCTTGATGTTTCATACTTGAAAAATGTCTAATGTATGGAATTGTTACAGCTAGATTAATGTTATATTGTGCACTAATTGTTGAAGATATATTTCGAAAGCTATTTGGTTGGCAAATTGCACATGTTACTCATAGCATGACATGTGATGAATGTTCAGTGGACGAAATTTTGTGCTTCCTCCATAAAACTCCAAAAAATTTGAGTGGGTAATTATTGAGGGTTGGTAGCTAGGGCATCAATCCATGAGCACCTTAAAGGAAATTACGGAAAATCTGAAGCATTTAGGACTCCATAAGCCCAAAGGAGAACGCACTGCTCCAAACTATTTCGTGATCAAATTTTTCGTTCTCCATATTTTCTTCTCCTAATGTTCTGGTCCCCTCTTCTTGGATGGCTAGCTTAGGGCATACAGTGAAATTCCCGAAAGAATGAAAGGGTGGATTGCAATATAATAGACTTCAAGCTTAGGGTCTTAGCGACAAGTCCTCAAAGTTTGAGAAGCATACCTTGTGTTTACAAACATAAAAATTCTTGCCTGAGGTGTGCCCTAGAAGACAAACCCTAGTTTTCATTTCCTTGACTTGGGGTCTTCTGAGAATTCATTGAAATAAATCATAAGAAGCCCTTTCTTCTCCTTGCCTTGATATCGAGAGTACCTTTAATCATGATAATTCACAAAGCCGTAGATCTCGTGCAAGTTTCTTCTAGGTCACCCTTTTGAAGTGCCATACTATCACATAGAGCTTCCCTTAAGAAGTCCTACCTCATCGCCTAGTACCTCAAACCCTACAAATATCAATTAAAGGTGATTTTTTATCTACCGAAGCTCCTCCCATTGGTGAAAGTCCATAAAGAGCAAGGGAAATTGGTTGTGTGACAGTGGGACATTGTCCCATTGCTATCACTTAGTCTAGCTCATTGAACCTGGGTCATTCCCTCCTTAGGGCCTGCTAGATTGTGTGGTAACACAACCTACAACATAAAAGTAAATGGCTTGCCACATACAAGGAGATGATAACAATAGCAATTCACAATGACCACTGAGAAGCGAATGAATGTGAGAAGACGACAAGGAGAGGCGGCAAAGTTAGGGAAGAACGGGTTGAGGAAAGAGAGATCAAAGTTATAAAAGCCAGGACCAAAAGACTGAACCAAATACACAAAAGGGGACAACAATAGGGATGAGCAACAGAAGCCAAGAAGAGGTGGAAACACTAGTTGAGATAGCAAATGAAAGAGGTGAGAATTGACAACTTTGGAGCACAAATAGTGAAGGAAAGAAGAAAAAGTTGACAATGCTAGAGTTGAACTAGTATGGAAGCAAGCATTGGGGAAATGGTTGGAGATGTGATCTCATAGCTGCAGTCTATAGGACACAACAACCAAGACCAAAGTCCCTAAGAGGCAGAGGAGAGGCATGATGATTGATCCCATCCAAGGAGAAGCCATCTCAGGTCGGGCCCTACCAAAGAAGACGACCTAGAGAGTCCCATTAGTGGTGATGTAACCTAGGAAAGGTGAAAACAAATAAAACAAAGAGAGAGGATATAGGAGGAGGAATTCCCCAAGTTGATTATGAAGTAAAGAAGTATAAAGGAGAAAGGGTTCATGAGTAAAAGTATGAGTACCATGCCATGGGCACCCTCAACACCTTCAACAGTATGCTCATTTCCCTACATTATTCACAAGATGGTGTGGTTGGACCAGTGTGCCCCGACCAGCTTAGCATTATATGGCAGTTGATCCAAGGCCCAGAGGAGGTTTGTCTCATCCCTTGATACATGAGAGGGCAAGCACCATCGTCAAAGCCCTCAGTATTGGAGCATCACAGGCTATTTTATCACCAGGTGACCCATTTGACCAGTTATCGTGCCCCAAACTCACTTTGGGGCCCCACATAGTGACTTCAATGGAGACAAAGGGTCCATCCCCTTGTTCATGATTTATGGTGCCCTCTCACACACTTCGGCACCAAGAGGACTCCACGTGGCCCTCCAATGGCCTGACATTAGCATGACATCATCAATTTAGATAACAGTCAGATGATCATTTCATAATATGAAATAGATACATGGTCGATTTGTGACCAAGGCATGAATTTTGCACATTTTTATACTGTGAGGGGCCTTGGGAAAATAATTTGACCTACTAGGCCTCATATAAATATAACTCAACTTCATTTGTATTGGAGCATCATCACACTTGGGAATTTTGGCCTACTTGGCAAATCAACATTTTTTCTTTGGATTAGCTATTGGATGTCTTGGATGCATTTTGATATTTGGAGCTGAAATTTGATTTTATTTGGAGCTATCTCTTGGTTTGTGGATGGACATGTCATATTATTAGCTTGTAAGTGCCTCTTGTTGAAGTTTTATCCTTGAAAAATGTCTAATATATGGAATTGTTGCAAGTAGATTAATGCTATATTGTGCCCTAATTGTTGAAGATTTATTTTGAAAGCTATATGTTTGGCAATTGCACATGTTAGTCATAGCATGACATGTGATGAATGTTCCTAGCGGATGAAATTTTGTTTTCCTCCATAAAACTCCATAAATTTTGACTGGGTAATTGTTGAGGGTTGGTAGCTCGGGCATCAATCCTTCGCCTCCTTAAAAATGCTTATGGCAAATCTGAAGCATCTAGGACTCCATAAGCCTAGAGCAAAAGGCACTGGTCCAAGCCATTTCATCCCTAAAATCTCTTGCTCGAGGTGTGCCCTAGAAGGGAAACCCTAGTTTACATTTCCTTCACTTGAGGACTTCTTCGAGGGTTGTATGAGCTTAGTATTCATTGGAATAAATCATAAGAAGCCCTTTCTTCTCCTTAACATGATCTCAGGAGTACCTTTAACCACGATAATACACAAAACCCTAGATCTCGTGCAAATGAGTACCTTTAACCACGATAATACACAAAACCCTAGATCTCATGCAAATTTCTTCTAGGCCTATTATAGGGAGTGAAAACTCTTTTGAAGTGGCAAATTATCGCATAAAGCTTCCCTTAAGAAGTCATACCTCATCACCTAATACCTCAAACCCTAGAAAATCAATTAAAAATGATTGTTCATCTACCGAGACTCCTCCCATTAGTGAAAGTCCGTAAAGAGCAAGGAACACTAGCTGTGATGACAGTGGGAAATTGTCCCATTTTTATCACTTAGTTTAGCTCTTTGACCCATAAGCTTTCCCTCCTTAGGGACTGCTAGATTGTGGTAACACAGCCTACAACATAAAAGTAAATGGCTTGCCACATACAAGGAGGTGATAACAATATAAAATCTCAATGAGGATGAGAAGCGACTGAAGTTGAGAATAGGAAAAAGGAGGAGAGGTGGCAAAGATAGAGATGAACTAGTGGAGGAAAGAGAGATCAAATTTATTAACGCCAGGACCAAAAAACAGAACCAAATATGCAAGAGGGGACAACAATAGAGATGAACAACTGATGCCAAGAAGAGGTGGCAACACTAGTTGAGATAGCAAAGGAAATAGGTGAGAACTGACAACTCCGGAGCACAAATAGTGAAGGAAAGAAGAAAAAGTTGGCAATCCTAGTGTTGAAGTAGGGAATGCAATAGACTAGTGAAACAAGCACTGGAGCAATGGTTGGATATGTGATCCCATAGGTTCAGTCTATAGGATGCGACAACCAAGACCAAAGTACCTAATAGGCAAAGGAGAGGCATGGTGATTGGTCCCATCTAAGGACAAGCCATCTCAGCTCGGGCCCTACCTAAGAAGACGACCTAGAGAGACTCATTAGTGGTGATGTAGCTTAGGAAAGGGGCAAGCAAAAGAAGCAAAGAGAGAGGATATAGGAGAAAAGCTTCATTAGTAAAAGTATGAATGGGTGTGCTACTAATTTTTTGAGAAACCCTCAACATATAAGGCCTAGGTTTCTCTCACAATGGTCCCTCCCATAAACAAAGCATCACTCAACTTGGTAGAGCATATTACTTATGGAAACCTTATCAGGCTAGTATAGTACACAATCCACTAGAGAAAGGTTAGTACTAGAAGGAATGGATTTCATTCAAAATTCGATGGGTAAGGTAAAGAGAAGAATAGTATGGGAGAAATTTTTTTCCTAGATCTCTCTTCAGCCAACAGCTAGTAGCCCCTGAAAGGCACCAGTGTAGCTGATACATTGTGCCATTTGATCTCTGCTCCCTGCATCAGTGATGTGTCCCCTCACCCATATTTCGAGAACATATGTTTGAAGGTGGGCTATCCAACCCAAAAGGTATGTTTTTCATTACGAAATCGGGAGCTTATGCTTGTTTTCCCTTGGACATCCTAAGTACGGATTATTGAGTGACTTGGAAAAAAGAAAGAGCTTTGACCTAGTTTTGTTTCCTCACCTCAAATGGGGGGTTAATCCTTAATCCTAGTACCGTGGGATCTCCCCTATTGACCTATGGCTTTAGGAAGGGCACTACTTGGGAAACCTTGATTTTGGTAGCACGGTCCTGTTTTCCCCATCCACATTTTTCACTCCCCTCCACACATTAAAACCCTTATTTCATCATATTCACACATGGCACACAAGACACTGGCACACCCCCTCCCCCTGTCCACATCTCTAGGTTCCCTGGAAATGTTGCCTCGGAGATTGATGTAGTTAAAATAATGTTAAAAGCATATCATAACCACAAGCAATAAACAAAAGAAAAAGAATATTATAAAATGCAAATGATGGTCGGGACATTTAATATAGGACATGGGCAAAAGTCGAGCATGAGCTCTATCCTTTATTATGGCCATCACCCTAGTTTCTAGGGCACTATGAGTGAGCCAAAATCATTGAGGAACCCATGCACGTCCCAACCCCTGGTGGGAAATGAACTGCCCCACCTTAAGGGGGTAATAATTGACTATATCATACACAACATGCTCTCATTTCCCAAAGCCCCAACCAGTAATACAAAAAAAATTCAAGAAAAGGCAAAAGGAAAATAAAGAATGGTCGCAAAACAAACAATTGGGTAACTCATGTATCCACGATTGCTCCCTCCTACACCTATACACACAAATAATCATCATTGCCATCCTTGAACCCATGGAATTTGGAATTGAGACATTCGAGTCCCCATCCATTCAGCATCATTCACGTGACACCTATCAAATAAAGGATGTACCAGGCACCTGTCTTGCCCCTTAGGGACTGGGAACACCTAATAGGGTTGTTTATTACCCACTCCTACCTAGGGATGTAACACTAAACTTATAAAGGAAGCCCACTATGAAGTCTCAATGTGCCCTTGATAAACAAGCTTCGTTCACTTAGATGTACCAATGAAATATTGTACCTAATTGTGAGGAAGCGCATTGGATATTATAAGTAATTGGCAGGTGGTTTCATCATGGGTTGGGCAACTTAAGTGGGGCCCAAGTCCACTAGAGGATCAAATTGACACCCTCGCGTGAAGTGTTGAGAGCCATGGGACTCCCATCATGTGTAGAGCATCATTCCATGCCATGGGCACCCTCAACACCTTCAACAATCTACTCATTTCCCTACATTATTCATGAGATGATGCGCTTGGACCAATGTGCCCAAGCTGGCTTAGCATTATGTGGCAGCGGATCTCATATAAATAAAACTCAGCTTCATTCGTATTTGATCATCATCACACTTGGGAACTTCGACCTTCTTGGCAAATCCAAACATTTTCTTTTGGTTACCGATTGGATGTCTTGGATACATTTTGATATTTGGAGCTGAAATTTGATTTTATTTAGAGTGATCTCTTGATTTGTGGATGGATATATCATATTGTCATCTAGTAAGTGCCTCTTGTTGATGTCTCATTCCTAAAAAATGTCTAATGTATGGAATTGTTGCCGGCATATTAATGTTATATTGTGCCCTAATTGTTGAAGATTTATTTTGAAAGCTATTTGGTTGGCAAATTTCACATGTTACTCAGAGCATGACATGTGATGAATGTTCTTAGTGGATGAAATTTTGTTTCTCCTCCATAAAACTCCCTAAAATTTGAGTGCGTAATTGTTGAGGGTTGGTAGTTAGGGCATCAATCCTTGAGCACCTTAAAGGCAATTATGGCAAATCTGAAGCATTTAGGACTCCATAAGCCCAAAGGAGAAGGCACTGGTCCAAACCATTTCGTGATCAAATTTTTCGTTCTCCATATTTTCTTCTCCCAAAGTTCTGGTCCCCACTTCTTGGACGGCTAGCTTAGGGCATAGAGTGAAATTTTGTAGAGAGTGAAACAGCGGATTCCGATAAAATAGACTTCATACTTAGGGTCTTAGCGACAAGTCCTCAATGTTTGAGAAGCATCCCTAGTGTTTACAAACATAAAAACTCTTGCATGAGGTGTGTCCTAGAAGATAAACCCTAGTTTGCATTTCCTTGACTTGGGGTCTTCTGAAAATTCATTGGAATAAATCATAAGAAGCCCTTTCTTCTCCTTGCCTTGATCTCGAGAGTACCTTTAACCATGATAATTCACAAAACCGTACTATCACATAGATCTTCCCTTAAGAAGTCCTACCTCATCACCTAGTACCTCAAACCCTACAAATATCAATTAAAGGTGATTTTTTTATCTACAGGAACTCCTCCCATCGGTGAAACTCCATAAAGAGCAGGGGACATTAGTTGTGTGATAGTCGGACATTGTCCCATTGTTATCACTTAGTCTAGCTCTTTGGCCCTTAGTCTTGCCCTCCTTAGGGCCTGCTAGTTGTGTGGTAACACAACCTACAACATAAAAGTAAATTGCTTGCCACATACAAGGAGGCGATAACAATAGCAAATCTCAATGAAGACTGAGAAGCGAGTGAAGGTGAGAAGAGGAGAAGGAAGGAGAGGCGGCAAAGGTAGGGAAGAACAAGTGGAGGAAAGAGAGATCAAAGTTACAAAAGCCAGGACCAAAAGACTGAACCGAATACACAAGAGGGGACAACAATAGAGATGATAAACTGAAGCCAAGAAGAGGTGGAAACACTAGTTAAAATAGCAAATGAAAGAGGTGAGAATTGAAAACATTGGAGCACAAATAGTGAAGGCAAGAAGAAAACGCTGACAATGCTAGTGCTAGACTAGGAAATGCAATAAACGCGTGGAAGCAAGCATTGGGGCAATGGTTGGAGATGTGATCCCATAGTTACAGTCTATAGGATGCGACAACCAAGACCAAAGTCCCTACTAGGCAAAGGAGAGGCATGATGATTGGTCCCATCCAAGGAGTAGCCATCTCAGGTTGGGCCCTACCTAAGAAGAGGACCAAAAGAGATCGATTAGTGGTGATGTAACCTAGGAAATGTGAAAACAAATGAAACAAAGAGAGAGGATATAGGAGGAGGAATTCCCCAAGTTGATTATGAAGTAAAGAAGTATAAAGGAGAAAGGGTTCAAGAGTAAAAGTACAAGTAAAGGATCCTATTAAATGAAAAATCAAAATTGGGGATATTACATTTTCAAAGTTTCAAATCATCACATAAAGCTTCTATAGAGCTCCCACTGCATCTGCTGGAATCTTGACCTTAGGCAAACTCCATAAATTTTGATAGGGTAATTGTTGAGGATTGGTAGCTAGGGCATCAATTCATGGCCTTTTTAAAGACGATTATGGCAAATCTGAAGCATCTAGGACTCCTTAAGCCCAAAGGAGAAGGCACTAGTCCAATCCATTTCGTGATCAAATCCTTCCTTCTCCATATTTTATTCTCCCAAAGTTTCGGTCCCCTCTTCTTCAACGACTAGGTTAGGGCATAGAGCGAAATTCTCTAGAGAGTGCAAGGGTGGATTCTGAGATCATAGACTTCAAGCATAGGGTCTTAGCTACAAGAACTCAAAGTTTGACAAAAATCCCTTATGTTTTCATCCATAAAAACTCTTGCCCGAGGTGTGCCCTAAAAGGGAAACCCTAGTTTACATTTCCTTGAATTCGACACTTCTTCGAGGGTTGAATAAGCTTAGTATTTATTGGAATAAATCATAAGAAGCCCTTTCTTCTCCTTGCCTTGATCTCGGCAGTACTTTAACCACGATAATTCACAAAACCCTAGATCTCGAGCAAGTTTCTTCTAGGTCTATTATAGGGAGCGAAAACCCTTTTGAAGTGCCATATTATCGCATAAAGCTTCCCTTAAGAAGTCATACCTCATCACCTAGTACCTCAAACCCTAGAACATCAATTAAAGATGATTATTTATCTACCGAGACTCCTCCCATCAGTGAAAGCCCGTAAAGAGCAAGGAACACTAACTGTGATGACAGTGGGACATTGTCCCATTGTTATCACACTTAGTTTAGCTCTTTGACCCATAGGCTTTCCCTCCTTAGGGCCTGATAGATTGTGGTAACACAACCTACAACATAAAAGTAAATGGATTGCCACATACAAGGAGGTGATAACAATAACAAATCTCAATGAGGTTGAGAAGTGCATGAAGTTGAGAAGAGGAAAAGGAAGGAGAGGTCGCAAAGGTAGGGATGAACTAGTGGAGGAAATAGAGATCAAATTTATTGAAGCCAGGACCAAAAAATGGAACCAAATATGCAAGAGGGTAAAACAATAGAGATGAACAACTGATGCCAAGTAGAGGTGGCAACACTACTTGAGATAGCAAATGAAATAGGTGAGAATTGATGAATCTGAAGCAAAAATAGTGAAGGAAAAAAAAAAGTTGGAAATCCTAGTGTTGAACTAGGTAATGCAATAGACGAGTGCAACCAAGCACTAGAGTAATGGTTGGATATGTGATCCCATAGCTGCACTCTATAGGATGCGACAACCAAGACCAAAGTACCTAATAGAAAATGGAGAGGCATGGTGATTGGTCCCATCTAAGGACAAGCCATCTCAGCTCGGGCCCTACCTGAGAAGACGACCTAGAGAGACCCATTAGTGGTCATGTAGCCTAAGAAAGGGGCAAGCAAAAGAAACAAAGAGAGATGATATAGGAGAAAGGGTTCATTAGTAAAAGTATGAATGGGGGTGCTATTAATTTTTTGACAAACCCTCAACATATAAGGCCTAGGTTTCTCTCACAATGGTCGCTCCCAAAACCAGAGCATCACTCAACTTGGTAGAGAATATTACTTATGGAAACCTTATGAGGCTAGTATAGTCCACAAGCCACTAGAGAAAGGTTAGTACTAGAAGGAATGGATTTCATTTAAAATTCGATGGGTAAGGAAAAGAGAAGAATAGTATGGGAAAGAAAGCATCATCCTGCATTCTTATCTCCTACAGTGATATGCGAGCATCGGGACGTGGATCTACTACAACTAATTATTTATGGGAGCACCTGTTGTGTAGCCCTATAAAGGTGATTGTTTATTGTACTTTCCCCACTTTCATATTATCTCAATGCACTCTTTGTTCCTCAAATCAATCATCAAGCAAGGAACCTAAAAGCATGGTGTGAATCATCCTCGCGCCAAGCAAAGGGAGGTCATCAACATTATACTAACCGTTGGAAAGGCCAACATCCCCATTCAAGAAACACTATGCAAACAAAGTGGAATTTTTGACTTCCTAAGCATTCAAGTTCATTTTTCAAGGAATGTCAAGCTATTTCTTGGGTCAATTCAGACCTCCTTTTGTCAAATAAAACTTCTAATTGGTCGGATGTCTCACCTATTTTTAAATTCAAGTAATCTAATGAAATAACTTGTAGTTTGACTTAATCGTGAAGCATATTGTGGATGAAAATTCGATTATATTTTCAAGCAAAAGGAGGAAAGATGTTGAGATCCTAATCTATAAATAGGGAAATTTCCTTCCCCTACAGATCATTGTGAATTGTACAGATCGTTTTTCCATAATGTGAAACATTTTCATGAAATATTTGGTGTTCATCGTGAATTATATTTCTTGGTTTATTTCACATATTTCTTAAGGTGATTAGAGGATAACTAAAGAATATTATAAAAACGAACTAGATCAATCCATTTGAAAGGAAGCTTTGTCACTTGCTGAGAGATGTCTAGGGTTTTACTCACACATCTCTCTTGTTGGTGTAAGGTGGAGTTTGTTTCTTCTTGTTGGGCCATGCCCTAGTTCTCCTCACCAAGGGCTTCAGTTTATTTTGCATCATAATTGGGCTATTTGTTGAAGCCTTTTCCCTAAGTATAATTATTTCTAGTAGGGCTTGGTTTCAAAACCTGCTCTTGAATAAGCACAAGCTCATTTAACTTTTGGAGTTCCATCTCTAGCCATAATACACAAGCATTGATCAACCAACTCAAGAGGGGCATCCATTTGACCCCATAGCCCTAGTGGAAATAAAAAGCACTCCTTATTCCACCAAACAACCATCTCTTTTTACTAAATTCTGCAATTGTCCTTAATTTTTACTATTCAAAATGCCCTAACAATAGAAAAATATACACATAAAATAATATATAGAAAATTATAACCATAAAAAAAAAAAATTAAACGAATGAGTTTCTTCACTTTGATATTCATATAAGATTTGACCGATTACTTTTTGATTCTATACTCGTTAAGCATGCCACATCGTTTAAACCTTCCTTGTTGAATATAGTCTAGTTGATCCACATACAGGCAATTCTTTCCTATGGTGCAATATATTACTATATAGCTGTAGAAAGGTTGTTGAGGTGATAGTGGTGGCAAATCTCTTGTTACCACAAGGTCTAGATCTTCCTAGTAAGGATTTCCACTAGGCCTGCAAAATTTTGCGGTAATAGGCCCTTTCAACTGATAACAAGATAACAATTGATAACAAGATAGGATTGGATACAATATGCAATTTGCAACTTTGTTGGTTCCATTATTCTTAAACAAATAGCCCTCCAAATTGGGCTTTTAGACCCGATAGTCATAATTCTAATTTAAACATTATTGTTTCCTTTCAACCACTCTCAAAAATAAAAAAATCCCATCCTTTTATTTTCTATTTGCATAAATCTACAATATAGATAATGAAATAATACAAATCATATTAATCTAAGTCTAAAACACTTTGAAATTATTATCATTCATTAGACTTAGTTTCTTTTATGTATTTACTCCTGTGTCAAAGAACAATCGGCCTACAATGTGTGAAGAAGATACTAAGGTTACACTAGGTATCACTCTTTGTTAAAATTGGCAACCAGGGCAAAACTTCATGTGGGTCATCTTATTCATGGCTAATAATATTTTTATTAGATTCCTCTCGTCGAGAGGTGTAGGATTGATATAAAGATCATCCAATTCTGATAAGTATTCATGGAGATATGAATTTATTTTGATTATGGAATTATTATCAAGCCGACCTACAACTCATGTAGGCTCAGAAGCCCAACAGTCGCATCTATTCACCCACCAACGTTGAGTATAAATATAAGAGGACTTTTCCTCATTTGGACTCACTCATCTCATCACATCTCTCTCTCTCTACTGCGCAGATATGAGTCTCTTTTCTACTGCGCTGAAATGGGTCTCTCTCTCTCACACATGTGAAGCCAGATGCTGTTGAATTTGAAGCTGCAACTGCAGAAGTAAAGATTGACTTGCGTGGCCTAGAAGATCTCCTCTTTGGAACTGCGCTGTAGGTTCATCTGAACCTCCTTTGAAAGCCGCAACTTTTGGTGGTGGAATGAAGTCAATCCGACGAACGGTTTGCAAGATATCGACTGCCCTATTTTGAAGCCGGAAACTGCTGAAACTGAAGCTGCAACTGCAGAAGTAAAGATTGACTTGCGTGGCCTAGAAGATCTCCTCATCTGAACTGCGCTGTAGGTTCATCTGAACCTCCTCTGGAAGCCGAAACTTTTGGTGGTGGAATGAATTCAATCCGACTGTCGGTTTGTGAGATATGGTCTGCCCTAGTTTGATAATGAAGCCGCTAATGCTGATGCTATTGATCTAGGATTTGCTACTGCTAATATGAATCAGATTTATTGTACTATTTCTCTCTGCTGAATTATTGGAGATAAAAGAAGATTTGATCAAAGGGTTTCCCCACACATTGTAGGGTTTGTCCCTGGCTAGCCGCCACATCTTGTGTCTCTTGTCTTGGCTTGTTTTCTGTCGATCATTTAATGTTCTATCTGCACTTTACTTTATGTACATATGATTGCTAATCGGTGGAATATAATAAGAAAAAGAAGTAAACTTTTATAAGCATAGAACATACCATAACTTAACATGGTATCAGAGCTGAGGTGAAGACAAAGCCCGAGCAAGAGCAAGAGCAATCATTGAAGAGAAGATTGGCAAGGCTATCCTAAAAGAACTATGGGGTCCTCAACACTCTTTCCTGCCGAAGACAAGCTCCGTGAGAAAGCTGACTATCACGGATGGAAGATGTCTATCGATCTAACCCTTGAAGATCAAGGAGTGCTGGACCATGTAAGAGGCAATATTGTTGAGCCTTCATCAAATGCATCTGTTGCTACCTGGAACAAATGGAAAAATGGAGAAGTCAAAACAAAGAAGATCATCCAGGACTCTATCGACAAGTGCTTGGTGGCCTACATCTCTGATCTAGACACCTCCAAGGAAATCTACGACAGACTGGTGAGTTTATTTAAAGTTAATGATGCAAATCAAGTTTTGTTTCTTAGAAATAAGTTGAGGGAAATCAAGAAGGGTAAAGATGAAAGTATGCAAGCATACTTCTTAAGAATCACCGAGATCAAGAACGATCCTCTATCTATTGGGGAAACCATTACTGATAGAGAAATGGCACTCACAACTCTCGGAGGATTACCATCTGAATGGTATGTGTTCAGGACTACTCTTCTGAACAATAATGTAATTCCTAGTTTCGAGTAATTAATGGCTAGATGCATTCAAGAACAAACAAGGGTAGAAGACCAGGAAATGCCCTTGCCTAAAGGTCCTCTTGCTGCTTTTTCTTCTCATGCTAAGAAAAGAAATAATTCTGGGTCTAAATCGAAAAGAAAGGCTAGATTTAAGGGTGGAAGAAAAGGACGATGTTTCATTTGCAATAAAGCAGGTCACTATGCAAGGGAATGCCCTGATAGAAAGGACTCTCACCATGACGATGATCAAAATCCCTCTCATGGTAATCGAAGGAATGGAAAATTCAACAACAAAGGAAAAAGGAATGCGGGAAATCAAGGAAGAGGGCCACCATTCAAGAAGGCTAGAAATTGCAGGTATGAATCTAACACTGTTGACGATAAGCAGGCTGAATATTATCTACCAGCTGCTCTATCTACCTCCGCTCCTTCGGACTCAATGGGAATTTGGCTCATTGATAGTGGTGCCTCAAGACACTTCACTGGTTACAAAGAAGTACTCTATAATCTGGTAGAGAAAGAAACTAACCTGGAAATTGTCCTTGGAGATGACATGAAATACCCAGTGAAAGGCGTAGACAATGTTTCTCTTAAACTGAATCAAGGTAATACGATTCACTTACAAGATGTATTATATGTCCCTGATCTCAAAAAGAACCTGGTATCCATCTCGGCAATGGAAGACAAAGGCTATAAGGTAACCTTCAGCGATGGTAAGGTACGCATATGGAAAAATAATGTTAAAGATGCTTTCACTCTTGGGTTTCGAGTTGATTCTTTATATCAAGTCGGTGGAAGTCCGCTAGGTGTCATGTCTTGTGACACAATGCTTCAGTCCGATCTTTGGCATCAGAGGTTTGCCCACCTTCATTACAAAGCTCTACCCAATGTAAGACAGATGGTAACAGGGATGCCTGAATTCCAAGTAGAGAAAGAAGGTGTATGTCCGGGATGTGCCGAAGGAAAGCTCAAAAGGGGACCATTCCCTTCAAGTCAAAGCAAGACCTCCGATATATGACAACTAGTTCACTCAGACATATCAGGTATGATGCCTGTGAACTCCTTGGGAGGATACTCATATTATCTCACTTTTACAGATGACTATTCTCGAAAGACCTGGATATACTTCTTGAAAAAGAAGGATGAAGTGTTCCCTTGGTTCCGACACTTCAAAGCCCTAATCGAGAATCAAACCGAAAAGAAGATCAAGATCTTAAGAACTGACAATGGGACTGAATATGAATCTAATGAGTTCCATGATTTTTGTAAAGAGGCTGGCATCAAGAGGGAGACTACTACACCATATACTCCTGAACAAAATGGTGTGGCAGAAAGGAAGAACCGCACAATTATGGAAGCTGTCCGGGCCATGTTACATGATCAAATTCTTCCTAAGTTTCTATGGGCTGAAGCTGCAAACACTGCTGTATATGTACAAAATCGATGCCCTCATCAAGCATTGGGTTCCAAGACTCCTGAAGAAAAATTCACCGGTAAGAAACCTGATGTTTCTCATTTTAAAATTTTTGGAAGCCCTGTATACTTTCATGTGCCGAAAGAGAAAAGAAATAAATTGGGAGCATCTGGAAAGAAGGGAATTTTCGTGGGCTATGGTGAAAATACTAAAGGCTATAGAATCTATGTAGTCGGTCAAAGGGAAGTCATAATTAGTCATGATGTCACCTTTGACGAAGATATGGCTCTCAGCAAGGTGATCAATCTTCCGACTTTGAGGAGCTCTCAAGAAGCCGACACCAGGGAACTGAAAGAAAAGGATGATGAATCAATGCCTGATGTAGAAGAACCCATGGATCCAATTGATCCTCCTCCATATGAGCCTTCCTCTTCTAGGAAGAGGCCTTCATGGCTTAAGGGGTTACTTGATGATGCTGAAGGACATGCTGCACCTCGAGAAACCTTTCATGAAAGTAAGAAACCTAATAGGTATCAAGGATACCTGACCATCATGAGCACGATCATACAAAATGAGCCTTCGTCATTCTCAGATGCCATCAAGCATCAAGTATGGAAGGATGCTATGACCGAAGAATATGAGTCTATCATAAAGAATGATGTTTGGGAAGTAGTTCCCAGACCCCAGGACAAGACTGTTGTTACTTCCAAATGGCTTTACAAGATAAAGCATGCAGCAGATGGAAGCACGGAAAAGTATAAGGCTCGTTTTGTTGCTCGAGGTTTCTCCCAAAAGGAAGGTATAGACTATGATGAGATATTTGCACCTGTTGCCAGATATACGACCATCCGCTCGATCATAGCCCTTGCCGCTTCACAAGGATGGAACCTACATCAGATGGATGTCAAGACTGTGTTCTTGCATGGCTCGATCAAAGAAGAGGTCTACGTGGAGCAACCCGAAGGATTTGAGATTTATGATCGAAAATCTCATGTATGCAGGTTGAAGAAAGCTCTCTATGGGCTGAAGCAAGCACCCCGAGCATGGTATGAGAGGATCGATAGCTACTTGATGAAGCTGGGATTCACTAGGAGTGAAGCCGATCCTAACCTTTACTTTAAGGTTGAAGATGACAAGCCTCTCATACTGGTGTTGTATGTGGATGACCTCTTTCTAACAGGTGCAGACCCTCTCATTCACAAATGTAAGAGGGAGCTGGCCTCTGAATTTGAAATGAAAGACCTAGGACTAATGCACTACTTCCTAGGACTTGAAGTGTGGCAAAAGCCAGGAGAAATTTTCCTATCTCAAGGAAAATATGTGGTGAAGATATTGGAAAGATTCGGAATGGTGGACTGCAAGCCTGTAACTACTCGTATGAAGCTTGACTTCAAGAAGTTAAGCGGTAGTGCTGCTGGACCTGTTTTACGAAATGCTACCGAGTATCGGCAACTCGTCGGAGCATTAATGTTCTTAGTGAACTCCCGTCCAGATATATGCTTTGCAGTCAACACGTTGAGCCAGCATATGGTTGAACCCCACCACATACACTGGATTGGTGCCAAGAATCTGCTGAGATATCTTCGTGGCACTATCACTTATGGGTTAAGATACATTGCCAGAGATGTGAGACTATTTGGATACACAGATGCTGACTGGGCAGGCAATGTGGAGGACCGTAAGAGCACTTCTGGGTGTTGTTTCTCCTTGGGATCTGCTTCGATATCCTGGATGAGCAGGAAACAAAAGTCGGTGGCTTTGAGCACCGCCGAAGCAGAGTATATTGCTGCTAGCATGGCTTCTTGTGAGGCAGTTTGGTTGCGAAAGCTCTTCAGTGAGTTGTTTGGATTCACATTGGATACCACTGTGATCCTTTGTGACAACCAAAGTGGAATTCGTTTGTCAGAGAATCCCGTATTCCATGATCACTCCAAGCATATTGATATCAGATACCATTATATTCGAGATATGGTGCAACGGGGAGCTATAAGGCTCCATCATATCAATACAGATGAACAGGTCGCCGACATTTTGACAAAACCCCTTGGGAAAGTAAAATTTCTGACTTTCCGTGAACAACTTGGAGTTGTTCAAAGACCCTCCAATGAGGGTCATGTATGATGCATTGAGCTCTGAGAGCTCCAGGGGGGTGCGGGGTGCTTCTTGGAGCAGCATATGACCACAGGATTATTCACTATCCCCTGGTGGTATACATGTACACCCCGTGGCGACATTGTAGCAGGATTGATGTGTTCTCCTGTGAGGCCTGGATTGATGTGTTCTCCATGGCAATTGTAGCAGGATTGATGTGTTCTCCATGGCAATTGTAGCAGGATTGATGTGTTCTCCTGTGAGGCCTGGATTGATGTGTTCTCCATGGCAATTGTAGCAGGATTGATGTGTTCTCCTGTGAGGCCTGGATTGATGTGTTCTCCATGGCAATTGTAGCAGGGTTGATGTGTTCTCCTGTGAGGACAGGATTGATTAGTTCTCCTATCGAGGCATCCTACCCATGCAGTCTGGGACTCATGGGAAGTACCTCTCATCTGATCAATGAGCAGGGAAATGAAGTTAGGGACCATAGTAGTACCAATGGACGCATCGTTGTAACTACCATACTCCCTACGCTAGGATGACCTCCATTGATCTAGGATCAATGATATTGGTCTGGGACCAATGGTAGGAGTTGTACCATACTATGATGCTGACTTCGGGTCGGTTGAGACTGGTCTGGGATCAGTGGTACATACTCTGAGACTGACTTTGAGTCAGTGGAGGATGATATTGGTCTGGGACCATTAGAGTTGTACTCACTATGACGCTGACTTTGGGTTGGTTGAGACTGGTCTGGGACCAGTGGTACATACTCTGAGACTGACTTTGAGTCAGTATGATACATCCTCGATCATTTCTTCTTCTTCATAATTCGGACAAAAGCAGAGTAGAACAGAACAATGCAAGAGCAGATCAAAACAAAACAAAACAGTACAGATCAGTGCAGGGCAGATCAAGACAAAGCAGAACAGGCAAAATAGAGCAGAGCAGGGCAAGGGTCAGGCTGTACAAGGCAGTGCATTTGATGGATGAATAGTAACGACCGATAGACAGATTGCAGATGAAGTTCTCCATGGTTGAGAGGGAGTGTTAAAATTGGCAACCAGGGCAAAACTTCATGTGGATCATCTTATTCATGGCTAATAATATTTTTATTAGATTCCTCTCGTCGAGAGGTGTAGGATTGATATAAAGATCATCCAATTCCAATAAGTATTCATGGAGATATGAATTTATTTTGATTATGGAATTATTATCAAGCCGACCTACAACTCATGTAGGCTCAGAAGCCCAACAGTCGCATCTATTCACCCACCAACGTTGTGTATAAATATAAGAGGACTTTTCCTCATTTGGACTCACTCATCTCATCACATCTCTCTCTCTCTACTGCGCAGATATGAGTCTCTTCTCTACTGCGCTGAAATGGGTCTCTCTCTCTCACACATGTGAAGCCGGAAGCTGTTGAATTTGACGCTGCAACTGCAGAAGTAAAGATTGACTTGAGTGGCCTAGAAGATCTCCTCTTTGGAACTGCGATGTAGGTTCATCTGAACCTCCTTTGAAAGCTGCAACTTTTGGTGGTGGAATGAAGTCAATCCGACGAACAGTTTGCAAGATATCGACTGCCCTAGTTTGAAGCCTGAAACTGCTGAAACTGAAGCTGCAACTGCAGAAGTAAAGATTGACTTGCGTGGCCTAGAAGATCTCCTCATCTGAACTGTGCTGTAGGTTCATCTGAACCTCCTCTGGAAGCCGAAACTTTTGGTGGTGGAATGAAGTCAATCCGACTGTCGGTTTGTGAGATATGGTCTGCCCTAGTTTGATAATGAAGCCGCTAATGCTGATGCTACTGATCTAGGGTTTGCTACTGCTGATATGAATTAGATTTATTGTACTATTTCTCTCTGCTGAATTATTGAAAATAAAAGAAGATTTGATCAAAGGGTTTCCCCACACAATGTGGGGTTTGTCCCTGGCTAGCCACCACATCTTGTGTCTCTTGTCTTGGCTTGTTTTATGTCGATCGTTTAATGTTCTATCTGCACTTTACTTTATGTACATATGATTGCTAATCGGTGGAATATAATAAGAAAAAGAAGTAAACTGTTATAAGCATAGAACATACCATAACTTAACACTCTTCCATTATCCCTAGGGTCTATCTTGTACCTTCCATTAGCCCTAGTGTCTCAGTTGTATATATAAGGCATTGTCATTTAAAGGGAGGACTTTGGGTGGTAATATAACGACATAACTAGAATGAAAAATATCAAAAAGATAAATGAAAATAGAAAGGAAAGAGAGAAGAATTAGAAGATCCACACTTGTACTTTGTGGCAGTTGATGATGTAGGAGCTTGTTGAGTCAAACAAGAGATGTGAGTGTCGTAATCTTAGTTCTAAAAAAGCATGTTACCCACCAAAAGTGGGTGACACATAGGAAATTTTTTTTTCCTATATCTCTCTTCATCCAATAGCCAGTAGACCCTAAAAGGCACCAGTGTAGCTAATACATTGTGCCATTTGATCTCTGCTCCCTGCATCAGTCATGTGTCCCCTTGCCCATATTTCAAGAACATATGTTTGAAGGTGGGTTATCCAACCAAAAGGTATTTATCTCATTGTGTAATTGGGGGCTTATACTTGTTTCTCCTTGGGTATCCTAGGTATGGATTATTGAATGACTTTGAAAAAAGGAAGGGCTTTGACTGTAGTTTTTTTCCCTCACCTCAAATGGGGCGTTAATCCTCAATCCTAATCTAGTCGGATATCCCCTATTGCCCTATGGATTTAGGAAGAGCACTACTTGAGAAACCTTGATTTTGGTAGCACAATCATGTTTTCCCCATCCACATTTTTCACTCCCCTCTGCACATTAAAACCCTTATTTCATCATATTCACACTGGGCACTGGCACACCCCCTACCCTTGTCCACATGTCTAGGTTGGTCCTGGAAATGTTGCCTCAGAGGTTGATGTAGTTAAAAGAATGTTAAAAGCATATCATGGCCACAAGCAAGAAACAAAAGAAAAAGAATATTATAAAATGCAAATGATCGTCGGTACATTTAATATAGCACATGGGCAAAAGTCAAGCATGAGCTCTACCCTTTATTATGGACATCACCCTAGCTCCTAGGGCCCTATGAGTGCCCCAAAATCATTGAGGAACCCATGCACGTCCCAACCCCTGGTGAGAAATGAACTGCCCCACATTAAGGGGGTAATAATTGACTATATCATAAACAACACGCTCTCCTTTCCTAAAGCCCCGACCAGTAATACAAAAGAAAATCAAGAGAAGGCAAAAGGAAAATAAAGAAGGGTGGCAAAAATAAGAATTGGGTAACTCATGTATCCACGATTGCTCCCTCCTACACCTATACACCCAAATAATCATCATTCCCATCCTTGAACCCATGGCATTTGGACTTGAGACATTAGAGTCCCCATCCATTCATCATCATTCAAGTGACACCAATCAATTAAAGGATGTATCAGGCACCTGTCTTCCACCTTAGGGACTGGGAACACCTAATAGGGTTGTTTATTACCAACTCCTTCATAGGGAAGTAACACTAAACTTATAAAGGAAGCCCACTATGAAGTCTCAATGTGCCCTTGATAAACAAGCATGGTTCACTTAGATGTACCAATGAATTACCGTACCTAATTGTGAGGATGCGCATTGGATATTATAGGTAGTTAATAGGTAGTTTCATCATGGGTTGGGCAACTTAAGTGGGGACCAAGTCCACTAGAGGATCATATTGACACCCTTGGGTAAAGCATTGAGAGCCATGTGACCCCCATCATGTGTATAACATCATTCCATGCCATGGCCACCCTCAACACCTTCAACAATCTACTCATTTCCCTACATTATTCACGAGATGATGCGCTTGGACCAGTGTGCCCAGGCTGGATTAGCATTATATGGCAGTTGATCTCATATAAGTAAAACTCAACTTCATTCGTATTTGATGATCATCACACTTGGGAACATTGGCCTTCTTGGCAAATCCAAACTTTTTCTTTGGGTCAGAGATTGGATGTCTTGGATGCATTTTGATATTTGGAGCTGAAATTTGATTTTATTTAGAGCTATCTCTTGATTTGTCTTCTTGATGTCTCATTCAAAAAAAATGTCTAATGTATGGAATTGTTGTAGTTAGATTAATGTTATATTGTGCCCTAATTGTTGAAGATTTATTTTGAAAGATATTTGGTTGGAAAATTGCACATGTTACTCATAGCATGACATGTGATGAATGTTCATAGTGGATGAAATTTTGTTTTTCCTCCATAAAATTCCAAAAAAATTGAGTGGGTAATTGTTGAGGGTTGCTAACTAGGGCATCAATCCTTGAGCACCTTAAAGGCAATTATGGAAAACCTTAAGCATTTAGGACTCCATAAGCCCAAAGGAGAAGGCACTGCTCCAAAACATTTCGTGATCAAATTTTTCATTCTCCATATCTTATTCTCCCAATGTTCTGATAACCTCTTCTTGGATGGCTAGCTTAGGGTATAGAATGAAGTTCCCTAAAGAGTGAAAGGCTGGATTCCAATATAATAGACTTTAAGCTTAGGGTCTTAGCGACAAGTCCTCAAAGTTTGAGAAGCATCCCTTGTGTTTACAAACATAAAAAACTCTTGCCTGAGGTGTGCCCTAGAACATAAACCCTAGTTTGCATTTCCTTGACTTGGGGTCTTCTAAGAATTCATTGGAATAAATCATAAGAAGCCCTTTCTTCTCCTTGGCTTGATCTCGAGATTACCTTTAACCATGATAATTCACAAAATCATAGATCTCGTGCAAGTTTCTTCTAGGTCAGCCTTTTGAAGTGCCATACTATCACATAGAGCTTCCCTTAAGAAGTCCTACCACATCGCCTAGTACCTCAAACCCTACAATATCAATTAAAGGTGATTTTTTATCTACCAGAACTCCTCCCATCGGTGAAAGTCCATAAAGAGCAGGGAACATTGGTTGTGTGACAATGGGACATTGTCCCATTGTTATCATTTAGTCTAGCTCGTTGACCCTTAGTATTTCCCTCCTTAGCGCCTGCTAGATTATGTGGTAACACAACCTACAACATAAAAGTAAATGGCTTGCCACATACAAGGAGGCGTTAACAATAGCAAATCTCAATAAAGATTGAGAAGCAAGTGAAGGTGGGAAGAGGAGAAGGAAGGAGAGGCGGAAAAGGTATGGAAGAACAAGTGGAGGAAAGAGAGATCAAAGTTACAAAAGCCAGGACCAAAAGACTGAAACCAAACACACAAGAGGGGACAACAATAGAGATGAGCAACTGAAGCCAAGAAGAGGTGGAAACACTAGTTGAGATAGCAAATGAAAGAGGTGAGAATTGACAACTCTAGAGCACAAATAGTGAAGAAGATAAGATAAGATAATTTTATTAATGTCCAACAAATGACCATAGTAGGTCAACGGGACTGTCGGTTACAATGATTACATCATGCAAGTCGGTGGACCAAACGGTCCCCTTTAACATTTCTTTTAAAAAGCAGGAAATACATCTAAAATGTAAATGAAGAAGCAAGGAGCTCTCGGCTTCGAAACAGAGCGCTGCGATGAAGCAGAGATGAAAAGAAGAAGAAGAAGAGGGGGGGAAGGATCTCCTGTCTAGCCCCTACTCCTAACATCCGAGGTCGAGAGTGTAATATCCCTCCCTTTAATAATAAATAGTAAATAATAAAATAATGATAAATAATAAATAATAAAAAATAATAATTAATAATATAAATAATAAATAAATCACTTAATAATAAATAATAAAAATAATAAATCATAAATGTTAAATAATAAATGATATTAAAAATATATACAAGAAAATAAATAAAAATAAAAATAGTAATAACCATATTAAAGCTCTAAATAAGAATAAATAGAAATAAAACAAGAAAACTATCAAAAAGAAGAAAATAAAACAAGAAAGCTAAAAATCAAAAGAAAGTTGCATGTAGACACATGGAATGTGTGCATGTGGTTCCCCTTCCAATGTTTGTTCTATTTAATAGATGGTGAGGAAGATGAGAGGCATTCCTGCATTCCATCATTTCGAGATTCTATCTTTCATTCTCTTGCGAAAATGGTATTCTAAGACTTAGGAGTCACTGGCAGTAGTACGTTGATTGAGGGCTCGGAGGTGGCCAGTTGTAGCAAACCATTGCACAATTGAGCCTACGGTTGGGTGGAGAGTCGTTCCAAAAACCTTGTTGTCATTTGGGAAACATTGATCACAGGTAACATAGGTATGTAATTATTTGTTGATTCTGATTTTAATTAGGAAATTAATTTTATGGTATCAGAGCAGGGCTCAACCCTTAGGGCCTATGGGCATCTAAAAATAAATAAAATATTTTGTCGGAATATTTAAAATTGACTTGAAATAATAGTGCTCACTTCATCCCAGTCAAGAACACCTTTGAAGCATTAGCAATCACTCAAATTTTCCTAAAAGAAATAATTCGCCTTCATGGAGTACCACGAAAGATAATATCTGACAGAGACGCACGTTTTACTTCCAGATTTTGGAAAAGTCTATTACAATCAATGGGAACACAACTGAATTTCAGTATAGCATATCACCCAGAGACAGATGGTCAAACAGAAAGAGTAAACCAAGTGTTGGAGGACATGCTAAGAATGTATGTCATGGATCAACAAAACCAATGGGAGAAATACCTTCCCTTAGTAGAGTTTGCAAAGAACAATAGTTACCACAGTTCAATACAGGCAGCTCCCTTCGAAATCGTGTATGGAAGACCATGTCCTACTCTGTTAAGTTGGGATCGATTAGAGGATCGAGTCATGTTGGGACCTGAAATGCTCCAAGAAATGGAAGAACAAATGGCCACAATTAAACAGAGACTAAAAGAAGCCAGGGATCGCTAGAAAAGTTATGCTGATGCAAAGAGAATTGATAAAAACTTTGAGGAAGGAAGCCAAGTTTTCATTAGAATCAAACCCTTTAAAAGTCCCTTTAGGATGGGTAAGGGAACAAAGCTATCGCCTAGATTTGTTGGGCCATTCACAATCCTAGAGAGGATTGGACCAGTTGCTTACAAGCTCGAGCTGCCATTCCATGTAAAAAGGATGCATAATGTGTTTCATGTTTCTATGCTTAGAAAATATGTACCCGACCCGTCCCATGTTTTGAAATTTGAAAAATTGCAGGTTTCCGAGGAAGGAGTCCTTCAAGTCGAACCATTCTATATACTAGACCGTCGGGTTCGTCGACTCAGAAACCGTGAGTTTGAGCAAGTCAAGGTCCAATGGGACCAATATAGCCCAAGGTCAGCTACCTGGGAAGATGCGGCTGTTATTTTTCAAGACTTTCCTTATTTACTTGATTAAAATGTGTGGAAATGCTTAGTTAACATAGGTACTTGACTAATATGATATAATGATGCACATATGGTTCTTATAGTGATAATGTATCCTTATGGTTTGCATAGGATTTATGATGCTACAATATGAGGTTATTTACATGTGGTTCATCTATTATGTAAAGTCATGATATATCTTTGATGCAATATGTTCATATCATAATTTAAATGGTGAAGCATGTAATAGTTGCATACAAATGACATGCATGAGCACGCAGTTTGTTATTAATAATGATAAATATTTTCATGACGACATAAAAGACTTGGCATGTGGATTATTTTCTATGATACTATGATGGTATAGCAAATGCATTGTTGCATGTTGAATTGTATTGATCAACAGGACTACACATTGGGCCATGAGGGCTGGTTTATTTGATGATCTCTTGCGAGCCCATACGCATGAGGGAGAATAAGTAATACCATATGGGCTGGGGACAAAACTCAATCAACACTACATATGCCAGTGGTTCCTTTGTCTTGTGTATAGCTCTTGATGGATAGCTCTTGAAGAGCTATGGGACCATCTTGAGGAGGCCAAGTGCCTGATGTTCTAGGCTAGGTGCCTGTTATTGGATTGGGATGCCAAAGTCTGGAAGGGATGTAAAGGACTTCGTTGCCTGGGGCTATGCACCTTAGTAGTTGTGGAGGGAGTGGGCCAGCCTTGCGAAATGCCTGGGGTCATTGAGTACAGGACTGGATGCCTGCCTTGGGGCAGATGAGGTCTGAGTCAGGCGCGAGCCTTGGGGCCAGCATTGGAATAGGATAGAGACCGGGTCAGGCTTATGCCTGGTGCCAAAAGTGGGAAAAAGGACAGAGATTCCTTGATATTTCCCGGGGTGTTGGGCACTTTCGATGCCTGCTGGTTATACTAGTTCAACAAAGGGTGTTGGGAACATGAAGTAAATAAAATAATAAATAATAAATAATTCAACTTAACTTTGGGACGAAATTCCTTAAAGTGGGAGAGTATGTAATATCCCTCCTCTTAATAATTAATAATAAATAATAATATAATAATAAATAATAAAAATAATAATTAATAATTAATAATAGAAATAATAGAAATAATAAATAATAATAAATAATAAAAATAATAAATCATAAATGTTAAATAATAAATGATATTAAAAATATATACAAAGAAAATAAATAAAAATAATAAAAATAAAAAATAGTAATAACCATACTAAAGCTCTAAATAAAAATAAATAGAAATAAAACAAGAAAACTATCAAAAAGAAGGAAATAAAACAAGAAAGCTAAAAATCAAAAGAAAGTTGCATGTAGACACATGGAGTGTGTGCATGTGGTTCCCCTTCCAATGTTTGTTCTATTTAATAGATGGTGAGGAAGATGAGAGGCATTCCTGCATTCCATCATTCTGAGATTCTATCTTTCATTATCTTGGGAGAATGGTGTTCTAAGACTTAGGAGTCACTGGCAGTAGTAGTACGTTGATTGAGGGCTCGGGGGTGGCCAATTGTATCAAATCCTTGCACAATTGAGCCTACGGTTGGGTGGAGAGTCGTCCCCAAAACGTTGTTGCAGTAAGCCTACTTCTACCACCGGTAAGCATAGGTAAACACTATTCATAGTTTGAATTCAGTTAATTACATGTTTATTTGGCTAAGTGCGTGCCACTTTGATTTAAATTTAATGTTGATTAGAAGGTTAATTACTTATTTATTTTGGGGGCTGTTACATATACCATAAAATTAATTTCCCAATTAAAATCAGAATCAACAAATAATTACATACCTATGTTACCTGTGATCAATGTTTTCCAGATGACAACAAGGTTTTGGAGACGACTCTCTACCCAACCGTAAGTTCAATTGTGCAATGGTTTGCTACAACTGGCCACCCCTGAGCCCTCAATCAACGTACTACTGCCAGTGACTCCTAAGTCTTAGAATACCATTCTCCCAAAAAAATGAAAGATAGAATCTCGGAATGATGGAATGCAGGAATGCCTCTCATCTTCCTCACCATCTATTAGATACTAAGTTGCAGGAAACGTGGGGGGAGGGGTCGTTTCAGGCAGGAAACGGAAACGAAACTGGGAAACGCGTACGGTACGGCCTGGAAACGCGTTTCTGGCCGTACTGCCACGTTTCCCGAAACGGAAACGTGGCCGTACGGCCGGAAACGCGTTTCCAAGCCGTACAAGCCACGTTTCCCAGTTGTAATGTGTTGTTTTTTAATTTTTTTTTTTAATTTGTTTTTAATTTTTTTTAGGTTTCTGGTAAATTCTAGAAGCCTATTCTAAAGTTATAAAAGAGCAATTTGTCTCATTCTCTCATCACACTATTCAGCAAGTCGTTTGTCTTGGAGACTGGCAGTTGTTTCAGCTAGGGTGTTTTGAGCAGTGAGCAAAGTAGATTTCAGCAGCAGGAGAAAGATTGTTATGATAAGGATTAGTCTTTTGTGACTTGTCTCTATAGTTCTTGTAGCCTTATAGTCTTTATTGTACTTGCAGCCTCATATACTAATATAAATAAAGGCTGATTTTGGATTTTCCTATATTTTTATTTTCATTATGTGACATTCATGACTCATGAGTAAATGTGATGTAAATTTAATCTTAATGTTTAAATGTAATAAATTATAATCATATAATGTAAATGTATCATTAATGCTTTATGATTGCACATATATATAATAATAATTTTTAAATATTTTTAATATATATATATATATTCGCATTTCTCCGTTTCCAAAATTTGGGGAGGTCGCGTTTCGTATCGCTTCCCGTTTCCGAAACTCGTTTCCGTTTCCCCGTTTCGTGCAACTTAGATTAAATAGAACAAACATTGGAAGGGGAACCACATGCACACACTCCATGTGTCTACATGCAACTTTCTTTTGATTTTTAGCTTTCTTGTTTTATTTCTTTACATTTCTTTTGATTTTTAGCTTTCTTGTTTTATTTTCTTCTTTTTGATAGTTTTCTTGTTTTATTTCTATTAATTCTTATTTAGAGCTTTAGTATGGTTATTACTATTTTTATTTTTATTATTTTTATTTATTTTCTTGTATATATTTTTAATATCATTTATTATTTAACATTTATGATTTATTATTTATTATTAAGTGATTTCTTTATTATTATTTATTATTTATTATTAAGGGGAGGGATATTAGTATATTACAGAGAGAAGAAAACTGAGGGAAGCTTGTCAAAGTCTGTTGTCTTGTAGATATACTGGGTTGTCGATGATGTCGCCTGGAAGTTCTAAGGCGCCTCCCAGGGGTGGAACTAATCCTGGAGCATTGGTGCAGTCTGGTGGGTCGGCCCCTCCGGGACCGCACTGATCTGTTTTCAGTGTCAGTGGGATGGTCCATGGTTCTTTTGGTGCCCCGTGCTGAGGGTAGCGCCCTAAAGAAGTCCGTGATCTTCTGCGTAGTGTCCGATCTGGTGGGAGGCTGAAGAAAACGGGCCCGAAATCTGAAGGCCTCCTGGAGATAAAGTGCTAGGCATCTCGGATCAACATATCTGAGGAAGCTGGACAAGGTCTGAGAGGACCTGAAGAGACAATGGAAACGGCCTCGGATCTCGTAGTACGCAGGGCATCCGAAGATGAAATGTGTCTCTGTTTCTATCTCCTGTAAGTGACAGAGCTGGCAGATCCTATCTGCCCTATCGATGTGGTGATCTGTTTCCACCCGGAGTCTGTGAGATCCAACTCTGAACTGCCCGAGGGGGATTCTAAGGGCATGCATCCAATGCTGGAACGTGTACTGAGGTCTGATGATGAGCCCATCCCTGATCTCCAGGCAGTGCTCCGCGTAGAAGGCCATTTTTGGGCGCAACCCATTGGGAGGATTGGTCCATGTAGTCTGAATGTATCGTCTGTAAATATCCTCCTTAATGATTTTATTCAGCTCTTGCTGATTGGGAAGAAGGTGGCCAGGAGCATTCAGAGAGTACTGAAAAGGAGGGAGGCGGTCAATTTGGATTCCTGAAGCCTCCAGAATCTCTGTCACACCGGTGTACCAACATTTGGATCGGCCTGTCTGCATACGGGCGATGTGCTCCGAGGAGCAATATGCTAAATACGGGTATCTGTCACGACCCTTCCTCGCGTCTGCCAGGCCTCGGAGTCTGTGCAGGAGGGACACTAACCTGAAAATTACCTCTAGACGGAAAGGCTGAGCCCCGAACTCAGCTAGAATGATGTGCTGGGGAACTGTCTGCTTGCATCTGATGAAACGGCGCAAAAGGAGGGTCTGGACTCGCTCCACTGAAGCCCAATCTGACTCTAGGAGAGAGGGACCCCAAATCTCTGAGCCGTAAAGCACTGTGGGGCGAATCAAGGTGTCCATGATGCTCATTTTGGACGAGATGTCCTGGAAATGGTGCCGGAAACACTGCCTCTCCAGAAGGGCTAGGGAGCCATACCCTTTGTTGATCCGAGGCTGAAGGGTTGGCCGCAGGCTGAAGCGAGGCCCTGAAAACTGAACTCCCAAATATGTATAGGTGCTGACAATCTCGATCTCTTCTCCTTTAAATAGGAAGTGGAAATCCGAGGTTTTCTTGACTCCATTGAAGATAATCACTTTGGTTTTACCCAAGTTTACAGTTAGATGCCTCCGGTCACAAAAAGCTGCGAGCGCATCCAGCTGTCTCTGAAGGCCTTCTTGGGAGGAGGCAATGAGGGCAATATCATCTGCAAAAAGGAGGATGGAAATCAGGACCTGGTGAAGAAGACATCCATCTGTATCCTGGATATGCTCTCGGAGGAAGGACTCAAGCTCATCGATATATATCCCGAATAAAGTAGGTGAAAGGGGGCATCCTTGCTTGACTCCAATGGTGCTTCGGATGAAATCCGACATTCCTCCGACTATGCGGAGACGACCAAGGACGGCCTCATAGAGACGCATGATAGCATTAAGGAGAGTCGAGGAAATACCAATCTCTCTTAGCCTCTGGAAAAGATCTTCCCTTGGAACTGAGTCAAAGGCCTTCCGGAAGTCTACGAAGCAGCAATACACTTTAGAGGATCGATGCCTAGCCTCCTCGATCACCGCTCGAAGAGTAAGGATGTGGTCGATCGTCTGGTGGCCTGGGCGGAAACCTGCTTGGCCCTTGGCCCTGAGTTGTCTCTGCTCAAGAAAGTGGGAGAGTTTCCTGTGGAGTACTGTGGCATATAACTTGGAGAATGTGTGCCCAACCATGATTGTCCTGTAATTGTTGGGATCGGAAGTAGGCCCTGACTTGTGGATCGGGTAGATAATGTGGTGTGACCAGCTATCCGGAAATCCATCTCGAACCACCTGGTTGAAAAGGTCCACCAGATATCCTACTAGGGGGTGAAGTCCATGCTTGAAGAATTTTGCCTGGAAGCCTTCTTCGTCTGCTGCCCTGCTGCTATTCATTGTCCATATTGCCTCCCTGATATCTTTGTCGGAGAAGAGGTGGCAGGAGGTGGGGGGGAAGTAACCCGAATCAGGGGCTGCCCAGGGATGTCATATAGTTGGGAGGTGTGAGAGAACATAGAGGCAGGATCAAGGTCGATTGGGCTAGGAGAGCGCCGGGAAAGGATGGTCCCCCAGAAATCTTTAGGGGAGCGAAGGAGGAGAGTAGAAAGAACCTGTCTCCTATGGGCAATGAAAAGGCGCTTCTTGCGGCGAAGGAGGCGATGGTAAGCTGAACAGAGGTCTGGGTATGTAGGTAAAGAGTTCTGAAAGGCGTGTCGGAGGTCCTGATGCATAGACTTGCATTCCTGGTCATACCAGTTGTTCATAGGGCAATTTCCCGGTTTGCGAGAGGTGGTGACGGAATGGGTAGAGAAGGGGAAGGATTGGAGCGCAGCTTTCCAGATTGCATATGAGAGACACTGGTATTTGCCCTTGGCGGAGCTGAGGGAGGTGAACTGGGACTTCGATGGGAGAGTCTGCCTAAGGATAGAGGAGAAGAGATCAGGGTCACCCTCCTCAAATCGGAAGGTGGTTCTGGGAGGGTTGCGGGGAAGACTAAGGCATGGATTCGAGAGGTCAAAAGCTGACAATGCTAGTGATGAACTAGAGAATGCAATAGACGCGTGGAAGCAAGCATTGGGGCAATGGTTGGAGATGTGATACCATAGCTACAGTCTATAGGATGCAACAACCAAGACCAAAGTCCCTAAGAGGCAAAGGCAAGGCATGATGATTGATCCCATCCAAGGAGAAGCCATCTGAGGTCGAGCCCTACCTAAGAAGATGACCTAGAGAGAACCATTAGTGGTGATGTAACCTAGGAAAGGTGAAAACAAATGAAACAAACATAGAGGATATTACATATTCAAAATTGGGGAAATTTCATATTCAAAGTTTCAAATCATCACATAAAGCTTCTTTAGAGCCCCCACCGCATCTTGTAGAATCTTGACCTTAGGAATACCTGTTATCATTGCAAATATCAAGCACTAAATCATGATCTCCTAGGTATTTTTTGGAGAGCCTTTAGCTTCCATGAGGCATTGAGCCATCATTATATCTCTCCTTGAATGGCCTTAGTGGTATCACTTCACACCTGAATCATTGACCTATTCATTCATAGTGATTCCCTTCCTACCCAGATGACTCCTATCAGTGAAAGTCCATAAAAGGCAGGGTGCCTTAACTAAGGTGACAGTGGGTCATTGTCCCATTGTTGTCACTTAGTCTAGTAGTTGTCCCTTAGGTTTCCCTTTGCTACGGCCCTACTAGATTGTGTGGTAACAATACCCTTAGCTTAATTAGGACCACCTTTGGTCAAATCAAACCACTGATTGGTTGAACATCTCGCCTATTTTGAGAATTTTAAGTATTGTAATGAAATAACTTGTAGTTTGACTTAGTCATGAAGCATATTGTGGATGAAAAGTCGATTGTTTTTTCAAGAAAAAGGAGGAAAGATGTTGAGATCCTAACCTATAAATAGAGAAACCTCCCTCCTTTGCAAATCATTATAAATTGTTGATATCATTTCTCCATAATGTGAAACATTTTCATGAAATCTTTAGTGTTCATCTTGAATTATCTCCAAGGGAAACTTTGTCACTTGTTGAGGGATGTCCAAGGTTTTACTCGCACATCCCTCTTGAGGACCATATTGACACCCCCGGGGGAAGAGTTGAGGGCCATTGGACTCCCTTCATGTGTAGTGCATCATTCCATGCCATGGGCACCCTCAACACCTTCAACAGTCTGCTCATTGCCCTACATTATTCACGAGATGATGTGGTTGGACCAGTGTGCCCCGAACGGATTTGCATTATATGGCAGTTGGTCCAAGGCACAGAGGAGGTTTGTCTCATCCCTTGATATGCGGGAGGGCAAGCACCATCATCAAAGCCCTCGGTATTGGAGCATCACAAGCTATTTTATCATTCATTTGACCAATTTTTGTGCCCTAAACTCACTTTGGGGCCCCACATGGTGACTTCGATGGAGATCAAGGCGCCATTCCCTTGTTCATGATTTATGGAGCCCTCTCACACACTTTGGCAGCAAGAGGACTCCACGTGGCCCTCCAATGGCCTGACATTATCATGACATCACCAATTTGGCTAACAATCGGATGATTATTTCATAATATGAAATAGATACATGGTCGGTTTGTGACCAAGGCATGTATTTTGCACATTTTTAGTGTTAGGAGCCTTGGGCAAATAATTTGACCTACTAGGTCTCATATAAATAAAACTCAACTTTATTTGTATTGGATCATCATCACACTTGGGAATTTTGGCCTACTCGGCAAATCAAATTTTTTTCTTTGGATTAGCTATAGGATGTCTTGGATGCATTTTGATATTTGGAGCTATCTCTTGATTTGTGGATGGATATGTCATATTGTTAGCTTGAATGTGCCTCTTGTTGAAGTTTTATCCTTGAAAAATGTCTAATATATGGAATTGTTGCAACTAGATTAATGCTATATTGTGCCCTAATTGTTGAAGATTTATTTTGAAAGCTATATGGTTGGCAATTGCACATGTTAGTCATAGCATGACATGTGATGAATGTTCCTAGTGGATGAAATTATGTTTTCCTCCAGAAAACTCCATAAATACTGACTAGGTAATTGTTGAGGGTTGGTAGCTAGGGCATCAATTCTTGGCCTCCTTAAAGACGATTATGGAAAATCTGAAGCATCTAGGACTCCATAAGCCCAGAGTAGAAGGCACTGGTCCAAGCAATTTCGTCATCAAATCCTTCTTTCCCTACATTTTCTTCTCCCAAAGTTTCGGTCCCCTCTTCTTCGAGGAGTAGGTTAGGGCATAGAGCGAAATTCTCTAGACAGTGAAAGGGTGGATTCCGAGATCATAGACTTAAAGCTTAGAGTCTTAGTTACAGGAACTCAAAGTTTGACTAGAATCCCTTATGTTTTCATCCATAAAAACTCTTGCCCGAGGTGTGCCCTAGAAGGGAAACCTTAGTTTACATTTCCTTGACTTGGGGACTTCTTCGAAGGTTGTATGAGCTTAGTATCCATTGGAATAATCATAACAAGCCCTTTCTTCTCCTTACCTTGATCTCGAGAGTACCTTTAACCACGATAATTCACAAAACCCTAGATCTCTTGCAAGTTTCTTCTAGGTCTATCACAGGAAGCGAAAACCCTTTCGAAGTGGCAAATTATCGCATAAAGCTTCCCTTAAGAAGTCATACCTCATCACCTAGTAGCTCAAACCCCAGAAAATCAATTAAAGATGATTGTTCATCTACCGAGACTCCTCCCATCAATGAAAGTCCATAAAGAGCAAGGAACACTAGCTGTGATGACAGTGGGACATTGTCCCATTGTTACCACTTAGTTTAGCTCTTTAACCCATAGGCTTTCCCTCCTTAGGGCCTGCTAGATTGTGGTAACATAGCCTACAACATAAAAGTAAATGGCTTGCCACATACAAGGAGGTGATAACAATATAAAATCTCAATGAGTATGAGAAGAAAGTGAAGCTGAGAAGAGGAAAAGGAAGAAGTGGTAAAGGTAGAGATGAACTAGTGGAGGAAATAGAGATCAAACTTATTAAAAAGACCAAAAAACGGAACAAAATATGCAAGAGGGGACAACAATAGAGATGAAAAACTAACGCCAAGAAGAGGTGGCAACACTACTTGAGATAGCAAATGAACTAGGTGAGAATTGACAACTCCAGAGCACAAATAGTGAAGGAAAGAAGAAAAATTTGGCAATCCTAGTGTTGAACTGGGGAATGCAATAGACTAGTGGAACCAAGCACTGGTGCAAAGGTTGGATATGTGATCCATAGCTGCAGTCTATAGGATGCGACAACCAAGACCAAAGTACTTAATAGGCAAAGGAGAGGCATCGTGATTGGTCCCATCTAAAGACAAGCCATCTCGGGTCAGGCCCTACCTAAGAAGACGACCTAGAGAGACCCATTAGTGGTGATGCAGACTAGGAAAGGGGTAAGCAAAAGAAACAAAGAGAGAGGATATAGGAGAAAGGGTTCATTAGTAAAAGTATGAATGTGGGTCCTATTAATTTTTTGAGAAACCCTCAACACATAAGGCCTAGGTTTCTCTCACAATGGTCCCTCCCAAAAACAGAGCATCCCTCAACTTGGTAGAGCATATTACTTATGGAAACCTTATCAGGCTAGTATAGCCCACAAGCCACTAGAGAAAGGTTAGTAATAGAAGGAATGGATTTCATTCAAAATTCGATGGGTAAGGTAAAGAGAAGAATAGGATGGGAAAGAAAGCATCATGCACCACTCTTATCTCCTACGGTGATATGCGAGCATCGGGTGGTAGATCTATTACGACTAATGATTTATGGGATCACTTGTTGTGTAGCCCTATAAAGGTGATTGTTTATTGTACTTTTCCCCTCACTTTCCTATTATCTCAATGAACTCTTTATTCCCCGAATCAACCATCAAGCAAGGAGCCTAAAAGCGTGGTTTGAATCATCCTCGCACCAAGCAAAGGGAGGTCGTCACCATTATAATAGCCATTGGAGAGGCCAACTTCCCCATTAAAGCAATACTATGCAAACAAAGTGGAATTTTTTACTTCCTAAGCACTCAAGTTCATTTTTCAAGGAATGTCAAGCTCTTTCCTGATGGAACGTTGTACCCTTGGGTCAATTCGGACCTCCTTTTATCAAATAAAACCTCTAATTGGTGGGATGTCTCACCTATTTTGAAATTTAAGTAATGTAATGAAATAACTTGTAGTTTGACTTAATCGTGAAGCATATTGTGGATGAAAAGTCGATTGTATTTTCAAGCAAATGGAGGAAAGATGTTGAGATCCTAATTTATAAATAGAGAAATTTCCTTCCTTTGCAGATCATTGTGAATTGCAGACATCGTTTTTCCATAACATGAAACATTTTCATGAAATATCTGGTGTTCATCATGAATTATATTTCTTAAGGTGATTTGTGGATAACTAAAGAATATTATAAAAACGAACTAGATCAATCCATTTGAAAGGAAGCTTTGTCACTTGCTAGGGGTTGTCTAGGGTTTTACTTGCACATCTCTCTTGTTGGTGTAAGGTGGAGTTTGTTTCTTCTTGTTGGGCCATGACCTAGTGCTCCTCACCAAGGGCTTCAGTCTATTTTTCATCATAATTGGGCTATTTGTTGAAGGCTTTTCCCTGAGTATAATCATTTCTAGTAGGGCTTGGTTTCAAAACTTACTCTTGATTAGACACGAGCTCATTTAACTTTTGGGGATCCACCTCCAACCATAAGCCACAAGCATTGATCAAACAAATCAAGAGGGGCATCGATTTGACCCCATAGCCCTAGTGGAAATAAAGCAAACTCCTTATTCCACCAAACAACAATCTCTTTTTACTAAATTTTGCAATTGTCTTTAATTTTTAATATTCAAAAAGCCCTAACAATAGAAAAATATATACATAAAATAATATATAGAAAAATATAACCACAAAAAATAAAAAGTAAACCAACGAGTTTCCTCACTTTAATGTTCATATAAGATTTGACCGATTAAATTTTGATTCTAGACTCGTTAAGCATGCCACATCGTTTAAACCTTCCTTGTTGAATATACTCTAGGTGATCCACATACAGGGAATTTTTCCTGTGGTGCAATATATTACTATATAGCTGATGAAAGGTTGTTGAGGTGATAGTGGTGGCAAATCTCTTGTTGCCACAAGGTCTGAATCTTCCTAGTGTGGATTTGCACTAGGCCTGCAAAATTTGCAGTATCAGGCCCTTTCAATTGATAACAAGATAACAATTAATAACAAGATAGGGCTGGATACAATATGCAATTTGCAACTTTGTTGGTCCAATCATTCTTAACCAAATAGCCCCCCAAATTTAACTTTTAGACCCGATAGTCATAATTCTAATTTAAACATTATTGTTACCTTTCAACCACTCTCAAAAACAGAAAAAATCCCATCCTTTTATTTTCTATTTGCACAAATCTACAATATAGACCATGAAATATCACAAATCATATTAATCCCAAGTCTAAAACACTTTGAAATTATTATCATTCATTAGACTTAGTTTCTAACTTTCTTTTATGTATTTACCCCTGTGTTAGAGAACAATTGGCCTACAATGTGTGAAGAAGATACTAAGGCTACACTAGGTATCACTTTTCCATTATCCCTAGGGTCTATCTTGTACCTTCCATTAGCCCTAGGGTCTCACTTGTATATATAAGGCACTATCATTTAAAGGGAGGGCTTTGGGTGCTAATAAAAAGCCATAACTAGAATGCAAAATATCAAAGAGATAAATGAAAATAGAAAGGAAAGCTAGAAGAATTAGAAGATCTATATGTGTACATGATCGCAGTTGATGATGTACGAGCTTGTTTAGTCACATAAGAGATGCGAGTGTCATCATCTTAGTGCCCAAAAAGCATGTTACCCACCAAAAGTGGGTGACCCATAGGAGAAAAATTTCTCCTAGATCTCTCTTCAACCAATAGCCAATAGACCCTGAAAGCCACCAGTGTAGTTGATCCATTGTGCCATTTGATCTCTGCTCCCTGCATCATTCATGTGTCCCCTCGCCCATATTTCGAGAACATATGTTTGAAGGTGGGCTATTTAACCCAAAAGGTATGTTTTTCATTGCATAATTGGGAGCTTATGCTTGTTTTCCCTTGGGAATCCTAGGTAGAGATTATTGAGTGACTTGGAAAAAAAGAAGGGGCTTGTCCGCAGTTTTGTTCCTTCACCTCAAATGGGGGGTTAATCCTCAATCCTAGTCCTGTGGGATCTCCCCTATTGACCTATGGCTTTCGGAAGGTCACTACTTGGGAAACCTTGATTTTGGTAGCACAATCCTGTGTTCCATATCCACATTTTTCACTCCCCTTCGCACATTAAAACCCTTATTTCATCATATTCAGACATGGCATACAAGGCACTGGCACACCCCCTCCCCTTGTCCACATGTCTAGTTTGAGCCTGGAAATGTTGCCTCAGAGGTTGATGTAGTTAAATGAATATTAAAAGCATATCATAACCACAAGCAAGAAACAAAAGAAAAAGAATATTATAAAATGCAAATGATGGTCGGGAAATTTAATATAGCACATGGGCAAAAGTCGAGCATGAGCTCTACCCTTTATTATGGCCATCACCCTATTTCCTAGGGCACTATGAGTGACCCAAAATCATTGAGGCTCCTCTGTATTCATTGGAATATATCATAAGACGCCCTTTCTTATCCTTGACTTGATCTCGAGAGTACCTTTAACCATGATAATTCACAAAACCCTGGATCTCATGCAAGTTTCTTCTAGGTCACCCTTTTGAAGTGCCATACTATCACATAGAGCTTTCCTTAAAGTCCTACCTCATCGCCTAGTACCTCAAACCCTGCAATATCAATTTAGGGTGATTTTTTATGTACCAGAACTCCTGCCATCGGTGAAAGTCCATAAAGAGTAGGGGACATTGGTTCTGTGACAGTGGGACATTGTCCCATTGTTATCACTTAGTCTAGCTCTTTGACCCTTAGTCCTTCTCTCCTTTGGGCCTGCTAGATTCTCTGGTAACACAACCTACAAAATAAAAGTAAATGACTTGCCACATACAAGGAGGCGATAACAATAGCAAATCTCAATGAAGGTTGAGAAGCGAGTGAAGGTGAGAAGAGGAGAAGGAAGGAGAGGCGGAAAAGGTACGGAAGAATGAGTGGAGGAAAGAGGGATCAAAGTTACAAAAGCCAGTACCAAAAAACTGAACCAAATACGCAAGAGGGGACAACAGTAGAGATGAGCAACTAAAGCCAAGAATAGGTGGAAACACTAGTTGAGAGAGCAAATAAAAGAGGTGAGGATTGACAACTTCGGAGCACAAATAGTGAAGGAAAGACGAAAATGTTGACAATGCTAGTGTTGAACTAGGGAATGCAATAGATGCATGGAAGCAAGCATTGGGGCAATGGTTGGAGATGTGATCCCATAGCTGCAGTCTATAGGATGCGACAACCAAGACCAAACTCCCTAATAGGCAAACGAGAGAGGCATGATGATTGGTCCCATCCAAGGAGAAGCAATCTCATGTCGGGCCCTACCTAAGAAGACGACCTAGAGAGACCCATTAGTGGTGATGTAACCTAGGAAAGGTGAAAACAAATGAAACAAAGAGAGAGGATATAGGAGGAGGAATTCCCCAAGTTCATTATGAAGTAAAGAAGTATAAAGGAGAAAGGGTTCATGAGTAAAAGTATGAGTAAAGGGTCCTATTAAATGAAAAATCAAAATTGGGGATATTACATTTTCAAAGTTTAACATCATCATATAAAGCTTCTTTAGATCTCCCACCACATCTTTTGGAATCTTGACCTTAGGCATACCTTTTATCATTGCAAATATCCAGCCCTAAATCATGATCTCCTAGGTATTTTTTGGAGAGACTTTAGCTTCCATGAGGCATTGAGCCATCATTATACCTATCCCTGAATGGGCTTAGTGGAATCACTTCACACCTAAATCATTGACCTATTCATTCCTAGTGGTTCCCTTCCTACCGAGATGACTCCCATTAGTGAAAGTCCATAAAAGGCAGGGTGCTTTGACTGAGGTGAAAGTGGGTCATTGTCCCATTGTTGTCACTCAATCTAGTAGTTGTCCCTTAGGTTTCCCTTCACTAGAGCCCTACTAGATTGTGTGGTACAGTACCCTTAGGTTAATTAGGACCTCCTTTGGTCAAATCAAACCACTAATTGGTGGAACATCTCACCTATTTTGAGAATTTTAAGTAATGTAATGAATTAACTTGTAGTTTGACTTAGTGGTGAACAATATTGTGGATAAAAGGACGATTGTTTTTCAAGCAAAAGGAGGAAATATGTTGAGATCCAAATCTATAAATAGAGAGACATCCATCCTTTGCAGATCATTATCAATTGTTGAGATCATTTCTCCATAATGTGAAACATTTTCATGAAATCTTTGGTGTACATCATGAATTAACTTCCTCGATTGATTTCACATATTTCTTAAGGCGATTTGTGGATAAATAAAGAATACCACAAAAACTAACTAGATCAATCCATTTGAAGGGAAACTTTGTCACTTGTTAAGGGATGTCCAAGGTTTTACTCGCACATCTCTCTTGAGGATCATATTTACACCCCCGGGGGAAGAGTTAGAGCAATTGGACTCCCATCATGTGTAGTGCAACATTCCATGCCATGGGCACCCTCAACAACTTCAACAGTTTGCGCATTGCCCTACATTATTCACAAGATGATGTGGCTGGACCAATGTGCCCCAACCGACTTAGCATTCTATGGCAGTTCATCCAAGGCCCAAATCAGGTTTGTCTCATCCCTTGATACACGGGAGAGAAAGCACCATTGTCGAAGACCTTAGTATTGGAGCATCACAGGCTATTTTATCATCAAGAGACCCATTTAACCAGTTTTTGTGCCCCAAACTCACTTTTGGGCCCCACATGATGACTTCAATGGAGACCAAGCGGCCATCCCCTTGTTCATGATTTAAGGAGCCCTCTCACACACTTCGGCACCAAGAGGACTCCATGTGGCCCTCTGATGGCCTGACATCAGCATGACATCATCAATTTGTCTAACACTCAGATGATTATTTCATAATATGCAATAGATACATGGTCGGCTTGTGACAAAGGCATGTATTTTGCACATTTTTATAATGTTATGGGGCCTTGGGAAAATAATTTGAACTACTAGGTCTCATATAAATAAAACTCAACTTCATTTGTATAGGATCATCATCACACTTGGGAATTTCGGCCTACTTGGCAAATCCACACTTTTTCTTTGGATTAGCTATTGGATGTCTTGGATGCATTTTGATATTTGGAGCTGAAATTTGATTTTATTTGGAGCTCTCTCTTGATTTGTGGATGGATATGTCATATTGTTAGCTTGTAAGTGCCTCTTGTTGAAGTTTTATCCTTGAAAAATGTCTAATATATGGAATTGTTGCAACAAGATTAACGCTATATTGTGCCCTAATTGTTGAAGATTTATTTTGAAAGCTATATGGTTGGTAATTGCACATGTTAGTCATAGCATGACATGTGATGAATGTTCCTACTGGATGAAATTTTGTTTTCCTCCATAAAACTACATAAATTTTGAGTGCGTAATTGTTGAGGGTTGGTAGCTAGGGCATCCATTCTTGGCCTCCTTAAAGACGATTATGGCAAAGCTTAAGCATCTAGGACTCCATAAGCCCAAAGGAGAAGGCACTAGTCCAAGCCATTTTGTGATCAAATCCCTCTTTCTCCATATTTTCTTCTCCCAAAGTTTCGGTCCCTTCTTTTTCGATGACTAGGTTAGGGCATAAAGCGAAATTCTCTAGAGAGTGAAAGGGTCGATTTCGAGATCGTAGACTTCAAGCTTAGGGTCTTAGCTACAAGAACTCAAAGTTTAACAAGAATCCCTTATGTTTTCATCCATAAAAACTCTTGCCCGATGTATGCCCAAAAAGCGAAACCCTAGTTTACATTTCCTTGACTTGGGGACTTCTTCGAGGATTCTATCAGCTTAGTATTCATTAGAATAAATCATAAGAAGCCCTTTCTTCTCCTTGCCTTGATCTCGGGAGTACTTTTAACCACAATAATTCACAAATCCCTAGATCTCGTGCAATTTTCTTCTAGGTATATTATAGGGAGCGAAAACCCTTTTGAAGAGGCAAATTATCACATAAAGCTTCCCTTAAGAAGTCATACCTCATCACCTAGTACCTCAAACCCTAGAAAATCAATCAAAGATGATTGTTCATCTACCGAGACTCCTCCCATCAGTTAAAGTCCGTAAAGAGCAAGGAACACTAGTTGTGATGACAGTGGGACATTGTCCCATTGTTATCACTTAGACTAGTGGAACCAAGCACTGGAGCAATGGATGGATATGTGATCCCATCGCTGCAGTCTATAGGATGCGACAACCAAGACCAAAGTACCTAATAGCCAAAGGAGAGGCATGGTGATTGGTCCCATCTAAGGACAAGCCATCTCAAGTTAGGCCCTACCTGAGAAGACGACCTAGAGAGACCCGTTAGTGCTGATGTGGCCTAGGAAAGGGGCAAGCAAAAGAAACAAAGAGAGAGGATATAGGAGAAAGGGTTCATTAGTAAAAGTATGAAAGGAGGTGGTATTAATTTTTTGAGAAACCCTCAATATGTAAGGCCTAGGTTTCTCTCACAATGGTCCTTCCCAAAAACAAAGCATCACTCAACTTGGTAGAGCATATTACTGATGAAAACATTATCAGGGTAGTATAGTCCACAAGCCACTAGAGAAAGCTTAGTACTAGTATGGTTTTACTCGCACATTTCTCTTGTTGGTGTAAGGTGGAGTTTGTTTCTTCTTGTTGGGCCATGCCCTAGGTCTACTCACCAAGGGCTTCAATTTATTTTGCATCATAATTGGGCTATTTGTTTAAGGCTTTTCCCTAAGTATAATCCTTTCTAGTAGGGATTGGTTTCAAAACTTACTCTTGATTAGGCACGAGCTCATTTAACTTTTGGGGTTCCACCTCCAGCCATAAGCCACAAGCATTCATCAACCAAATCAAGACGGGCATCCATTTGACCCTATAGCCCTAGTGGAAATAAAGCACTCATTTATTCCACCAAACAACCATCTCTTTTTACTAAATTCTGCAATTGTCCTTAATTTTTACTATTAGAAACACCATAACAATAGAAAAATATATACATAAAATAATATATAGAAAAATATAACCATAAAAAATAAAAAGTAAATCAGTGAGTTTATTCACCTTAATGTTCATATAAGATTTGACCGATTACATTTTGATTCTACACTCGTTAAGCATGCCACATCGTTTAAACCTCCATTGTTGAATATACTCTAGGTGATCCACATACAGGGAATTCTTTCCTGTGGTGCAATATATTACTATATAGCTGGCGAAAGGTTGTTGAGGTGATAATGGTGGCAAATCTGTTGTTGCCAAAGGTCTGGATCTTCCTCATGAGGATTTGCACTAGGCCTGCAAAATTTTGTGGTAACATGCCCTTTCAATTGATAAGAAGATAGGGTTGGATACAATATGCAATTTGCAGCTTTGTTGGTCCAATCATTCTTAACCAAATAGCCCTCCAAATTTGGCTTTTAGACCCAATAGTCATAATTCTAATTTAAACATTATTGTTTCCTTTCAACCACTATCAAAAATAAAAAAAATCCCATCCTTTTATTTTCTATTTGCATAAATCTACAATATAGATCATGAAATATCACAAATCATATTAATCCTAAGTCTAAAACACTTTGAAATTATTATCATTCATTAGACTTAGTTTCATTTATATATATACCCATGTGTCAGAGAACAATTGCCCTACAATGTATGAAGAAGATACTAAGGTTACACTAGGTATCACTCTTCCATTATCCCTAGGGTCTATCTTGTACCTTCCATTAGCCCTAGGGTCTCACTTGTATATAAAAGGCATTGTCATTTAAAGGGAGGGCTTTGGGTGGTAATACAAACCCATAACTAGAAAGAAAAATATCAAAAAGATAAATGAAAATAGAAAGGAAAGCTAGAAGAATTAGAAGATCCATACTTGTACTTGATGGCAGTTGATGATGTAGGAGCTTGTTGAGTCACACAAGAGATGCGAATGTGGTAATCTTAGTGCCAAAAAAGCATGTTACCCACCAAAAGTGGGTGACCCATAGGAGAAAATTTTCTCCTAGATCTCTGTTCAGCCAACAGCCAGTAACCCCTGAAAGCCACCAGTGTAGCTAATACATTGTGCCATTTGATCTCTTCTATCTGCATCAGTCATGTGTCCCCTCGCCCATATTACGAGAACATATGTTTGAATGTGGGCTATCCAACCCAAAAGGTATGTTTTTCATTGCGTAATCGGGAGCTTATGCTTGTTTTCCCTTGGGCATCCTAGGTACGGATTATTGAGTGACTTGGAAAAAAGGAAGGGCTTTGAGCATGGCTTTGTTCCCTCACCTGAAATGGGGGGTTAATCCTCAATCCTAGTCCCGTGGGATCTCCCCTATTGCCCTATGGCTTTAGGAAGGGAACTACTTGGGAAACCTTGATTTTGGTAGCATAGTCCTATTTTCCCCATACGCATTTTTCACTCCCTTCGCACATTAAAACCCTTATTTCATCATATTCACACATGGCACACAAGGTACTAGCACACCCCCTCCCCTTGTCCACATGTCTAGGTTGGGCCTGGAAATGTTGCCTCGGAGGATAATGTAGTTAAAAGAATGTTAAAAGCATATCATGACCACAAGCAAGAAACAAAAGAAAAAGAATATTATAAAATGCAAATGATGGTCGAGACATTTAATATAGCACATGTGCAAAAGTCAAGCATGAGCTCTACCCTTTATTACGACCATCACCCTAGTTCCTAGGGCCCTATGAGTCCCCCAAAATTAGTGAGGAACCCATGCACGTCCCAACCCCTGGTGGGAAATCAATTGCCCCACCTTAAGGTGGTAATAATTAACTATATCATACACAACATGCTCTCATTTCCCTGAGCCCCGACCAGTAATGCAAAAAAAAAAAAAAATCAAGAAAAGGCAAAAGGAAAATAAAGAAGGGTGGCAAAACAAAGGACTGGGTAACTCATGTGTCCACGATTGCTCCCTGCTACACCTATACACCCAAATAATCATCATTGCCATCCTTGAACCCATGGCATTTGGACTTGAGACATTCGAGTCCCCATCCATTCAGCACATTCACGTGACACCTATCAATTAAAGGATGTACCAGGCACCTGTCTCCCCCCTTAGGGACTGGGAACACCTAATAGGGTTGTTTATTACCCACTCCTACCTAGGGAGGTAACACTGAACTTATAAAGGAAGCCCACTATGAAGTCTCAATGTGTCGTTGATAAACAAGCTTGGTTCACTTAGATGTACCGATGAATTATTGTACCTAATTGTGAGGATGCGCATTGGATATTATAGGTAATTGGCAGGTGGTTTCATCATGGGTTGGGCACCTTAAGTGGGGCCCAAGTCCACGAGAGTATCATATTGACACCCTCGTGTGAAGCGTTGAGAGCCATGGGACACCCATCATGTGTAGAGCATCATTCCATGCCATGGGCAGCCTCAAGACCTTCAACAATCTACTCATTTCCCTACATTATTCACGAGATGATGCGCTTCGACAAGTGTGCCTAGGCCGGCTTAGCATTATATGCCAACTGATCTCATATAAATAAAACTCAACTTCATTCGTATTTGATCATTATCACACTTGGGAACTTCGGCCTTCTTGGCAAATCCAAACTTTTTCTTTGGGTTAGCGATTGGATGTCTTGGATGCATTTTGATATTTGGAGCTGAAATTTGATTTTATTTAGAGCTATCTCTTGATTTGTGGATGGATATATCATATTGTCATCTGGTAAGTGCCTCTTGTTGATGTCTCATTCCTAAAATATGTCTAATGTATGGAATTGTTACAGCTAGATTAATGTTATATTGTGCCATAATTGTTGAAGATTTATTTTGAAAGCTATTTGGTTGGCAGATTTCACATGTTACTCATAGCATGACATGTGATGAAAGTTCCTAGTGGATGAAATTTTGTTTTCCTCTATAAAACTCCATAAAATTTGAGTGGGTAATTTTTGACGGTTGGTAGTTAGGGCATCAATCCTTGAGCACCTTAAAGGCAATTATGGCAACTCTGAAGCATTTAGGAGTCCATAAGCCCAAAGGAGAAGGCACTGCACCAAACCATTTCGCGATCAAATTTTTCGTTCTCCATATTTTCTTCTCCCAAAGTTCTGGTCCTCTTCATGGACGGCTAGCTTAGGGCATAGAGTGAAATTTTGTAGATAGTGAAACGGTGGATTCCGATATAATAGACTTCAAGCTTAGGGTCTTAGCGACAAGTCCTCAATGTTTGAGAAGCATCCCTTGTGTTTACAAACATAAAAGATCTTTCCCGAGGTGTGCCCTACAAGATAAACCCTAGTTTGCATTTCCTTGACTTGGGCTCTTCTCTGTATTCATTGGAATAAAACATAAGAATCCCTTTCTTCTCCTTGACTTGATCTCGAGAGTACCTTTAACCATGATAATTCACAAAACCCTAGATCTCATGCAAGTTTCTTCTAGGTCACCCTTTTGAAGTGCCATACTATCACATAGAGCTTCCCTTAAGAAGTCCTACCTCATCGACTAGTACCTCAAACCCTACAATATCAATTAAAGGTGATTTTTTATCTACCGGAACTCCTCCCATCAATGAAAGTCCATAAAGAGCAGGGGACACTAGTTCTGTGACAGTGGGACATTGTCCCATTGTTATCACTTGGTCTAGCTCTTTGACCCTTAGTCTTTCCCTCCTGAGGGCCTACTAGATTGTTAGGATATTCCGACACATAGGAAATAGTTAAGTACAACTTGGTCTAGTATAGAGTTAGGTATAGAGTTAGGTAAAGTGTGTTTCTTTACTATGTACATTTTGTAACTTACAATCCGACGGTCACGATATGTAGTGATCTAACGGTTCATTCTCTCCTCGGTATTAGCGACACTTGATCCGTGGCTTAACACCCAATTGGTCCATGATCTCTATTTAAAGAGCATGGAGGGTCATTTGTAGGTTAACCGTTCATGAGAGAAGCTTATGTAAATTTTCATTTTTTTATTAATAAATTGCCTGAAGTGGTCGTGTTGGCTCAGGCCATGGACTGTTTCCCTCTTTGAGGGTTTTAACCACGTCAAAAGTACTGGTGTATTGATCTGCGATCTGTTTGTGAGCGGTGTCCTTTGGTGTTCTGTCTGAGGACTTACCCTGTAAATTCTTACATGGTATCAGAGCTATTTGAGGGCAGCGTCCGTTGGTGATCCAAATCTGAAGCCAGTAGAACTGCATCCGACTACCGTTTCCTAGATCTACAGTTTCTGACTGCTTTCGGGCCAAGAGGACTGCTCTGTTGTGTTGGGAGCATCTGTTCCAGTGAGGAACCCCTTTCGTTTCACATGAAAAGGTTTCCGGTAGCCCTAGCTGCGTCATTTTTAAGATCTGGAGGTATACAATGTTTATTTGCAGTTTACAGTTATTTTCTCTCTGTTTATTTCGGTTTTCGGTTTATTTAGCTTTTTTTATTACCGGATCTATACCTTTCATTTCTGCGTATGCTCTTTGCCCTACGACTCTGTGTGATCTGGGCAAATCAGAAACAGAAAGGAAGGATTTTTCTCATGCGTATGCTCTTTTCCGCTGCGCCTTAGTGTGATCTCGGAAAATCAGAAACATTGAGGAAAATATTTAGTTTCCGGCTAAAGCTAACTTCGAGCCTCAAGGTTCGTTTTTGAAAATATCTAGTTTCCGGCTAAAGCTAATTTCGAGTCGCAAGGTTCGTTTTTTTTGTATGTTCGTGTTGGGTTTTGTGTTTTTTGTTTTGTAGGGAAAAAGAGTTTTCTCAAAGCAAGCACGCAACCCAAAGCATCAACCCCCCCCTCTCTCTCTCTCTCAAACTTTTTGTATAGCTCACTTGGTGCAAAGCTAATTTATGAGAGTAGAGGTCTTGGGTTCAAGTCTCCATTTTTTGGGGGCGGATTTTTCATTTCCGCACATTCCCGCACTTCGTCGGTGACTTCATCAAATTTTCTTCAAAAAGCCATAACTTCTTCATCCGGAAGCCGTTTTCAGAACCGTTTTTTTTAAACAGCCTAATTTTTCGAGATCTTTCCATTGAAACACTTAGTTTCAACATCTATAGCTTCAGTTTTTTTTAAAATGGAAAGTCCATGCCAAGTTATTCTTGACAGCACCAACTACTTCCAATGGTGGTCCTACATTGTGGATTTACTTAGAAGTAAAGGTCTTTACAGAATAGCCACAGGCCAAGAGACCAAACTGAAAGATGAAGACAAGGCAGCTAAATGGGAAAATAGGCAAGACCAAGCACGTGGGTTGATAGGGATGTCTATTTCTCCAGATCTTAGATTCCATATTGCAGAACTTGATACTCCTAATGAAGCAATGAAACAAGTTACTAAAGTCTTTGGAATTAAAAATGAACTTAAAGCCCATCAACTTGAAAATGAATTGCTTACATTGGACCCCAATAATTTTTCTTGCATTGAAGATTTTTTGTCCAAGTTCAAGACCCTTAGACTTCTCTTGGAAGGTGTTAAGGTTAAGAAAGAAGATAGTAGCCTTATCTACTCCATTCTTACTAAGTTGGGACCAGCCTATTCTGTGTTTGTTTCCACCTTCCATTCTACAAGAGAAGCCTTCTTTTCTCAAGGACAAGCCTACAAGTCCCCTTCCTTTGATTCCTTTTGTGATTCTTTAATAAGAGAACAAGAAAAACTCTTACACCTTGGTCTTCTTCATCTTGGAAACTCTTCTAAGAAAGCGTTAGCCACCCAGCAGCAACCAAATTCAAAGAATCCTAAGAAGTCGTATCCTAAAAGGAATGGTCCTAAACCAAACAAGGGTCCTAAGCAATTTCCGCCTCAAAATGAAAAATCATTTCAACAAAATGATAAGAGAAATAAAAACAAATGGAAGAAGACTGATAGACATTGCAACTTTTGTAATCGAGATGGCCACTTAGAATCCAAATGCTTTAAGAAGATGGAAGCCTTGGAAGCAGCAATGAAGAAGCATAACATCCATTTGGAGCAATCTTCAACTTCAACTTCATCTTCAGGAATGGCACTTTCTGCATGTGGTTGTCAAGCATCTCGGTCTGGCTATGCACTAAATGTATCTTCTTCTTCTCATTCTCATGAGTGGCTCATTGATTCTGGAGCTTCTTATCACATGGCCAAAAACAAAGCCATGTTTTCTTCTTTAAATGATTGTAACACCAAAAATATATATGTTGGTGATGATAGATCTCTTAGTGTTGTAGGGACTGGAACTGTTCATCTAGACAATGGTCAGTTTAATGATGTATTATGTGTTCCAACCTTATCCTGCAACCTTCTATCTGTATATCAGATAACCCATTCAGGTGAAGGTAAAATCGTTGAATTTTCACCTCACGATGTTGTAATTAAGGACCTAAGAGATCCTAGACAGATTTTAGCTACTGGCATTGCTGATGATTCTACAAGGTTGTATAAGTTTCACAACTTTGGGTCATCAAATCTTCCCTCAGTATTTGTTGCTCATAATGATGAAGTGAGCAAACTTTGGCATGAGCGATTTGGTCACTTAAACTATCGCTCTCTTCAGAATCTATGTAAAGAAAATATGGTGACAGGTCTTCCAATGGTATCTTGCAGAGATGGTGTTTGTTCCAGATGTGTACTCGGAAAACATCATCGGGACAGTTTTGAAAAACGTGCCTCTTGGCACGCCTCAGCCCCTTTACAGCTCGTGCATAGTGATTTATGTGGTCCACTTCCAGTTGCTTCATTCCGGCTACAAGTATTTCTTAACTTTCATTGATGATTTCTCCAGACGCACTTGGGTATACTTCTTAAAACTCAAGAGTGAAGTATTTAACATGTTCTTGGCCTTTAAGGCCTTTGTTGAAAAACAATCTGGACATCAAATTCTTAAGCTAAGATCTGATAATGGCGGAGAATATGTTAAAAACACATTCATCAACTTTTGCACTGAGAATGGAATTCAAATGCAACATACTGTTCCATATACTCCACAACAAAATGGTGTAGCTGAAAGGAAGAATCACACCTTAAAGGAAATGGCTAATTGTATGCTTCAATCTAAAGGACTTAGTCTTAATTATTGGGCAGAAGCAATTAACTGTGCAAATTACATAATAAATCGCACTCCTACTAAGGCTTTAAAGAATATCACTCCAGAAGAAGCATGGAGCTCAATCAAACCAGATGTAAGTCACTTTCGTGTTTTTGGAAGTGAAGCATGGGCCCATATTCCAGATGAGAAACATAAAGCTTTAGAACCTAAGAGTGAAAAATGTATTTTTGTTGGATATTCTGAAGATGTCAAAGGATATAGACTTATTCCACTTAAGTCCAAAAATGTTATCATTAGAAGAGATGTAAAGTTTGCTGAAAATATATCGGCCTGCGAGCCTAGTTCGGCGGATGTGCCACCTCTCCCTATCTCTTCTACTTTTGAAAATATTTCTTCTTCAGATGATGAAAGCAAGGATGAAAATCCTCCCCCACCTTCTCAGGATCCTCCTTCAGCTCCTCAGCTTCCAAAATGGGTCCGTGCTACTCAGGATGCAGCAGGTGATCTTGTCGGTGATCCTACAGATTAGCGACGTACACGTTCTCAGTTCGAGAGAGCCTCTTCTTTACTGGCTCAAGCTTCAGTGAATTATGATCCTGACACCTTTGCAGAAGCTTCAGGCCATCCAGATTGGGAAGCAGCTATGAATGAAGAATATCATTCATTATTGGCAAATGATACATGGGATCTTGTTCCTCTACCAAAGGGACGAAAACTTGTTAGATGCAAATGGGTTTACAGAACCAAGTATGGACCAGATGGGAAAGTTGATAAACATAAAGCTCGTCTTGTTGCTAAGGGTTTTTCACAAGTTGAAGGCATTGACTATACTGAAACCTTCTCCCCTGTTGCCAAAATGAACTCTATCCGCCTTGTTCTTTCCCTTGCTGCCTCTTTCAAATGGGAAGTCCATCAGATGGATGTTAAATCCGCCTTCTTGCATGGGGACTTGCATGAAGAATCTATATGGAACAACCTATTGGCTTTATACAAACAGACTCCAGCCTTGTATGTCGGCTTAAGAAATCCCTCTATGGTCTCAAGCAAGCTCCTCGAGCTTGGTATGCCAAAATGGATAACTTTCTTTTAGAAAATGGCTTTTCTAGGTGTCATTCTGACAATACTGTCTACACCAAGAAAGTGGGCAAGTCTCTTATCATTCTTGTTCTTTATGTTGATGATCTTATCCTGACTGGTAGTGATCCCAACCTTATAAACCATGTGAAATCTAACCTTAAAAGGAAGTTTGAAATGACAGACTTAGGACACTTAAATTATTTTCTTGGTCTTCAAGTCTTGCAATCCAAGGAAGGTATTTCCCTTTCCCAATCCAAGTATGCCTGTGATATTCTACGCCATTTTCACATGGAAGACTGTAAGTCAGCCCCTTCTCCCTTTCAGTCTGGAGTCAAACTTTCAGTCACTTGTACTTCTCCTGAAGTTGATGCTACCTTATACCGTCAACTTGTAGGAAAACTTTTGTATCTAACCCATACTCGTCCTGACCTTTCCTTTGCTGTTGGCCTTGTTGCTCGGTTTATGCAAAACCCACGTGAAAGTCATTGGAAAGCAGCTAAAAGAATACTTCGTTATGTTCGAGGTACAGTTCAGTTTGGGATTCATTACAGTGTCGAAGCATCTCCTCTATTGGTTGGTTTCACTGATTTCGATTGGGCTGGTGACCCTGATGATCAGAAGTCTACTGCAGGTTATGTGTTCACTCTTGGTTCAGGACCTATTACATGGGCTTGCAAGAAACAAGGTGCCATTTCTCTTTCTTCAGCAGAAGCAGAGTATCGTGGTGCCGTAGAAGCTAGTAAGGAAGCCTTGTGGCTTCGTCAGATCCTGTCAGAGTTTGGCTTTCAGTAGCAGCATCCGACTACACTTTGGTGTGATAATCAAAGTGCCATTCAACTATGCAAAGATCCAGTCCAACATCAGCACAGCAAACACATTGAACTGCACATGCACTTCATCGGAAAGCTCATTCATGACCATGTTCTTGAAGTGCAATATTGTTCAACAGATGATCAAGTTGCAGACATCTTTACAAAGGCTCTCACAGAGGCGAAGTTCACTAAACTTCGATTTATGGTTGGAGTTCAGGAAGTTGTCACTAAGGGGGGATAGGCTCTAGTGCCTCCTTCCTTCTCCTATTGTGTCATATTTGTAAATCCTTCAATCCTATCCCAAGTTGTTCTTAAGGGGGGATGTTAGGATATTCCGACACATAGGAAATAGTTAAGTACAACTTGGTCTAGTATAGAGTTAGGTATAGAGTTAGGTAAAGTGTGTTTCTTTACTATGTACATTTTGTAACTTACAATCCGACGGTCACGATATGTAGTGATCTGACGGTTCATTCTCTCCTCAGTATTACCGACACTTGATCCGTGGCTTAACACCCGATTGGTCCATGATCTCTATTTAAAGAGCATGGAGGGTCATTTGTAGGTTAATCGTTCATGAGAGAAGCTTATGTAAATTTTCATTCTTTTATTAATAAATTCCCTGAAGTGGCCGCGTTGGCTCAGGCCATGGACTGTTTCCCTCTTTGAGGGTTTTAACCATGTCAAAAGTACTAGTGTATTGATCTGCGATCTGTTTGTGAGCGGCGTCCTTTGGTGTTCTGTCTGAAGAACTTACCCTGTAAATTCCTACATAGATTGCGTGGTAACACAACCTACAAAATAAAAATAAATGGTTTGCCACATACAAGGAGGCGATAACAATAGCAAATCTCAATGAAGGTTGAGAAGCGAGTGAAGGTGCGAAGAGGAGGAGGAAAAGGTATGGAAGAATGACTGGAGGAAACAGAGATCAAAGTTACAAAAGCCAGGACCAAAAAACTAAACCAAATACACAAGAGGGGTCAACAGTAGAGATGAGCAACTAAAGCCAAGAAGAGGTGGAAACACTAGTTGAGAGAGCAAATCAAAGAGGTGAGAACTGACAACTTTGGAGCACAAATAGTGAAGGAAGGAAGAAAAAGTTGACAATGCTAGTGTTGAACTAGGGAATGCAATAGATGCGTGGAAGCAAGCATTGGGGAAATGGTTGGGGATGTGATCCCATAGCTGCAGTCTATAGGATGCGACAACCAAGACCAAAGTCCCTAATAGGCAAAGGAGAGGCATGATGATAGGTCCCATCCAAGGAGAAGCCATCTCAGGTCGGGCCCTACCTAAGAAGACAACCTAGAGAAACCCATTAGTGGTGATGTAACCTAGGAAAGGTGAACACAAATGAAAGAAATAGAGAGGATATAGGAGGAAAAATTCCCCAAGTTGATTAAGAAGTAAAGAAGTATAAAGGAGAACGGGTTCATGAGTAAAAGTATTAGTAGAGGGTCATATTAAATGAAAAATCAAAATTGGGGATATTACAGTTTCAAAGTTTCAAATCATTACATAAAGCCTCTTTAGAGCTCACACCGCATCTTCTGAAATCTTGACCTTAGGCATACCTATTATCATTGCAAATCCCAAGCCCTAAATCATGATCTCCTAGGTATTTTTTGGAGAGCCTTTAGCTTCCATGAGGCATTGAGCCATCATTATATCTCTCCTTGAATGGGCTTAGTGGAATCACTTCACACCTAAATCATTGACCTATTCATTCCTAGTGATTCCCTTCCTACCGGGATGACTCCCATCAGTGAAAGTCTATAAAATGCAGGGTGCCTTGACTGAGGTGACAGTGGGCCATTGTCCCATTGTTGTCACTTAGTCTAGTAGTTGTCCCTTAGGTTTCCCTTCGCTAGGGCCCTACTAGATTGTGTGGTAACAATACCCTTATGTTAATTAGGACCTCCTTTGGTCAAATCAAACCACTAATTGGTTGAACATCTCGCCTATTTTGAGAATTTTAAGTAATGTAATGAAATAACTTGTAACTTGACTTCGTCGTGAAGCATATTGTGGATGAAAAGTCGATTCTTTTTTCAAGCAAAAGGAGGAAAGATGTTGAGAACCTAATCTATTAATAGAGAAACTTCCCTCCTTTGTAGATCGTTATAAATTGTTGAGATCATTTCTCCATAACGTGAAACATTTTCATGAAATCTTTGGTGTTCATCATGAATTATCTTCCTCAGTTGATTTCACATATTTCTTAAGGCGATTTTTGGATAACTAAAGAATACTACAAAAACTAACTAGATCAATCCATTTGAAGGGAAATGTTGTCACTTGTTAAGGGATGTCCAAGGTTCTACTCGCAAATCTCTCTTGAGGATCATATTGACACCCCCGAGGGAAGAGTTGAGAGCCATTGGACTCCCATCATGTGTAGTGCATCATTCCATGCCATGGGCACCCTCAACACCTTCAACAGTTTGCTCATTGCCCTATAGTATTCACGAGATGATGTGGTTGTACCAGTGTGCCCCGACTGGCTTTGCATTATATGGCAGTTGATCCAAGGTCCAGAGGAGGTTTGTCTCATCCCTTGATAAATGGGAGGGCAAGCACCATCGTCAAAGCCCTCAGTATTGGAGCATTACAGGCTATTTTATCATCAAGAGACCCATTTGACCAGTTTTCATAACCCAAACTCACTTTGGGGACCCACATGATGACTTCAATGGAGACCAAGGGGCCATCCCCTTGTTCATGATTTATGCAGCCCTCTAACACACTTTCGCACAAAGACTCCACATGGCCCTCCAATGGCCTGACATAAGCATGACATCATCAATTCGGCTAACAGTCGGATGATTATTTCATAATATGTAATAGATACATGGTCGTCTTGTGACCAAGGCATGTATTTTGCACATTTTTATAACCTTAGGGGCCTTGGGAAAATAATTTGACCTACTAGGTCGCATATAAATAAAACTCAACATCATTTGTATTGGATCATCATCACATTTGGGAATTTCAGCCTACTTGGCAAATCCACACTTTTTCTTTGGATTAGCTATTGGATGTCTTGAATGCATTTTGATATTTGGAGCTGAAATTTGATTTTATTTGGAGCTATATCTTGATTTGTGGATGGATATGTCATATTGTTAGCTTGTAAGTGCCTCGTCTTGAAGTTTTGTCCTTGAAAATGGTCCAATATATGGAATTGTTGCAACTAGATTAATGCTATATTCTGCCCTAATTGTTGAAGATTTATTTTGAAAGCTATCTGGTTGGCAATTGTACATGTTCGTCATAACATGACATGTGATGAATGTTCCCAGTGGATGAAATTTTGTTTTCCTCCATAAAACTCCATAAATTTTGACAGGGTAATTGTTAGGGATTGGTAGCTAGGGCATCAATTCTTGGCCTCCTTAAAGACGATTATGGCAAATCTGAAGCATCTAGGACTCCTTAAGCCCAATTGATAAGGCATTGGTCCAATCTATTTTGTCAGCAAGTCCTTCTTTCTCCATATTTTCTTCTCCAAAAGTTTCAGTCCCCTCTTCTTCGACAACTAGGCTAGGGCATAGAGCAAAATTCTCCAGAGAGTGAAAGGGTGGATTCTGAGATCATAGACTTCAGGATTAGGGTCTTAGCTACAAGAACTCAATGTTTGACAAAAATCCCTTATGTTTTCATCCATAAAAACTCTTGCCCGAGGTGTGCCCTAGAAGGGAAACCCTAGTTTACATTTCCTTGACTTTGGAACTTCTTTGAGGGTTGAATGAGCTTAGTATTCATTGGAATAAATCATAAGAAGCCCTTTCTTCTCCTTGCCTTGATCTCGGAAGTACCTTTAACCACGATAATTCACAAAACCATAGATCTCGTGCAAGTTTCTTCTAGGTCTATTATAGGGAACGAAAACCCCTTTGAAGTCCCATATTATCACATAAAGCTTCCCTTAAGAAGTCATACCTCATCACCTAGTATCTCAAACCCTAAAACATCAATTAAAGATCATTGTTTATCTACCGAGACTCCTCCCATCAGTGAAAGCCCGTAAAGAACAAGGAACACTAGCTGTGATGACAGTGGGACATTTTCCCATTTTTATCACACTTAGTTTAGCTCTTTCACCCATAGGCTTTCCCTTCTTAGGGCCTGATAGATTGTGGTAACATAAACTACCACATAAAAGTAAATGGCTTGCCACATACAAGGAGGTGATAACAATAGCGAATATCAATGAGGTTGAGAAGTAACTGAAGTTGAAAAGAGGAAAAGGAAGGAGAGGTGGCAAAGGTAGGGAATCAAGATGAACTAGTGGAGGGAAGAGATATCGAATTTATTGAAGCCAAGACCAAAAAATGGAACCAAATATGCAAGAGGGGACAACAATAGAGATGAACAATTGATGCCAAGAAGAGGTGGCAACACTACTTGAGATAGCAAATGAAATAGGTGAGAATTGATGACTTTGGAGCACAAATAGTGAAGGAAAGAAAAAAAAGTTGGAAATCCTAGTGTTCAACTTGGTAATGCAATAGACGAGTGGAACCAAACACTGAAGCAATGGTTGTATATGTGATCCCATGGCTTCACTCTATAGGATGCGACAACGAAGACCAAAGTACCTAATAGAAAAAGGAGAGGCATGGTGATTGGTCCCATCTAAGGACAAGTCGTCTCAGGTCGGGCCCTACCTTAGAAGACGACCTAGAGAGACCCATTAGTGATGATGTAGCCTAAGAAAGGGGCAAGCAAAAGAAACAAAGAGAGATGATATAGGAGAAAGGGTTCATTAGTAAAAGTATGAATGGGGGTGCTATTAATTTTTTGACAAACGCTCAACATATAAGGCCTAGGTTTCTCTCACAATGGTCCCTCCCAAAACCAAAGCATCACTCAACTTGGTAGAGCATATTACTTATGGAAACCTTATGAGGCTAGTATAGTCCACAAGCCACTAGAGAAAAGTTAGTACTAGAAGGAATGGATTTCATTCAAAATTCGATGGGTAAGGAAAGAGAAGAATAGTATGGGAAAGAAAGCATCATGCCGCATTCTTATCTCCTATGGTGATATGCAAGCATCGAGACGTGGATCTACTACAACTGATGATGTAACGGGGAACTTGTTGTGTAACCCTATAAAGGTGATCGTTTATTGTACTTCTCCCCACTTTCCTATTATCTCAAGGCACTCTTTATTCCCCGAATCAACCATCAAGCAAGGAGCCTAAAAGCGTGGTTTGAATCATCCTCGCACCAAGCAAAGGGAGGTCCTCAACATTATACTAACCGTTGGAAAGGCCAACATCCCCATTAAAACAACACTATGCAAACAAAGTGGAATTTTTGACTTCCTCACCAATCAAGTTCCATTTTCAAGGAATGTCAAGCTATTTCTTGATGGAACGTTGAACCCTTGGGTTAATTCGGACCTCCTTTTGTCAAATAAAACTTCTAATTGGTCGGATGTCTCACCTATTTTGAAATTTAAGTAATCTAAGGAAATAACTTGTAGGTTTCCCTTCGCAAAGGTAGGGATGAACTATTGGACGAAAGAGAGATCAAATTTATTGAAGCCAGGACCAAAAAACTGAACCAAATATGCAAGAGGGGACAACAATAGAGATGAACAACTAACGGAAACAAGAAGTGGCAACACTAGTTGAGATAGCAAATGAAATAGGTGAGAATTGATGACTCTGGAGCACAAATGATAGTTTATTTTGCATCATAATTGGGTTATTTGTTTAAGGCTTTTCCCTAAGTATAATCCTTTCTAGTGGGGCTTGGTTTCAAAACTTGCTCTTGATTAAGCACAAGCTCATTTAACTTTTGGGGTTCTACCTCCAACAATAATCCACAAGCATTGATCAACCAACTCAAGAGGGGCATCCATTTGACCCCATAGCCCTAGTGGAAATAAAAAACACTCCTTATTCCACCAAACAACCAACTCTTTTTACTAAATTCTGCAATTGTCCTTAATTTTTACTATTCAAAATGCCCTAACAATAGAAAAATATAACCATAAAAAATAAAACGTATCCCAGTGAGTTTCTTCACTTTGATGTTCATATAAGATTTGACCGATTACATTTTGATTCTAGACTCGTTAAGCATGCCACATCGTTTAAACCTTGCTTGTTGAATATACTCTAGGTGATCCACATATAGGGAATTCTTTCCTGTGTTGAAATATATTACTATATAGCTGGAGAAAGGTTGTTGAGGTGATAGTGGTGGCTAATCTCTTGTTTCCACAAGGTCTAGATCTTCCTGGTGAGGATTGCAAAGCTATTTGGTTCGCAAATTGCACATGTTACTCATAGCATGACATGTGATGAATGTTCATAGTGGATGAAATTTTGTTTTTCCTCCATAAAACTCCATAAAATTTGAGAGGGTAATTGTTGAGGGTTGGTAGCTAGGGCATCAATCGTTGAGAAACTTAAAGCCAATTATGGAAAATCTGAAGCATTTAGGACTCCATAAGCCCAAAGGAGAAGGCATTGCTCCAAACTATTTCGTGATCAAATTTTTCGTTCTCCATATTTTCTTCTCGCAATGTTCTGGTCCCCTCTTCCTGGACAGTTAGCTTAGGGGATAGAGTGAAATTCCCAAAAGAGTGAAAGGGTGGATTCCGATATAATAGACTACAAGCTTAGGGTCTTAACGACAACTCCTCAAAGTTTGAGAAGCATCGCTTGTGTTTACAAACACAAAAACTCTTGCCTGAGGTGTGCCCTAGAAGATAAACCCTAGTTTGCATTTCCTTGACTTGGGGTCTTCTGAAAATTCATTGGAATAAATCATAAGAAGCCCTTTCTTTTCCTTGCCTTGATCTCGAGAGTACCTTTAACCATGATAATTCACAAAACCGTAGATCTCGTGCAAGTTTCTTCTAGGTCACCCTTCTGAAGTGCCATACAATCACATAGAGCTTCCCTTAAGAAGTCCTACCTCATCGCCTAGTACCTCAAACCCTACAAATATCAATTAAAGATGATTTTTTATCTACCGAAACTCCTCCCATCGGTGAAAGTCCATAAAGAGCAGGGGATGACTCCCATCAGTGAAAATCCATAAAAGTTAGGGTGCCTTAACTGACGTGACAGTGGGTCATTGTTCCATTGTTGTCATTTAGTCTAGTAGTTGTCCCGTAGGTTTCCCTTCGCTAGGGCCCTACTAGTTTGTGTCGTAACAATACCCTTAGGTTAATTAGGACCTCCTTTGGTCAAATCAAACCACTAATTGGTGGAACATCTCGCCTATTTTGAGAATTTATGTACTGTAATGAAATAACTTGTAGTTTGACTTAGTCATGAAGCATATTGTGGATGAAAAGCCGATTGTTTTTTCAAGCAAAAGGAGGAAAGATGTTGAGATCCTAATCTATACATCGAGAAACCTCCCTCTTTTGCAAATCATTATAAATTGTGAGATCATTTCTCCATAATGTGAAACATTTTCATGAAATCTTTGGTGTTCATCATGATTTATCTTCCTTGGTTGATTTCACATATTTCTTAAGGCGATTTGTGGATAACTAAAGAATACTACAAAAACTAACTAGATCAATCCATTTGAATGGAAGCTTTGTCACTTGTTGAAGGATGTCTGAGGTTTTACTTGCACATCTCTCCTGAGGATCATATTGACACCCCCGGGAGAAGAGTTGAGAGACATTGGATTCCCTTCATGTGTAGTGCATCATTCCATGCCATGGGCACCCTCAACACCTTCAACAGTCTACTCATTGCCCTACATTATTCACGAGATGATGTGGTTGGACCAGTATGCCCTGACCGGCTTAGCATTATATGGCAGTTGATCCAAGGCCCAAAGGAGGTTTGTCTCATCCCTTGATACATGAGAGGGAAGAACCATCGTCAAAGCCCTCAGTATTAGAGCATCACAGGATATTTTATCATCAGGTGACCCATTTGACCAGTTTTTGTGCCCCAAACTCACTTTGGGGCCCCACATAATGACTTCAATGGAAACAAAGGGGCCATCCCCTTGTTCATAATTTATGGAGCCCTCTGACACACTTTGGCACCAAGAGGACTCCCCATGGCCCTCCAATGGCCTGACATCAGCATGACATTATCAGTTTGGCTAACATTCGGATGATTATTTCATAATATGAAATAGATACATGGTCGGTTTGTGACCAAGGCATGTATTTTGCACATTTTTATAAAGCTAGGGGCCTTGGGCAAAAAATTTGACCTACTAGGTCTCATATAAATAAAACTCCACTTCATCTGTATTGAATCATCATCACACTTGAGAATTTTGGCCTACTTGGCAAATCAACATTTTTTCTTTGGATTAGCTATTGGATATCTGGGATGCATTTTGATATTTGAAGCTGAAATTTGATTTTATTTGAAGCTATCTCTTGATTTGTGGATGGATATGTCATATTGTTAGCTTGTAAGTGCCTCTTGTTGAAGTTTTATCCTTGAAAAATGTCTAATATATGGAATTGTTAAAACTAGATTAATGCTATATTGTGCCCTAATTGTTGAAGATTCATTTTGAAAGCTATATGGTTGGCAAATGCACATGTTAGTCATAGCATGACATGTGATGAATGTTCCTAGTGGATGAAATTTTGTTTTCAACCATAAAACTCCATAAATTTTGACTGGGTAATTGTTGAGGGTTGGTAGCTAGGGCATCAATTCTTCGCCTCCTTAAAGACGCTTATGGCAAATCTGAAGCATCGAGGACTCCATAAGCCCAGAGCAGAAGGCACTGGTCCAAGCCATTTCGTGATCAAATCCTTCTTTATCCATATTTTCTTCTCCCAAAGTTTCGATCCCCTCTTCTTCGAGGAGTAGGTTAGGGCATAGAGTGAAATTCTCTAGTGAGTGAAAGGGTGGATTTCGAGATCATAGACTTCAAGCTCAGGGTCTTAGCTACAAGAACTCAAAGTTTGACAAGAATCCCTTATGTTTTCATCCATAAAAACTCTTGCTCGAGGTGTGCCCTAGAAGGGAAACCCTAGTTACATTTCCTTGACTTGGGGACTTCTTTGAGGGTTGTATGAGCTTAGTATTCATTGGAATAAATCATAAGAAGCCCTTTCTTCTCCTTGACTTGATCTTGGGAGTACCTTTAACCATGATAATTCACAAAACCCTAGATCTTGTGCAAGTTTCTTCTAGCTCTATTATAGGGAGCGAAAACCCTTTTAAAGTGGCAAATTGTTACATAAAGCTTCCCTTAAGAAGTCATACCTCATCACCTAGTACCTCAAACCCAAAAAAATCAATTAAAGATGATTGTTCATCTACCGAGACTCCTCCCATCAGTGAAAGTCCGGAAAGAGCAAGGAACACTAGCTGTGATGACAGTGGGACATTGTCCCATCGTTATCACTTAGTTTAGCTCTTTGACCCATAGGATTTCCCTCCTTAGGGCCTACTAGATCATGGTAACATAGCCTACAACATAAAAGTAAATGGATTACCACATACAAGGAGGTGATAACAATATAAAATCTCAATGAGGATGAGAAGCGAGTGAAGTTGAGAAGAGGAAAAGGAAGGAGAGGTGGCAAAGATAGAGATGAACTAGTGGACGAAAGAGAGATCAAATTTATTAAAGCCAGAACCAAAAAACGGATCCAAATATGCAAGAGGGGACAACAGTAGAGATGAACAACTGACGCCAAGAAGAGGTGGCAACAATAGTTGAGATAGCAAATGAAATAGGTGAGAATTGACAACTCCGGAGCACAAATAGGGAAGGAAAGAAGAAAAATTTGGCAATCCTAGTGTTGAACTAGGGAATGCAATAGACTAGTGGAACCCAAGGTGGGCTATCCAACCCAAAAGGTATGTTTTTCATTATGAAATCGGGAGCTTATACTTGTTTTCCCTTGGGCATCCTAGGTACGAATTATTGAGTGACTTGGAAAAAAGGAAGGGCTTTGACCGTAGCTTTGTTCCCTCCCCTCAAATTGGGGGATAATCCTTAATCCTAGTCCTGTGGGATCTCCCCTATTGACTTATGGCTTTAGGAAGGGCACTACTTGGGAAACCTTGATTTTGGTAGCATGATCCTGTTTTCCCCATCCATATTTTCCACTCCCCTCCGCACATTAAAACCCTTATTTCATCATATTCACGCATGGCACACAAGGCACTGGCACACCCCCTCCCCTTGTCCACATGTCTAGGTTGGGCATGGAAATGTTGCCTCGAAGGTTGATGTAGTTAAAAGAATGTTAAAAGCATATCATAACCACAAGCAAGAAACAAAAGAAAAGGAATATTATAAAATGCAAATGATGGTCAGGACATTTAATATAGCACATAGGCAAAAGTCGAGCATGAGCTCTATCCTTTATTATGGCCATCACCCTAGTTTCTAGGGCACTATGAGTGACCCAAAATCATTGAGGAACCCATGCACATCCCAAACCCTGGTGGGAAATGAACTGCCCCACCTTAAGGGGATAATAATTGACTATATCTCACAAAACATGCTCTCATTTCCCTGAGCCCCGACCAGTAATACAAAAAAAAATCAAGAAAAGGCAAAAGGAAAATAAAGAAGGGTCGCAAAAAAAACAATTGGGTAACTCATGTATCCACGATTTCTCCCTCCTACACCTATACACCCACATAATCATCATTGTCATCCTTGAACCCATGGAATTTGGACTTGAGACATTCGAGTCCCCATCCATTCATCATCATTCACGTGACACCTATCAATTAAAGGATTTATCAGGCGCCTGTCTTGCCGCTTAGGAGCTGGGAACACCTAATAGGGTTGTTTATTACCCACTCCTACCTAAGGAGGTAACACTGAACTTATAAAGGAAACACACTATGAAGTCTCAATGTGCCCTTGATAAACAAGCTTGGTTCACTTAGATGTACCAATGAATTATTATACCTAATTGTGAGGATGCGCATTGGATATTATAGTAATTGGCAGGTGGTTTCATCATGGGTTGGACAACTTAAGTGGGGTCCAAGTCCACTAGAAGATCATATTGACACCCTCGTGTGAAGTTTTGAGAGACATGGGACTCCCATCATCTGTAGAGCATCATTCTATGCCATGGGCACCCTCAACACCTTCAACAATCTACTCATTTCCCTACATTATTCACGAGATGATGCACTTGGACCAGTGTGCCCAGGCTGGCTTAGCATTATATGGCAACTGATCTCATATAAATAAAACTCAACTTCATTCGTATTTGATCATCATCACACTTGGGAACTTCGGCCTTCTTGGCAAATCCAAACTTTTTCTTTGTGTTAAAGATTGGATGTCTTGGATGCATTTTGATATTTGGCGCTGAAATTTGAATTTATTTCGAGCTATCTCTTGATTTGTGGATGGATATATCATATTGTCATCTGGTAAGTGCCTCTTGTTGATGTCTCATTCCTAAAAAATGTCTAATGTATGGAATTGTTGCAGCCATATTAATGTTATATTGTGCCCTAATTGTTGAAGATTTATTTTGAAAGCTATTTGGTTGGAAAATTTCACATGTTACATATAGCATGACATGTGATGAAAGTTCTTAGTGGATGAAATTTTGTTTTTCCTCCATAAAACTCCATAAAATTTGAGTGCGTAATTTTGTTTTTCCTCCAGAAGCCCAAAGGAGAAGGCACTGGTCCAAACCATGTCGTGATCAAATTTTTCGTTCTCCATATTTTCTTCTCCCAAAGTTCTGGTCCCCTCTTCTTGGACGGCTAGCCTAGGGCATAGAGTTAAATTTTGTAGAGAGTGAAACGGTGGATTCCGATATAATAGACTTCAAGCATAGGGTCTTAGCGTCAGGGCCTAAATGTTTGAGAAGCATCCCTTGTGTTTACAAAAATAAAAACTCTTGCCCGAGGTGTGCCCTAGAAGATAAACTCTACTTTGCATTTCCTTGACTTGGTGTCTTCTAAGAATTCATTGGAATAAATCATAAGAATCCCTTTCTTCTCCTTGCCTTGATCTGGAGAGTACCTTTAACCATGATAATTCACAAAACCATAGATCTTGTGCAAGTTTCTTCTTGGTCACCATTTTGAAGTACCATACTATCACATAGAGCTTCCCTTAAGAAGTCCTACCTCATCGCCTAGTACCTCAAACCCTACAAATATGAATTAAAGGTTATTTTTTATCTACTGGAACTCCTCCCATCGGTGAAAGTCCATAAAGAGCAGGGGCCATTGGTTGTGTGACAGTGGGACATTGTCCCATTTTTATCACTTACTCTAGCTCTTTGACGCTTAGTCTTTCCCTCCTTAGGGCCTGCTAGATTGTGTGGTAACACAACCTACAACATAAAAGTAAATGGTTTTCCACATACAAGGAGGCGATAACAATAGAAAATCTCAATGAAGACTAAGAAGTGAGTGAAGGAGAGAAGAGGAGAAGGAGGGAGAGGCGGCAAAGGTAGGGAAGAACGAGTGGAGGAAAGAGAGATCAAAGTTACAAAAGCCAGGACCAAAAGACTGAACAAAATACACAAGAGGGGACAACAATAGAGATGAGCAACTGAAGCCAAGAAGAGGTGGAAACACTAGTTGAGATAGCAAATGAAAGAGGTGAGAATTGACAACATTGGAGCACAAATAGTGAAGGAAGGAAGAAAAAGTTGACAATGCTACTGTTGAACTAGGGAATGCAATAGATGCGTGGAAGCAAGCATTGGGGCAATGGTGGAGATGTGATCCCATAGCTACAGTCTATAGGATGCGACAATCAAGACCAAAGTCCCTAATAGGCAAAGGAGAAGCATGATGATTGGTCCCATCCAAGGAGAAGCCATCTCAGGTCGGGCCCTACCTCAGAAGATGAACTAAAGAGACCGATTAGTGGTGATGTAACCTAGGAAAGGTGAAAACAAATGAAACAAAGAGAGAGGATATAGGAGGAGGAATTCCCCAAGTTCATTATGAAGTAAAGAAGTATAAAGGAGAAAGGGTCCATGAGTAAAAGTATGAGTAAAGGGTCCTATTAAATGAAAAATCAAAATTGGGGATTACATTTTCAAAGATTCAAATCATCTCATAAAGCTTCTTTAGAGCTCCCACCGCATCCGCTGGAATCTTAACCTTAGGCATACTTATTATCATTGCAAATCTCAAGCCCTAAATCATGATCTCCTAGGTATTTTTTGGAGAGCCTTTAGCTTCCATGAGCCATTGAGCCATCATTATATCTCTCCTTGTATGGGCTTAGTGGAATCACTTCACACCTAAATCATTGACCTATTCATTCCTAGTGATTCCCTTCCTACCGGGATGACTCCCGTCAGTGAAAGTCTATAAAAGGCAGTGTGCCTTGACTAAGGTGACAGTGGGTCATTGTCCCATTGTTGTCACTTAGTCTAGTAGTTGTCCCTTAGGATTCCCTTCTCTAGGGACCTACTAGTTTGTGTGGTAACAATACCCTTAGGTTAATTAGGACCTGCTTTGGTAAAATCAAACCACTTATTGGTTGAACATCTCGCCTATTTTGAGAATTTTAAGTAATGTAATGAAATAACTTGTAATTTGACTTAGTCGTGAAGCATATTGTGGATGAAAAATCAATTGTTTTTTCAAGCAAGAGGAAAGATGTTGAGATCCTAATCTATAAATAGAGAAACCTCCCTCCTTTGTAGATCATTATAAATTGTTCAGATCATTTCTCCATAATGTGAAACATTTTCATGAAATCTTTGGTGTTTATCATGAACTATCTTCCTCAGTTGATTTCACGTATTTCTTAAGGCGATTTGTGGATAACTAAAGAATACTACAAAAACTAACTAGATCAATCCATTTGAAGGGAAACGTTTTCACTTGTTGAAGGATGTCCAAGGTTCTACTCACAAATCTCTCTTGAGGATCATATTGACACACCCAAGGGAAGAGTTGAGAGCCATTGGACTCCCATCATGTGTAGTGCATCATTCCATGCCATGGGCACCCTCAACACCTTCAACAGTCTACTCATTGCCCTTCATTATTCACGAGATGATGTGGTTGGACCAGTGTGCCCTGACCGGCTTTGCATTATATGGCAATTCATCCAAGGTCCAAAGGAGATTTGTCTCATCCCTCGATACATGGGAGGGCAAGCACCATCGTCAAAGCCCTCAGTTTTGGAGCATCACAGGCTATTTTATCATCAGGAGACCCATTTGACCAGTTTTCGTAACCCAAACTCACTTTGGGGCCCCACATGATGACTTCAATGGAGACCAAGGGGCCATCCTCTTGTTCATGATTTATGGAGCACTCTCACACACTTTGGCACAAGGAGGATTCCACGTGGCCCTCTAATGGCCTGACATCAGCATGACATCATCAATTTGGCTAACAGTCGGATGATTATTTCATAATATGAAATAGATACATCGTCGACTTGTGACCAAGGCATGTATTTTGCACATTTTTATAGCCATAGGTTCCTTGGACAAATAATTTGACCTACTAGGTCGCATATAAATAAAACTCAACTTCATTTGTATTGGATCATCATCACACTTGGGAATTTCGGCCTACATGGCAAATCCACACTTTTTATTTGGATTAGCTATTCGATGTCTTGGATGCATTTTGATATTTGGAGCTGAAATTTGATTTTATTAGGAGCTATATCTGGATTTGTGTATGGATATGTTATATTGTTAGCTTCTAAGTGCCTTGTCTTGAAGTTTTATCCTTGAAAAGTGTCCAATATATGGAATTGTTGCAACTAGATTAATGTTATATTGTGCCCTATATGTTGAAGATTTATTTTGAAAGCTATCTGGTTGGCAATTGCACGTGTTAGTCATAGCATGACATGTGATGAATGTTCCTAGTGGATGAAATTTTGTTTTCCTCCATAAAACTCCATAAATTTTGACAGGGTAATTGTTGAGGATTGATAGCTAGGGCATCAATCCTTGGCCTCCCTAAAGATGATTATGGCAAATATGAAGCATCTAGGACTCCTTAAGCCCAAAGCAGAAGGCACTGGTCCAATCCATTTCGTGATCAAATCCTTCTTTCTCCATATTTTCTTCTCCCAAAGTTTCGATCCCCTCTTCTTCGACGACTAGGTTAGGAAGAGTGAAATTCTCTAGAGAGTGAAAGGGTGGATTCCGAGATCATAGACTTCAACCTTAGGATCTTAGCTACAAGAACTCAAAGTTTGACAAAACTCCCCTATGTTTTCATCCATAAAAACTCTTGCCTGAGGTGTGCGATAGAAGGGAAACCCTAGTTTACATTTCCTTGACTTCGGGACTTCTTCGAGGGTTGAATGAGCTTAGTATTCATTGGAATAAATCATAAGAAGCCCTTTCTTCTCCTTGCCTTGATCTCGGCAATACCTTTAACCACGATAATTCACAAAACCCTAGATCTTGTGCAAGTTTCTTCTAGGTCTATTATAGGGAGCGAAAACCCTTTGAAGTGCCATATTATCGCATAAAGCTTCCCTTAAGAACTCATACCTCATCACCTAGTACCTCAAACCCTAGAACATCAATTAAAGATGATTGTTTATCTACCGAGAATCCTCCCATAGTGAAAGCCCGTAGAGAGCAAGGAACACTAGCTGTGATGACAGTGGGACATTGTCCCATTGTTACCACACTTAGTTTAGCTCTTTGACCCATAGGCTTTCCCTCCTTAGGGCCTACTAGATTGTGGTAACACAACCTACAACATAAAAGTAAATGGCTTGCCACATACAAGGAGGTGATAATAATAGAAAATCTCAATGAGGTTGAGAAGTGAGTGAAGTTGAGAATAGGAAAAGGAAGGAGAGGTGGCAAAGGTAGGGATGAACTAGTTGAGGGAAGAGAGATCAAATTTATTGAAGCCAGGACCAAAAAAAGGAACCAAATATGCAAGAGGAGACAACAATAGAGATGAACAACTGACGCCAAGAAGAGGTGGCAACACTACTTGAGATAGCAAATGAAATAGGTGAGAATTGATGACTCCGGAGCACAAATAGTGAAGGAAAGAAAAAAAAGGTGGAAATCCTAGTGTTGAACTAGGTAATGCAATAGACGAGTGGAACCAAGCACTGGAGCAATGGTTGGATATGTGATCCCATAGCTGCACTCTAGAGGATGCGACAACCAAGACCAAAGTACCTAATAGAAAAAGGAGAGGCATGGTGATTGGTCCCATGTAAGGACAAGCCATCTCAGGTCAAGCCCTAATTGAGAAGACGACCTAGAGAGACCCATTAGTGTTGATGTCACCTAAGAAAGGGGCAAGCAAAAGAAACAAAGAGACATGATATAGGAGAAACGGTTCATTAGTAAAAGTATGAATGGGCATCTATTAATTTTTTGACAAACCCTCAATATACAAGGCCTAGGTTTCTCTCACAATGGTCCCTCCCAAAACCAGAGTGTCACTCAACCTGGTAGAGCATATTATTTAACGAAACCTTGTGAGGCTAGTATAGTCCAACGTCCCCATCCAAGCAACACTTTGCAAACAAAGTGGAATTTTTTACTTCCTAAGCAATCAAGTTCATTTTTCAAGAAATGTCAAGCTATTTCTTGATGGAACGTTGTACTCTTGTGTCAATTCAGACCTCCTTTTGTCAAATAAAACTTCTAATTAGTTAGATGTCTCACCTATTTTGAAATTTAACTAATCTAATGAAATAACTTGTAGTTTGACTTAAACGTGAAGCATATTGTGGATGAAAATTCGATTATATTTTCAAGCAAAAGGAGGAAAGATGTTGAGATCCTAATCTATAAATAGAGAAATTTCCTTCCTTTGCAGATCATTGTGAATTGTACAAATCGTTTTTCCATAATGTGAAACATTTTAATGAAATATTTGGTGTTCATCATGAATTATACTTCTTGGTTTATTTCACATATTTCTTAAGGCGATTTGTGGATAACTAAAGAATATTATAAAAACAAACTAGATCAATCCATTTGAAAGGAAGCTTTGTCACTTGCTGAGGGATGTCTAGGGTTTTAATCGCACATCTCTCTTGTTGATGTAAGGTGGAGTTAGTTTCTTCTTGTTGGGCCATGCCCTAGTTCTCCTCACCAAGGGCTTCAATTTATTTTGCATCATAATTGGGCCATTTGTTGAAGGCTTTTAGCTAAGTATAATCGTTTTTAGTAGGGCTTGGTTTCAAAACTTGCTCTTGAATAAGCACGAGCTCATTTAACTTTTGGGGTTCCACCTCCAGCCATAATCCACAAGCATTGATCAACCAACTCAAGAGGGGCATCCATTTGACCCCATAGCCCTAGTGGAAATAAAAAACACTCCTTATTTCACCAAACAACCATCTCTTTTTACTAAATTCTGCAATTGTCCTTAATCTTTACTATTCAAAATGCCCTAACAATAGAAAAATATACACATAAAATAATATATAGAAAAATATAACCATAAAAAATAAAAAGTAAACCAGTGAGTTTCTTCACTTTGATGTTCATATAAGATTTGACCGATTACATTTTGATTCTAGAGTTGTTAAGCATGCCACATCGTCTAAACCTTCGTTGTTGAATATACTCTAGGTGATCCACATACAAAGAATTCTTTCCTGTGGTGCAATATATTACTATATAGCTGCTGAAAGGTTGTTGAGGTGATAGTGGTTGCAAATCTCTTGTTGCCACAAGGTCTGGATCTTCCTGGTGAGGATTTGCACTAGGCCTGCAAAATTTTGCGGTAACAGGGCCTTTCAATTGATAACAAAATAGGGTTGGATACAATATCCAATTTGCAACTTTGTTGGTTCCATTATTTTTAAACAAATAGCCCTCCAAATTTGGCTTTTAGACCAAATAGTCATAATTCTAATTTAAACATTATTGTTTCCTTTCAACCACTCTCAAAAATAAAAACAACCCATCCTTTTATTTTCTATTTGCATAAATCTACAATATAGATCATGAAATATCACAAATCATATTAAACCTAAGTCTAAAACACTTTGAAATTATTATCATTCATTAGACTTAGTTTCTTTTATGTATTTACCCTTGTGCCAGAGAACAATTGGCCTACAATGTGAGAAGAAGATACTAAGGTTACACTAGGTATCACTCTTCCATTATCCCTAGGGTCTATCTTGTACCTTCCATTAGCCCTAGGGTCTCACTTGTATATATAGGGCATTGTCATTTAAAGCAAGGGCTTTGGGTGGTAATACGAAGCCATAACTAGAATGCAAAATATGAAAAAGATAAATAAAAATAGAAAGGAAAGAGAGAAGAATTAGAAGATCCATACTTGTACTTGGTGGCAGTTGAGGATGTAGGAGCTCGTTGAGTCGGACAAGAGATGCGAGTGTCGTAATATTTTTTTCCTAGATCTCTCTTCAGCCAACAGTAGCCCCTAAAAGGCACCAATGTAGCTGATATATTGTGCCATTTGATCTCTGCTCCCTGCATCAATCATGTGTCCCCTCGCTCATATTTCAAGAACATATGTTTGAAGGTGGGCTATCCAACCCAAAACGTATTTATCTCATTACGTAATCGGGAGCTTATACTTGTTTTCCCTTGGGCATCCTAGGTATGGATTATTGAATGACTTGGAAAAAAGGACAGGCTTTGACTGTAGTTTTTTTCCCTCACCTCAGATGGGGGGTTAATCCTCAATCCTAGTCCAGTGGGATCTCCCCTATTTCGCTATGGATTTAGGAAGAGCACTACTTGGGAAACCTTGATTTTGGTAGCATAGTCATGCTTTCCCCATCCACATTTTTCACTCCCCTCCACACATTAAAACCCTTATTTCATCATATTCACACTAGGCACTGGCACATCCCCTCCCCTTGTCCACATGTCTAGGTTGGGCCTGGAAAGTTGCCTCAAAGGTTGATGTAGTTAAAAGAATTTTAAAAGCATATCATGGCCACAAGCAAGAAGCAAAAGAAAAAGAATATTATAGAATGCAAATGATGGTCGGTACATTTAATATAGCACATGGGCAAAAGTCGAGCATGAGCGCTACCCTTTATTATGGCCATCACCCTAGTTCCTAGGGCCCTATGAGTGCCCCAAAATCATTGAGGAACCCATGCACGTCCCAACCCCTGGTGGGAAATGAACTGCCCCACATTAAGGGGGTAATAATTGACTATCATAAACAACATGCTCTCATTTCCCAAAGCCCCGACCAGTAATACAAAAAAAAATCAAGAAAAGGTAAAAGGAAAATAAAGAAGGGTGGAAAAAATAAGGATTGGGTAACTCATGTATCCATGATTCCTCCCTCCTACACCTATACACCCAAATAATCATCATTGCCATCATTGAACCCATGGCATTTGGACTTGAGACATTCAAGTCCCCATCCATTCATCATCATTCAAGTGACACCAATCAATTAAAGGATGTATCAGGCACCTGTCTTCCCCCTTAGGGACTGGGAACACCTAACAGGGTTGTTTATTACCAACTCCTACCCATGGAGGTAACACTAAACTTATAAAGGAAGCCCACTATGAAGTCTCAATGTGCCCTTGATAAACAAGATAGGTTCACTTAAATGTACCAATGAATTATTGTACCTAATTGTTAGGATGTGCATTGGATATTATAGGTAATTAGCAGGTGGTTTCATCATGGGTTGGGCAAATTAAGTGGGGACCAAGTCCACTAGGGATCATATTGACACCCTCGGGTGAAGCGTTGAGAGCCATGTGACTCCCATCATGTGTAGAGCATCATTCCATGCCACGGACACCCTCAACACCTTCAACAATCTACTCATTTCCCTACATTATTCACGAGATGATGCGCTCTGACCAATGTGCCCAAGCTGGCTTAGCATTATATGGCAGTTGATCTCATATAAATAAAACTGAACTTTATTCGTATTTGATCATCATCACACTTGGGAACTTTCGCCTTCTTGGTAAATCCAAACTTTTTCTTTGGGTTAGAGATTGGATGTCTTGGATGCATTTTGATATATTGAGCTGAAATTTGATTTTATTTAGAGCTATCTCTTGATTTGTGGATGGTTATATCATATTGTCATCTGGTAAGTGCCTCTTATTGATGTCTGATTCTTAAAAAATGTATAATGTATGGAATTGTTGCAGCTAGATTAATGTTATATTGTGCCTTAATTGTTGAAGATTTATTTTGAAAGCTATTTGGTTAGCAAATTGCACATGTTACTCATAGCATGACATGTGATGAATGTTCATAGTGGATGAAATTTTGTTTTTCCTCCATAAAACTCCAGAAAAGTTGAGTGGGTAATTGTTGAGGGTTGCTAGCTAGGGCATCAATCCTTGAGCACCTTAAAGGCAATTATGGAAAATCTGAAGCATTTAGGACTCCATAAACCCAAAGGAGAAGGCACTGCTCCAAACCATTTCGTGATCAAATTTTTTGTTCTCCATATTTTATTCTCCCAATTTTCTGGTCGCCTCTTCTTGAACGACTAGCTTAGGGCATAGAGTGAAATTCTTCTAGGTCACCCTTTTGAAGTGCCATACTGTCACATAGAGCTTCCCTTAAGAAGTCCTACCTCATCGCCAAGTACCTCAAACCCTACAATATTAATTAAAGGTGATTTTTTATGTACCGGAACTCCTGCCATCGGTGAAAGTCCATAAAGAGCAAGGGACATTGGTTGTGCGACAGTGGGACATTGTCCCATTGTTATCACTTAGTCTAGCTCTTTTACCCTTAGTCTTTCCCTCCTTTGGGCCTGCTAGATTGTGTGGTAACACAACCTACAAAATAAAAGTAAATGACTTGCTACATACAAGGAGGTGATAACAATAGCAAATCTCAATGAAGGTTGAGATGCGAGTGAAGGTGAGAAGAGGAGAAGGAAGGAGAGGCAGCAAAGGTAGGGAAGAACGAGTGGAGGAAAGAGAGATCAAAGTTACAAAAGCCGGGACCAAAAAACTGAACCAAATACGCAAATGGGGACAACAATAGAGATGAGCAACTAAAGCCAAGAAGAGGTGGAAATAATAATTGAGATAGAAAATGAAAGAGATGAGAATTGACAACTCCAAAGCACAAATAGTGAAGGAAAGAAGAAAAAGCTGACAATGCTAGTGTTGAACTAGGGAATGCAATAGACGCATGGAAGCAAGCATTGGGGCAATGGTTGGAGATGTGACATAGGAGGAGGAATTCCCCAAGTTGATTATGAAATAAAGAAGTATAAAGGAGAAAGGTTTCATGAGTAAAGGGTCCTATTAAATGAAAAATCAAACTTGGGGATATTACATTTTCAAAGTTTCAAATCATCAGAAAAAGCTTCTTTAGAGCTCCCACCACATCTTCTGGAATCTTGACCTTAGGCATACCTATTATCATTGCAAATATCAAGCCCTAAATCATGATCTCCTAGGTATTTTTTGGAGAGCTTTTAGCTTCCATGAGGCATTGAGCCATCATTATATCTCTCCTTGAATGGGCTTAGTGGAATCACCTCACACCTAAATCATTGACCTATTCATTCCTAGTGGTTCCCTTCGTATCGGAATGACTCCCATTAGTGAAGGTCCATAAAAGGCAGGGTGCCTTGACTGAGGTGATAGTGGGTCATTGTCCCATTGTTGTCACTTAGTCTAGTAGTTGTCCCTTAGGTTTCCCTTCGCTAGGGCCCTACTAGATTGTGTGGTAACAATACCCTTAGGTTAATTACGACCTCCCTTGGTCAAATCAAACCACTAATTAGTGGAACATCTTGCCTATTTTGAGAATTTTAAGTAATGTAATGAAATAACTTGTAATTTGACTTAGTCGTGAAGCATATTGTGGATGAAAAGTCTATTATTTTTTCGAGCAAAAGGAGGAAAGATGTTGAAATCCTAATCTATAAATAGAGAAACCTCGCTCCTTTGCAGATCATTATAAAATGTTGAGATCATTCTCCATAAAGTGAAACATTTTCATGAAATCTTTGGTGTTCATCATGAATTATCTTAGTCGGTTGATTTTACATATTTCTTAAGGCTATTTGTGGATAACTAAAGAATACTACAAAAACTAACCTGATCAATCCATTTGAAGAGTAACTTTGTCACTTATTGAGGGATGTCCAAGGTTCTACTCACATATCACTCTTGAGGATCATATTGACATGCCCGAGGGAAGAGTTGAGAGCCATTCGACTCCCATCATGTGAAGTGCATCATTCCATGCCATGGGCACCCTCAACATCTTCAACAGTCTACTCCTTGCCCTACATTATTCACGAGATGATGTGTTTGGACCAGTGGGCCCCGACCGACTTTGCATTATATGGCAGTTGATCCAAGGCCCAGAGGAGGTTTGTCCCATCCCTTGATACATGGGAGAATAAGCACCATCGTCAAAGCCCTCAATATTGGAGCATCGCAGGCTATTTTATCATTAGGAGACTCATTTGACCAGTTTCTGTGCCCCAAACTCACTTTGGGGCCGCACATGATGACTTCAATGGAGACCAAGGGGCCATCCCCTTATTTATGGTTTATGGAGCCCTCTCGTACACTTTGGCACGAAGAGGACTCCACGTGGCCCTCTAATATCCTGACATCAGCATGACATCATCAATTTGGCTAACAGTCGGATGATTATTTCATAATATGAAATAGATACTTGGATGTCATGTGACCAAGGCATGTATTTTGCACAATTTTATGATGTTAGGGGCCTTGGGCAAATAATTTGACCTACTAAGTCTCGTATAAATAAAACTCAACTTCATTTGTATTGGATCATCATCACACTTGGGAATTTCGGCCTACTTGGAAAATCCACACTTTTTCTTTCGATTAGCTATTGGATGTCTTGGATGCATTTTGATATTTGGAGCTGAAATTTGATTTTATTTGGAGCAATCTATTGATTTGTGGATGGATATGTCATATTGTTAGCTTGTAAGTGCCTCTTGTTGAAGTTTTATCCTTGAAAAATGTGTAATATATGGAATTGTTGCAACTAGATTAATGCTATATTATGCCCTAATTGTTGAAGAGTTATTTTGAAAGTTATCTGGTTGGCAATTACACATGTTATTCATAGCATGACATGTGATGAATGTTCCTAGTGGATGAAATTTTGTTTTCCTCCATAAAACTACATAAATTTTGAGTGGGTAATTGTTGATGGTTGGTAGCTAGGGCATCAATTCTTCGCCTCCTTAAAGACGATTATGGCACATCTGAATCATCTAGTACTCCATAAGCCCAAAGGAGAAGGCACTAGTCCAAGCCATTTCGTAATCAAATCCTTCTTTCTCCATATTTTCTTCTCCCAAAGTTTCGGTTCCCTCTTCTTCAACGACTAGGTTAGGGCATAGAGCGAAATTCTCTATAGAGTGAAAGGGTGGATTCCAAGATCATAGACTTCAAGCTTAGGGTCTGTTGACCACTACCGGTCAACTGCCCATAGCAGTACACCCCCTTTTTCTTTGCAAAAAGGGTAGCGCTTGATCGACATGTTCGTGCCATTCTTCAGTCATCGACAGCTTGATCAATTTATGTTGTAAACCCAGTCTGCATGTATAAATTGTAAATAATCTTAGCAGATATGAGTCAAGTCTGTAAATTGCCTAGGTGGACCTAATTTTCTAAGTGATAATCTACATTCCGGAAGGTTTTTCGTCTCACCGATCCATGATCAGCAGAGTTTTCCTTCAGCCTAACCCCAAAGCCGGGATGGATTTTGTCATTAGAATCTTAGGAGAATCCTAGTGTGTTAATCTGCTAGATTATAGTTGTGTCGCAGAACTGGGTGGTTTATGAGGGTCTATGTCAAATGGGTTTTCCCCCTTGGGATGTAAAGTTGTAAAAGTCATGATGTAAAGTGTCTTGAGGGTTAAGAAATGTTTTAATCCCCTCATAAGTCCTAAGTCCTAGGTCCTAGGTAATTTTCCCAAAAGCTAAGTTCAAGGATCCATTTAAAAATAAATTAAAAAAAAAAAAGTATAAAATAAATAAAAATATAAAATATAAAAAAAATATAAAAAAATAATAAAAAAAGTAAAAAAAACCTAAAAATAATAAAATAATAATATTTTGAGTAAATACATGCAGAATTTCAATTTTTTAATACTTTAAAAATTCGACAGATGAGATCAAGAGATATCTTGATCCTCATCGACAGTCGAGATCATTTTGACATGGATCACTTGAACTAGCTGTTGGGATCTTTTCCTTTAAATAGGGTGCTAGGGGTCATTTGAGATCATTCGATCTTGGAGTCTTGTGCTGAAGAAGCTCTCTTGTAAACTTTTCTGGTGCTAATAAAGAAAGACTTTGGGGTTAAAATCTTGCTGGTGTTACTCTCTGGAAGTGCTGTGAGCTATTTTATTTTCTGCATATTTTGATTTTCAGCCATTAGTAACAGCTTATTATAGAGTATTGTTGAGCACAGGTATCTTGTTCACTTGCTAGGGTTTGAATGGTATTAGGTTTTCTGAAGTAATGGCAGGTATCTCCATTGCTTTTTGAGATCTAGTATTATTTTTCTCTCTTTATTGATGGTTGAAGTGAGCTGTGCAGAAAACCCTTATCAAAGAAGATTCAGTGGGCGTTTGGGGAAGTTCTCGGCTGAACCAGCCAACTCCCGCAAGCATTTTCTTGCAGAGCCCAGCTAGTTTTGATCCTGGGTTTATCATTTAGTCTATTTTTCTGAATTTGCATGAGAGATTTTCTGAAGTTTTTCATAGTAAATCTTATATTCTGAAAATATTACTGATTATCATTGGTAAATCTGGCTGTTTAAGAGTCAAGAGTTGTAAATACTGTTTAGATCATCTAGGGTTTAAATTTTGTTTTATGCACATATTATTAGTGTTTTTCTTTCCTTTGCAGGTTATAGGTGCATGTGATTGAGAAGTTTTCGGGGTTTTATCAGGCAAATTTCGAGCCGGGAATTTCAAATATAAATTTCGTGGAGAGCTGCAGTTTTTGTTTCTAAGGCAATCTGTTTACTGTGGCCTGGAGCTTTCAATTTCCTTTAAAAGTTTGGCTTTGGACCTGTGCTCCTCCATTTATGTTGTCCAAACCCTCGAATCTGTATCAAAGCTTTACTGGAAGTCATCAATTTTTTTTTTTAAAACGCTACTATACCTACAAAACTTCACACTCTTGGCCATCCACTTACAAAACGCGTTACCCCCTCAGTCACAGTTCTTTTTTTGTTTCTCTGCCAGCGTCAAATCAAAGCTCTCCACGCTGCTCAAATTTCAAATCAGCTACCTATTTCATGTTGCTGCTATCCCTATCCACGCTGCCACCATAACAAAACGTGCTCACTGTGGTTTCATTCCCCTGCCTGCGCGTATTTTTCTCCCCATTCTGCACGGCAAAACCATTTCAGCTGCCTCGTCGTTTTCAAACTGTTGTCCTCTGCCCGTCGAGCCTGAATCTTCAACCTACATTGCATCTTCTCCTTGCCGCACACAGCTACCATTCTGCTCGTCCCACCTGCAAAGCAAATAAAAAGAGGAAACGTGAACTATTCATCGCTGCTCCATTGGTGTTCCACAATCCATTTCCAATTTTTATCTTTCACGCAGCCATTCACTGGATACTACCCCACGTTTTCAGTACCTCTACGCCTGAGAAGAAGCTGCTCATTTTGCTGCCATCGGACCTGCACTGCAAACATTCAGATTTTTTCTCTGTCCGCCAACAGCAAGAACGCGTCCTTTTTTTCACGCAGGCCAGTCTCAATACGCTGTGTTAAATGGTAATTTTAGATTAGGTTCAATGGCCATGGTTTAAAATTAACTTAGGTTTATTTTTAAATTGATCATTTTTTTTTTTAGTTTACGTTTTTCCTTTTTTATTATTTAGATTTAACTTAATCAATTTTTCAAATCGATTTTATTTCTTATGGTTTTTTTTTTATTTAATGTAGAATTTTGTTAGAACTTTTAGCATTATTTTTTTTTTTAAATAGATTTAAAGCTTTTATGTAGATTTAATTTTTATAGTTTAGTTTTAAGATTAGATTAATTTTAATTTCAAGTTTTGTTTAGATTTTATTTTTTTAAGTTTTGTTTTAAAAATCATAAAAAAAAAACAAAAAGTTCTAGATTTTAATTCAGTTTAAGTTTTATTTTTTATAAAAAAAATTAAAAAAAAAAGATATATAAAAATCAGAAATCATAAAAATTATAATTTTTTTTTTGAAAAAGATATAAAAATTTTCTTTTCCTATAGTCTCATTTATTTAACCTTTAGTTAGCCTAGCCCTTTTTTATTTGAAAACGTAAAAATATTTTGGGAAATTTTTTTGCCAATTTCAGTCTTGGCTCAGGATTTTATCACATTTTATCTTTTCTGCTAAGGCTAATATTTTTTGATGTGGAATGAATGTTTGTCGTTTTATGCGAGTCTGCACATGAATGATCATTTTGAAGATTAACTGCATGAATGTGATATCTGGTTCATGTTCATAATTGCGTGGTTGTTTAAAGCATTTATCTTTCGAAATTTTTAATCGCTGGATATTGTTATTGAGCTTTAATCATTATAAGAACATTGTGGTTTTACTGGATATCTTGCATCATTCAAGTTATTTGATGATAAATGATTGTTGTACATGGTTTACATCTAGTAAATAATCGTTTAAACATCAAACCCACAAGGCACTGGTCTTTTAACTTAACAAAATCAATTTAGTGCTCGTTTCTTCGTGTCTCCCAACCCAACTAGTCGACAGTTGGTCTTCATCACCTCAATGGGTCTACCCCCCTTAGCCACAGGAGACAGGCTTAAACGGAGAGATCAGGGATCAGAGTGACAGCCCCCGGTCTGAGCGTTGTCGTGTCAATCTGTGCGACAACATTTTTTGGCGCCATTGCCGGGGACAGAGTTTTTCTGTCCTTGGTTCTTTCATCTCGAGCTTTTTCGTGTTTTACTTCTTGTTCAGGTGGCGACTCCACTTCATATATTATCTTCGAGAGTGTACACTAGAAGACATCCAAGCAGTCTGTGCAATCCTACTCCTGATCCTGAAAAGGTCCTCAGGGTACGATTACACAAACTCGCTTCTCGTACACTTCTTGTAAACCTTGGACAAGAAGCCCTCTCTGATATTCATTTGCTTTTTAAAGGTCAAGTTAGGCACAGCATCATGGATATGTATGCCCCTTGTGATTTTTCTAACATTCCAGGATATCCCAACGATATTCCATCTATTGGGATCGATAAATTGCCTAACTTTCAAGGAAATAATGCGATTAGTGCTAACTCTCATTTGCGAGATTTTAGCATATGGATGGCTAAGTACGCAAGATCTGCTGATTTTGATCATGAGGATGTCAGAATGACTCTTTTCATCTTAACTCTAGGAGGTGATGCCTATGATTGGTTTGCAGAAAAGCCTCAGAATTCGTTTAACTCCTTACAATCGATCATTAATGCATTTAAAGAAAAATATGGAGATAAGAGAGAAGGAAGACACCTCGTAAAAGCTATTAGCCTAATGAAAAAGAGAGACGATGAAACTGTTGAAGAATTTAATAAAAGGTTTAATGGTATTGTTAGAGAATTACCTCAAGACTATAAACCTACAGACAAAACTCTCCAAGATTTTTACATTGATGCCTTTAGTCCTGATCCATCTTATGAATTAAGGCGTGTTAAACTTAATGATTATAGAGATTGCCAAGCCTTAGCTATAGAGCTTGAAAAGGACAAGGCCGCATCTAGGAAGTCTGAGATCCCAGGTTTCGATAGGGCTGCTACGAAACTAAAGGAAGCTAAAGGAAAAGCAGTTCAAGAACCTGAAAGTGAGCTTGTTCTCAAATTGCTTCAAAAAATTGAAACTATGGAAATTAATCATAATAAGGAGATAACCACTTTGTAGAATAGGTTGATCCAAATGGAAAGAGCGCAAACGCAGAATTTTCAACCTCGAAATAATAATAATAGAAACAACAATTGGCAAAGGAAGGGTCAATCTAGTGAGCAGAGACCTCCTAACCCACTAACTAATTTGGTTGATAATGCTCCTCCTTACTGTCGGGTTTGTGATGCTCTTCATGAAGAGGCCACTTGTCCCATCGTTAGAAGAATTTTAGATAATGGAATGTTTGGAACAGGTGATCAAATAAATGTAGTAGGCAGCAAGTTTCCTTTGTCTATGGATGATTGGATAGAGGTCAAGGAAAAGAGTCGTGATGTTGTGAATCCTTCATCAGCTTTTACTATAAATAACCTTGAAAATGAAGATGATATTTTGGCTAGGTTATATGGTGAAAAACCCTCTCCCGAGCAAATCTTGGAAATTGCTAGAGATAAGGTTTTGACCTATCAGAGAAGGGATAAAGATCAAAGCGGGAACCAAATTCCCCTTCGAACTTTTAACCCTGGTGTAAACTCTGGAATAGATGTCGATTTGGGAAATTGGTATAACAATGCAAAAATCTGGGTTCCTGTCTCCGAGATTGCTAAAATCCCTTCCCAAAGAGACAAGTTACTAAAAGCAATTCAAGGTCCTCAAGTCAATACTTCTCAAAAGAAGACTCGGGAAGTTGACTATCATGATGCTCCCATATATCTGCAAAGCTTAAATGCTGATAACAAAGATCATCAGCCTTTCTTTATCACCTTATTAGTTAATGGGTATAAATTGAATAATTGCATGTTGGGGGTGCATCAGCTTGTGTAATGACTAAAAGGGTCATGGAACAGCTTAACTTAAGAGTTTCTAAACCCTACTATAATATATGCGCCATGGATTCTAAGAAAATCAAAGTACATGGTTTAATCAAAGATTTGCAAGTTCATCTTTTAGTTTACCCAGACATCATGGTTGTCATGGATATTGTTGTTGTGGATGTGCCTGATGCCTGGGGTATGTTGTTATCTAGAAAGTGGGCCTCTGATCTAGGAGGAAGTATTCAAATGAATTGGTCATATGCCATGATTCCTTCTCCTAGGGGTGATGGTTTTGTAAGACTAAATAGAGAGCCCGAAAGAAAATTTCATGTTGAAGATCCTAAGAGACCTCACAACAAAATAATCAAAGAGCAATATGACATTGGGAACTATGCCATCATGTCTAATTTTATAATTCCTCCCGATGATAAGATTAGGGATCTCAAGGGTAAGGTTTGGTATATGTACTTCGATGGTGCAGCGTCTAGGCAGGGTAAAGGTGCTGGAATAGTGCTTGAATCTCCCCTTGGTCACATTTTCAAGTTTGCCTATCGATTAGAATTTGAGGCAACCAACAATGTCGCTGAATACGAGGCTATATTGTTGGGGCTTGAGTTGGCCAAGTCCTTGAAGGTTAAATTGCTTAGCATTAAAGGGGATTCTGATTTGGTTATCATGCAGCTTAAAAATAAATTCACATGCAGAAATAAAAGATTAAGAAACTATCGAAATGCTGTGTGGGATACTATGGAGCATTTTGATGCCCTCGACCTCGAAGCAATTCCAAGAGAACAAAATAGTTTGGTAGATGAACTTGCCATAGCTGCTACTACTTTCCAGTTATCTGATGAGCTAATTAAAGATAAGATCAAAATGGAAGTAATATTCAGACCATCTGTTCCAAATAACTCAGAGCATTGGCAGCTCTTCAATGATGAAAAGCAAGTCATTCGTTTTCTTAATAGTTTGGATGAGTTTGAGGATTTCCGAATAGTTTCTGAGGAGGATGGATCTTTAAATCATGAGCATATCATAAATCCTACTCCTAGGAATGTGGTTGCCTTAGAGCAACATTTTGATCGGCATGATGCCACGAAGCTGAGAGAAGAAAATAAGATGGACCCAGACGAATATCTCGAGATAAACATTGGTACTTCTGAAAACCCAAAGATCGTTAAAATTGGTGGAGGTACTAGTGTGGAGGAAAGAAAAAAGTTAACTGATTTACTTCGCGAATATCGAGATATTTTAGCTTTCCCTTATGATGAATTAAAGGGCTATAGGGAGGATGTCATGGAACATACTATCCCCTTAAAGGATGAAAATGCTAAACCCTTCCGTCAGAAACTTAGGCAAATTAATCCTAAATTAGCCCCCTTGGTTCAGAAAGAACTTGCGAAAATGCTTGCAGCAGGGATTATCGCCCAAACAAGGCATTCAACATGGTGTTCGAATCTGGTGATTGTTAGGAAAAAGAATGGTACAATAAGGCTGTGTGTCGATTTTCGAAACCTCAATCTAGCATGCAAGAAAGATAATTACCCTTTGCCGAACATGGAAACTTTGTTGCAAAGAGTAACCGGTTCTAGAATGATGTCGCTGCTAGATGGTTTTTCTGGGTACAATCAGGTATGGGTTAAGAAGGAAGATTGTCATAAAACCACGTTCACCACACCATGGGGTACCTTTGAATACATCAGAATGCCTTTTGGATTAACAAACACTGGGGCTACATTCCAAAGGGCTATGGATTATGCCTTCAAAGGGTTAATCGAGAAATTTATTGAAATTTACCAAGATGATCTTACTGTTTTCTCTAAAGATGGTATCAGTCATGTAGATCATCTTAGGCAGGTTTTCGATAGATGTAGAGAATACGGGATTTCTTTGAATCCGGCTAAGCCTGTTTTTGGAGTAACGGAAGGGAAATTACTCGGCCATATCATTTCTAAGGAAGGAATCAAGATTGATCCTGAAAGAATTGAAGCAATTCAAAAGATTCCTCTCCCTCATAATCTTAAGTCCCTTCAGTCTTTCCTCGGAAAGATAAACTTTATTAGAAGATTTATTCCAAATTACGCAGAAATAGTGAAGCCTATTCAAAGTCTTCTAAAGAAAGATGCAAAATTTGTTTGGCAAGAAGATAGAAAAAAGGCTCTCCAAGAAATCAAATGTGCTATACAAGAGCTCCTGTCTTAGTTAGTCCCGATTATTCCTAGGATTTCATGATTTTTTCTTTCGCTTCCAAAGATACCGTTGTTGGTGTCCTGCTTCAAAAGAATAAAGATGGTCACGAGCAGCCTATTGCTTTCATGAGTAGAGCACTTCAAAATTCCGAATTGAAGTACAATACCATTGCAAAGCAGGCTGATGCCCTGGTCAAGTCTCTTAAGCACTTTAAAACTTATGTGGGTTATTCTAAAATCATTGCTTTCGTCCCACATTCTGCTGTCAAGGATATAGTAACTCAAACTGATTGCTTAGGGACGCGTGCTAGGTGGGTTACTAAAATATAGGAATATGATTTAGAGATCAGACCCACCAAGCTGGTCAAAGGCCAAGGTTTAGCTCAGATGTTAACTGAAGGTAACGAAAAGACTCTTGGTTTGTTTTGTCTTAGCGATCTATCTTCGCCGGAGTTGCAAAGATTAGGAGAGCATGAATGGTACAAGGACATAGTTTATTACTTGATGAATCTTGCATGTCCCAACCATTTAGTCGCTCATAAGAGAAGGGCTCTTAGACTAAAAGCCACTAAGTATTGCCTTATGAAGGATGGCCTTGGGTGGAGAAATCCTGAGGGCATTGTGCTTAGGTGTGTTGACGACGTTGAGTCCAAGAAATTAATCTATGAGTTTCATTCAGGATTTTGTGGTGGTCATTATGCTGCTAGAACTACCGCCCACAAAATCCTGAGAGCTGGCTATTATTGGCCTTCAATCTTTTCTGATGTGCACAAGTTTGTTAGAGCCTGTCAAGCTTGTCAACTATTCACTGGGAAACAGAAGCTTGCTGCCCTGCCTCTACAACCTGTCATTGTAGAGGCACCTTTTCAGCATTGGGGTCTGGACTTCATAGGGAAGTTCCATGAAAATTCTAGCAATGGCTACTCATGGATTTTGACTGCTACGGATTATTTTACTAAATGGGTTGAAGCCATTCCTGCTAAGAATGCCACTGAAAAGGTTATTATGGATTTCATTGAGAATAACATCATTACTAGATTTGGTGTCCCTGCTAAGATTACTACTGACAATGCCAAAGCTTTTAGTTCCTTAGACTTTTCATCTTTTTGTTTCAAGTATGGCATTGTCTTATCTCATTCGTCAAATTACTGTCCTCAGGGTAATGGTCTAGCTGAATCAAGTAACAAGAATCTCATAACCATTATCAAGAAGATAGTAGGAGATAATAAGAGAGCATCGAACAGCAAAATCAAGTATGCTTTATGGGCAGATAGAATCACTAAGAAGAAAGCTACTGGTAAATCTTCCTTTGAATTAGTTTATGGCTTGGATGTAACTTTACCTGTGCACCTTAAATTGCCAGCTTATCAGCTCCTCCAGAATTTTTCTACTAATAAAGATGTTGTTCAGAATATAATAGATCAGATTGTGGAGTTAGATGAAGCTCGTAGGACAGATTTTGATGCTATATGTAAAAATCAATCTAACATTAAGAAAAGCTTTGATAAATTCTCTCGATCTAGATCTTTGCAGGTGGGAGATATGGTATTGCTTTGGGACCGCAAGAATGAGAAACCAGGAAAACATAAGAAGTTTGACAATTTGTGGCTGGGACCTTACATCATTCGAGATATAGCTGGACCAAACTCATTCCACTTGAGCAGACTGGATGGCGAACCACTTGATCTACCAGCGAATGGCCAAATGCTCAAGTTGTTCTTCAAAGATGATATCTGATGCCATAGGTCATCCTTTGTATTGTATTTCTATCCCTACTCCTTGTTATTTCAGCATTTCATTTCTGTTTTAGATTAGATTTACTTTTCATAGTTAAAGAGCTTCTATCTTTTATGTACTTAAATGTTATATGATGATTTTTGAATGGACGCTACTTATTTTTGTCGTGTGTTGCGTGGATGCAGATTCTGGATCCTCACATTCCTACAGTGCAGCAACGTGTCCCCAAGTAGAGCCAGATGTTGACCACTACCGGTCAACTGCCCATAGCAGTACACCCCCTTTTTCTTTGCAAAAAGGGTAGCGCTTGATCGACATGTTCGTGCCATTCTTTAGTCATCGACAGCTTGATCAATTTATGTTGTAAACCTAGTCTGCATAAATTGTAAATAATCTTAGCAGATATGAGTCAAGTCTATAAATTGCCTAGGTGGACCTAATTTTCTAAGTGATAATCTACATTCCGGAAGGTTTTTCGTCTCACCAATCCATGATCGGCAGAGTTTTCCTTCAGCCTAACCCCAAAGTCGGGATGGATTTTGTCATTAGAATCTTAGGAGAATCTCAGTGTGTTAATCTGCTAGATTATAGTTGTGTCACAGAACTGGGTGGTTTATGAGGGTCTATGTCAATTGGGTTTTCCCCCTTGGGATGTAAAGTTGTAAAAGTCATGATGTAAAGTGTCTTGAGGGTTAAGAAATGTTTTAATCCCCTCATAAGTCCTAAGTCCTAGGTCCTAGGTAATTTTCCCGAAAGCTAAGTTCAAGGATCCATTTAAAAATAAATTTAAAAAAAAAAGTATAAAATAAATAAAAATATAAAATAAATATATATATATATATAAATAATAAAATAATAAAAAAAAAGTAAAAAACCTAAAAATAATAAAATAATAATATTTTGAGTAAATAAATGCAGAATTTCAATTTTTTGATACTTTAAAAATTCAACAAATGAGATCAAGAGATATCTTGATCCTCATCGACGGTCGAGATCATTTTGACATGGATCACTTGAACTAGCTGTTGGGATCTTTTCCTTTAAATAGGGTGCTAGGGGTCATTTGAGATCATTCGATCTTGGAGTCTTGTGCTGAAGAAGCTCTCTTGTAAACTTTTCTGGTGCTAATAAAGAAAGACTTTGGGGTTAAAATCTTGCTGGTGTTACTCTCTGGAAGTGCTGTGAGCTATTTTATTTTCTGCATATTTTGATTTTCAACCATTAGTAACAGCTTATTATAGAGTATTGTTGAGCACAGGTATCTTGTTCATTTGCTAGGGTTTGAATGGTATTAGGTTTTCTGAAGTAATGGCAGGTATCTCCATTGCTTTTTGAGATCTAGTATTATTTTTCTCTCTTTATTGATGGTTGAAGTGAGCTGTGCAGGAAACCCTTATCAAAGAAGATTCAGTGGGCATTTGGGGAAGTTCTCGGCTGAACCAGCCAACTCCCGCAAGCATTTTCTTGCAGAGCCCAGCTAGTTTTGATCATGGGTTTATCATTTAGTCTATTTTTCTGAATTTGCATGAGAGATTTTCTGAAGTTTTTCATAGTAAATCTGATATTCTGAAAATATTACTGATTATCATTGGTAAATCTGGCTGTTTAAGAGTCAAGAGTTGTAAATACTGTTTAGATCATCTAGGGTTTAAATTTTGTTTTATGCACATATTATTAGTGTTTTTCTTTCCTTTGCAGGTTACAGGTGCATGTGATTGAGAAGTTTTCGGGGTTTTATCAGGCAAATTTCGAGCCGGGAATTTCAAATATAAATTTTGTGGAGAGCTGCATTTTTTGTTTCTAAGGCAATCTGTTTACTGTGGCCTGGAGCTTTCAATTTCCTTTAAAAGTTTGGCTTTGGACCTGTGCTCCTCCATTTACTGTTGTCCAAACCCTCGAATCTGTATCAAAGCTTTACTGGAAGTCATCAAAAAATTTTCAAAACGCTGCTATACCTGCAAATCTTTCACACTCTTGGCCATCCACTTACAAAATGCGTTACCCCCTCAGTCACAGTTCTTTTTTTGTTTCTCTTCCAGCGTCAAATCAAAGCTCTCCACGCTGCTCAAATTTCAAATCAGCTGCCTATTTCATGCTGCTGCTATCCCTATCCACGCTGCCACCATAAAAAAACGTGCTCACTGTGGTTTCATTCCCCTGCCTGCGCGTATTTTTCTCCCCATTCTGCACGGCAAAACCATTTCAGCTGCCTCGTCGTTTTCAAACTGTTGTCCTCTGCCCGTCGAGCCTGAATCTTCAACCTGCATTGCATCTTCTCCTTGCCGCACGCAGCTCCCGTTCTGCTCGTCCCACCTGCAAAGCAAATAAAAAGAGGAAACGTGAACTGTTCATCGCTGCTCCATTGGCATTCCACAATCCATTTCCAATTTTTATCTTTCACGCAGCCATTCACTGGATACTACCCCACGATTTCAGTACCTCTACGCCTGAGAAGAAGCTGCTCATTTTGCTGCCATCAGACCTGCACTGCAAACATTCAGATTTTTTCTCTATCCACCAACAGCAACAACGCGTCCTTTTTTTTCACGCAGGCCAGTCTCAATATGTTGTGTTAAATGGTAATTTTAGATTAGGTTCAATGGCCATGGTTTAAAATTAACTTAGGTTTATTTTTAAATTGATCATTTTTTTTTTAGTTTACGTTTTTCCTTTTTTATTATTTAGATTTAACTTAATCAATTTTTCAAATCGATTTTATTTCTTATGGTTTTTTTTGTTTTATTTAATGTAAATTTCGTTAGAACTTTTAGCATTATTTTTTTTTTTTAAATAGATTTAAAGCTTTTATGTAGATTTAATTTTTATAGTTTATTTTTAAGATTAGATTAATTTTAATTTCAAGTTCTGTTTAGATTTTATTTTTTTAAGTTTTGTTTTAAAAATCATAAAAAAAAAAAACAAAAAGTTCTAGATTTTAATTCAGTTTAAGTTTTATTTTTTATAAAAAAATAAAAAATATATATATAAAAATCATAAATCATAAAAATTATAATTTTTTTTTTTGAAAAAGATATAAAATTTTTCTTTTCCTATAGTCTCATTTATTTAGACTTTAGTTAGCCTAGCCCTTTTTATTTGAAAACGTAAAAATATTTTGGGAAATTTTTTTGCCAATTTCAGTCTTGGCTCAGGATTTTATCACATTTTATCTTTTCTGCTAAGGCTAATATTTTTTGATGTGGAATGAATGTTTGTCGTTTTATGCGAGTCTACACATGAATGATCATTTTGAAGATTAACTGCATGAATGTGATATCTGGTTCATGTTCATAATTGCGTGGTTGTTTAAAGCATTTATCTTTCGAAATTTTTAATTGTTGGATATCGTTATTGAGCTTTAATCATTATAAGAACATTGTGGTTTTACTGGATATCTTGCATCGTTCAAGTTATTTGATGATAAATGATTGTTGTACATGGTTTACATCTAGTAAATAATCGTTTAAACATCAAACCCACAAGGCACTAGTCTTTTAACTTACCAAAATCAATTTAGTGCTCGTTTCTTCGTGTCTCCCAACCCAACTGGTCGACAGTTGGTCTTCATCACCTCATAGGGTCTACCCCCCTTAGCCACAGGAGACAGGCTTAAACGGAGAGATCAGGGATCAGAGTGACAGCCCCCGGTCTGAGCGTTGTCGTGTCAATCTGTGCGACAACAGGGTCTTAGCTATAAGAACTCAAAATTTGACAAGAATCCCTCGTGTTTTCATCCATAAAAACTCTTGCCCAAGGTGTGCCCTAGAAGGGAAACCCTAGTTTACATTTCCTTGACTTGTGGAATTCTTTAAGGGTTGTATGAGCTTAGTATTCACTGGAATAAATCATAAGAAACCCTTTCTTCTCCTTGCCATGATCTCAGGAGTACCTTTAAACACGATAATTCACAAAACCCTAGATCTCATGCAAGTTTCTTCTAGGTCTATTATAGGGAGCGAAAACCCTTTTGAAGTGCCATATTATCGCATAAATCTTCGCTTCATAACTCATACCTCATCACCTAGTACCTCAAACTCTAGAACATCAATTAAAGATGATTGTTTACCTACCGAGACTCCTCCCATCAGAGAAAGTATGTAAAGAGAAAGGAACACTAGTTGTGATGACAGTGGGACATTGTCCCATTGTTATCACTTAGTTTAGCTCTTTGAGACATCAGCTTTCCATCCTTAGGGCATGCTAGATTGTGGTAACACAGCATACAAAATAAAAGTAAATGGCTTGCCACATACAAGGAGGTGATAACAATAGCAAATCTCAATGAAGTTGAAAAGCAAGTGAAGTTGAGAAGAGGAAAAGGAAGGAGAGGTGGCAAAGTTAGGGATGGACTAGTGGAGGAAAGAGAGATCAAATTTATTAAAGCCAGGCCCAAAAAATAGAAACAAATAAGTAAGAGGGGACAATAGTAGAGATAAACAACTGACGCCAAGAAGAGGTGGCAACACTAGTTGAGATAGCAAGTGAAATAGGTGAGAATTGACAACTCCGTAGCACAATAAGTGAAGGAAAGAAGAAAAATTGGCAATAGGAAAAGGAGAGGCATACCGATTGGTCCCATCTAAGGAAAAGCCATCTCGGGTCGGGCCCTACCTCAAAAGATGACCTAGAGAGACCCATTAGTGGTGATGTAGCCTAGGAAAGGTGCAAGCAAAAGAAACAAAGAGAGAGGATATAGGAGAAAGTGTACATTAGTAAAAGTATGAATGGGTGTGCTATTAATTTTTTGAGAAACCCTCAACATATAAGGCCTAGGTTTCTCTCACAATGGTCCCTCCCAAAAACAGAGCGACACTCAACTTGGTAGAGCATATTACTTATGGAAACCTTATGAGGCTAATATAGTCCATAAACTGTAATATCCCGTTTCAGAGATATTCTCCAAAACCCCAGTAACTCCAACCAAATACGTACAAATGATATAATAACCGGGAAGCTCAAAATGATAAAAATGACAGTGGTGCAATATATAATAATATAAATGTGAAATATAAGCAGATACTCAAGAAATGCAGAGAGAAATGCTAAGCCATTTTATTATACTGAGCAATAGAATGAGTACAGGAGGTGATCAGAAAGATGGCACCTCGACTTGCACAAGGCAAGTGAAGAAATACACTCAGAATAGCAAAGGAATTGCCTCTCTCTGATCTGCGTCCCAACTGCTGGAGAACTGCCGTGCTGTTGTTGTTGCTGGAAATCAAATGAGGATTTGGGGCTGTTCCCCTCCTCAGAAAAGGTTGAAACTTTGGAATCGAACTCTACTCAAGAAACCCAGAAAAACCCAGAAAGCTTTTCTGAAATGGCCGACCCCTGAAAATCACCCCCTTGGGGTTTTGCGCAGTCCCTCAATGCTCTGCGCTGCCACTATATGAAACTCTCCAGTAATCTACTTGAAACCTCTGCCAAAACCCTCCAATATGCAAGGGCTGATCCCCTGCTCAATGTCTCACCACAAATCCTGCTACAACCCTCAATCTAGAACTCCTGCCAGAAAGAACTGTGTCATCCCTCTCAGTGTTGCGCAGTCCTCCAAGATGCTCAATCCTCCTGCCAAAAATGTTGATGGAACTACTGCAAAAATGCTGATGGAAATACCTTGCCCAAGTAGGCACTTGAAGTCCCCCGGAGCTAAGTGTGAGATCTCCGCACAGAGACATTCAATGCACTAAACTATGCTGCAGACTAGCTAAACAGCCAACGTGCTCTAAGTCGAAATGACTAGCTCAAATGCACATAAATGAATGATCAAAATGAGGGGGCTTCTCTCTCCTTTATAGCCTTTGCCTCTCTCAATCCCAAAGCTCACCTCCTCCAACGTAATTCCTCTCTTGCCACGTGTTTCTTCCCTTCTGCACAATCCCTCCAAGTGTCTGTGTGGGCTCCATCTTTACATCCCCGTTTGGCCCCCTTGGCTCCCCTTTAAGTCACAATGTTGTGCTACTAGGAAGTGACTTTTATTCTAAAAGTGAGTTATGTCCCCTTTCCTCACCTTTTTATTTATAAATAACTATAGAAGGCAAAAATTGAGCAAAATTGAATATTCCAATTAGCCATGGCTAATTAAGAATATTACAGTCTCCCCGGCAAAATGTTGCTTGTCTTCAAGCAACTGAAGTAATGGATGCTGCAAGATTTTCTCACTCTCCCAAGTGGCATCCTCATCCGGCAAATTCTTCCACCTCACCAAGAATTCCCGGACCATCCTGCTCTGCAGCTGCCTCTCCCTGGTATCAATAATAGCCTTCGGCTACAACACCAAATGCCCCTCATCATCCATGGGTGGTAGCTCATTTGTAGCTATCACTTGCTGCCCCAATGCCTTCTTCAGGCATGATACATGAAAAACGTTATGAATCTCGCTGCCTTGGGGCAGCTCCAACTCATATGCAACTTGTCCAATCCTGCGTATCACCTTGTATGGCCCATAAAAGCGGGGCTTAAGCTTCTCAGCCCCCTTCTGCTTCAGTGACGACTGTCAGTATGGCTGTAACCGTAGGTAGACCATGTCCCGTACCTCCAACTATCTCTCCACCCGACCCCTGTCAGCATACAACTTCTGCTGGTTCTACGCTGTAGCCATGTTATCCTTGAGAGCTCAGAGGATATCCTCACTCTCTTGGATCCAAATCTTGACTCTAGGAGCCTCGCTATCACCAAACATCACGTCAGCAAAAGATAAAGGATGATACCCATATAAGGCATAGAATGGTGACATACCAATGGACATGTGATGTGTAGTGTTGTAGCAGTACTCCCCCAGATGCAACCACTTAAACCATGCTCGCTGCTGCCCATTGACATAGTTACGCAAGTAGCCCTCCAACCACTTGTTAACTATCTCTATATGCCCGTCCGTCTGTGGGTGATAACTGGTACTCGGTGTCGACTCCGTCCCCACCAACTGGAAAAGCTCCTGCCTGAAGATCTCTCTGAAGAACAGCTCGGCCACCTGTGCTGCTGTATAGTGTGCGGATATGGCAAAAAAATGTGCGTACTTTGTCAGTCGATCAACGACGACAAAGATACAATCCTTGCCCTATACCATGGGCAACTCTGTGATGAAGTCCATCGAAATGCTCTCCCATTTCCCCTCCGGAATGGGAAGAGGCTGCAATAATCCTGCAGGATGGCTCATCTCTCCCTTGTTCCTCTGGCAAACATTGCACTCCCGAATATGCTGGAGTACATCCTCCTTGAGGCCCTTCCATGAGAACCTCTCTCTAATGGCCCTGTAGGTTTTGGTAAACCCCTGATGGCCTGCCAATGGTGAATCATGTGATGCCTGTAGTATCTTCTTCTTGAGCTGAGACCCCTCAGTCAAGAAGATCCGGTCCCTATAATAGATGATCTCATCGACCACCCTGTACCTATCATTTGCCACTTGCCCATCCAGAACCTCACATGCAAGCCTATCCTTGGAGTACTCTACTAAGAGTCGAGCCCTCCAATCTGTATCCAAGCTCATAAGAGACAACGTGGCTGGTCTACGTGAAAGGGCATCTACTACCACGTTGTTCTTATCCTTGACATACTCAATGTCAAAGTCATATGCTTGGATCTTACTGATCCACTTCTGCTGCCTCTCCTGTAGTTGCTACTACTCCAAAAAGAACCTGAGGCTGTTGTGATCAGTCCTCACCCTGAACCTGTTACCTACCAAATATTGTCGAAACTTGGCCAATGCATGCATGATGGCCAACATCAACTTGTCGTATATAGAATACAACCTCTCGTGCGGAAGGAGCTTCCGGCTCTCAAAGGCTATAGGGTGTCCTCCCTGCATCAATACTGCGCCGATCCCCTCTCCCGACGCATCACACTCCAAAACAAATGGCTGCATAAAATCTGGTAGTGCAAGCACTGGGCAGCTACTCATAACCTCCTTGAGCTTATCAAAGGCTTGCTGCGCTGTATCTGCCCAACTGAATGCCCCCTTTCTCGTCAAATCCATTAGGGGTGCAGCAAGCTGTGAGAAACTCTTGACAAACTTTCGGTAGTAGGTGTAAATGCCAATGAATCCTCAAATTTTTGTCACGTTCCTCGGCTATGGCCATTCTCTGATGGCCCTGATCTTCTCCTCGTGGACTCTCACTCCGTCCACTCCTATGATGTGTCCCAAGTACAACATCTCTGTCAACCCAAACTCACACTTGGAGAGCTTGGCATAGAACCGTTGCTCGTGCAAGATACGCAACACTGTCTCTATATGCTGGAGATGTTCCTCCCAAGTCCTGCTGTAAATGAGGATATCATCAAAGAATACCAACACAAACTTCCTCAAGTGACTAGGAAGATGTGATTCATGCAAGACTAAAATGTAGCGGGGGCGTTGGTTAGCCCAAAGGGCATCACCAAGAACTCAAAGTGCCCATAGTGACACCTGAAGGCGGTCTTGGGAATGTCCTGCTCCCTCACGCGAATCTGATGGTACCCAGATCTCAAATCAATCTTTGAAAAGAACCGTGCTCCTCTCAACTCATCCATCAACTCGTCGATCCTGGGTATGGGGTACCTGTTCTTTAGTATCTTCTTGTTCAGGGCCCTGTAGTCAATGCACATCCTCAATGTGTTGTCCTTCTTCTTCACCAACACCACGGAAGAAGCAAAAAGACTCATGCTCGGTCGAATGTGCCCAAAAGCCAGCAACTCCTGAATGGCCCGCTCAATCTCATCCCGATAGGCCTTGGGATGCCTATAGGGGGTAGTAATCACTGCCTGAATACGCTGCTTAAGCTCAATGGTGTGCTCAAACCCCCGGTCCGGTGGCTGTCCTGGCGGAATCTCCCCAAACACTATGGCATACCGGTCAAGGATGGACTGTATCTCTGGATGTACCGTCTGTCCTGTAGTCCCTGCCTCTGATGCACGCAGCTCCACTGCCCACTCTATGTCTCCCTTCCGAAAGACTGCCTCCATCCGATGAGTCGAAACAGTCTGAGGCGGATATGTGTGCTATCCCCGTATCTTCTCATGCCTCCCTGTCTTCTCATCATCCCACTCCATCTCTAAGGTCCTCCAATCTGTCGTGACCTTCCCTAGAGTGATAAGCCACTAAACACCCAGTATCACATTGGTGTCCGGAATATCGACCACGAAAAAGTGGTCAGTCAATGTGTAGGTGCCCATCGTCATTGATAGCTCTGGAACATAACGAGTCTGATCTCCTGGGACCAACACTGAAAACCCATCGAAGCTATCTGTCCGTATACCTCTCCGATCAACCATCTGTGCATCGATGAAGTTGTGGGTTGCCCCATTGTCAACCAAAACTGATACTCGCTAGCCACATACTGTCCCCCGTACGCATAGCGTCAGATACTTGGGAACTCCTTGTAATGCTGCAAGGACCCCTCCGATAGATGCAAAAGATGCACCACCTGCTGCTGGCGGTGGAGGTGGAAAAGGTCCCTGCACGGCATGACTATCTCCTGCCTCCACGTCATCCTCATCATCCTCTTCCCCACTGCTCTCGGAGAAGACCTCAATAAAATGTGCTTTGCTAGCAGCGCATCTATGTCCTGGTGCCGACGGCTCCTGATAGGTGAAGCACAACCGCTTCTTCTTCAACTCCCTCCTGGCATCATCGTCAATCTGTGCTCGTCCTGGATTCCCCTTTGGAGGTGGAATCCTCACATCCTTCCACTTAAACTGGAAAGTCTATCTCTGGGGGTAAGGTGTCCGGGTCCTAGGTAAGACATCCTGTAAGTCCCGGGTCCTGCTAATAGCATCCTGGAGTGTGGCTGGTCTAGTGGATCGGACTAAACCCCGAAGTGGCTCTGCTAACCCCTCAACATACATATAAATCCTCCGTGCCATGGATAGATCTGGCACCATCACTGAGACCCTCAAGAAATCTGCGATGTAGGTCTCTGGGCTCCCTGTCTGTTTGAGCCTCGTCAGCTCAACAAAATGTTGCTCTGGAGCCCTCCGATCAAATCGCTCCATCAATCTCCTGGTGAACTCAGCATATGTCATCACTGTGGAGTGTTCGAGTGTAACCATCCCATGAAACCACCAATCCTGAACCTCACCATCCAAATGCAATGTTTCCACCTTGATGGCCTCTGTCTCCGACATCTGGTTAAGCTAGAAATAAATGTACAGCTTCTCCACCCAAGACTTTGTTGAACTGTTTGATGAACCATCAAATGTAGGCAAGTGGAATCTACTCGCTCCACGGTGGGTGTCATCATCATGGTAATGCCAGTACCCTCTGTGACGGTCGCAGGGTCTACTATCCCGCTGCAGCTAAACAAAGTCTCTGAATGAAAGAGCATCCTTGAACTCCTGCCCATAGGCCTGGTACTCTGTAAAATAATCGCCCATATGGCCGGGCTCTGCCTCCTGCTAGGCTCCGGCCCCTGTGTCTACTCCGAAGAACGTGGGCATGGTAGAGCGCGTAGGGGTATGCGAGGCCACCTGCTGCGTAGTATCACATTGCTCTGGAAAATGATGGGATGCACCCAATCCCTCACCAATCTGAAAAACCAGTGGGCTCTCACGCTGTCTGGCCTCTACTGCCATGAATCTCTGCCCCGTCACCTCAATCTGCCTCGACAAACCCTGCACTGATTTGAGAAGCATATCCGCAAATCTCTTCCCGTATTCGTCTGCAATCGGATCCTTCTGCTCTGCATCCACCACAGGCTCCTCCTATTCTACGTCCACCACAGGCTCCTCCTGTTCTGCGTCCACCACCGGAACACAGTCTCCCTCTCCATAGGTATTCTCCAACCTACGCCCAGTGTCTCTGTATCTCCTACCTCTGTAACAAAAGTAGGGTTTTTCCCCTGGTGTCATAGATTGCTAGCTCCACAGGCTGAGCCAGATCTATGCTCTAATACCACTGTAATATCCCATTTCAGAGATATTCTCCAAAACCCTAGTAACTCCAACCAAATACGTACAAATGATATAATAACCGGGAAGCTCAAAATGATAAAAATGACAGTGGTGCAATATATAATAATATAAACGTGAAATATAAGTAGATACTCAAGAAATGCAAAGAGAAATGCTAAGCCATTTTATTATATTGAGCAATAGAATGAGTACAGGAGGTGATCAGAAAGATGGCACCTCAACTTGCACAAGGCAAGTGAAGAAATACACTCAGAATAGCAAAGGAATGGTCTCTCTCTGATCTGTGTCCCAACTGTTGGAGAACTGTTGTGGTGTTGCTGCTGCTGGAAATCAAATGAGGATTTGGGGTTGTTCCCCTCCTCAGAAAAGGTTGAAACTCTAGAATCGGACTCTACTCAAGAAACCCAGAGAAACCCAGAAAGCTTTTCTGAAATGGCCGATCCCCGAAAATCACCCCCTTGGGGTTCTGCGCAGTCCCTCAATGCTCTACGTTGCCACTAAATGAAACTCTCCTGTAATCTACCTAAAATCTCTGCCAAAAACCCTCCAATATGCAAGGGCTGATCCCCTGCTCAATCTCTCAGCACAAATCCTGCTGCAGCCCTCAATCCAGAACTCTTGCCAGAAAGAACTGCGTCATCCCTCTCAATGCTGCGCAGTCCTCTAAGATGCTCAATCCTCCTGCCAAAAATGTTGATGGAACTACTACAAAAATGCTGATGGAAATACCTTGCCCGAGCAGGCACTCGAAGTCCACCGGGGCTAAGGGTGAGATCTCCGAACGGAGACACTCAATGCACTAAACAATGTTGTAGACTAGCTAAACAGCTAGCGTGCTCTAAGTCAAAATGACTAGCTCAAATGCACATAAACAAATGATCAAAATGAGGGGGCTTCTCTCTCCTTTATAGCCTTTACCTCTCTCAATCCCAAGGCTCACCTCCTCCAACGTAATTCCTCTCTTGCCACGTGTTTCTTCCCTTCTGCGCAGTCCCTCCAAGTGTCTGCATGGGCTCCATCTCTGCGTCCCCCTTTGGCCCCCTTGGCTCCCCTTTAAGTCACAATGTTGTGCTACTAGGAAGTGACTTTTATTCTAAAAATGAGTTATGTCCCCTTTTCTCACCTTTTTATTTATAAATAACTATATAAGGCAAGAATTGAGCAAAATTGAATATTCCAATTAGCCATGGCTAATTAGGAATATTACACAAGCCACTCGAGAAAGGTTAGTACTAGTAAGAATGGATTTCATTGAAAATTCGATGGGTAAGGGAAAGAGAAGAATAGTATGGGAAAGAAATCATCATGCAGCGTTCTTATCTCCTACGGTGATATGTGAGCATCGGGAGGTGGATCTACTACAACTGATGATCTATGGCAGCGCTTCTTGTGTAGCCCTATAAAGGTGATCGTTTATTGTACTCTTTGTTCCCCGAATCAACCATCAAGCAAGGAGCCTAAAAGAGTGGTTTTAATCATCCTCACACCAACCAAAGGGACGTCGTCAACATTCTACTTACTGTTGGAAAGGCCAACCTCCCCACTCAAGCAACACTATGCAAAAAAGGTGGAATTTTTTACTTCCTAAGCACTCAAGTTCATTTTTCAAGGAATGTCAAGCTATTTCTTGATGGAACGTTATACTCTTGGGTCAATTCGGACCTTCTTTTGTCAAATAAAACCTCTAATTGGTGGGATGTTTCACCTATTTTGACATTAAAGTAATGTAATGAAATAACTTGTAGTTTGACTTGATCATGAAGCATATTGTGGATGAAAATTCGATTGTATTTTCAAGCAAAAGGAGGAAAGATGTTGAGATCCTAATCTATAAACAAAGAAATTTCCCTCCTTTGCAAATCATTGTGAATTGTAGAGATCGTTTTTCCATAATGTGAAACATTTTCATGAAATATTTGGTGTTCATCATGAATTATATTTCTTGGTCTATTTCACATATTTCTTAAGGCGATTTGTGGATAACTAAAGAATATTATAAGAACGAACTAGATAAATCCATTTGAAAGGAAGCTTTGTCACTTGCTGATGGATGTCTAGGGTTTTACTCACACATCTCTCTTGTTGGTGTAAGGTGGAGTTTGTTTCTTCTTGTTGGGCCATGACCTAGTGCTCCTCACCAAGGGCTTCAGTTTATTTTCCATAAAGAGCAGGGGACATTGGTTGTATGACAGTGGGACATTGTCCCATTTTTATCACTTAGTCTATCTCTTTGACCCTTAGTCTTTCTCTCCTTAGGGCCTGCTAGATTGTGTGGTAACACAACCTACAACATAAAACGAAATGGCTTGCAACATACGAGGAGGCGATAACAATAGCAAATCTCAATGAAGGCTGAGAAGCGAGTGAAGGTGAGAAGAGGAGAAGGAACGAGAGGTGGCAAAGGTAGGGAAAAACGAGTGGAGGAAAGAGAGATCAAAGTTACAAAAGCCAGGACCAAAAAACTGAACCAAATGTGCAAATGGGGACAACAATAGAGATGAGCAACTGAAGCCAAGAAGAGGTGGAAAAAAAAGATGAGATAGAAAATGAAAGAGGTGAGAATTGACAACTCCAGAGCACAGAGAGTGAAGGAAAGAAGAAAAAGCTGACAATGCTATTGTTGAACTAGGGAATGCAATAGACACATAGAAGCAAGCATTGAGGCAATGGTTGGAGATGTGATCCCATAGCTGAAGTCTATAGGATGGGATAACCAAGACCAAAGTCCCTAATAGGGAAAGGAGAGGCCTAACGATTGGTCCCATCCAATGAGAAGCGATCTCAGGTCGGGCCCTACCAAAGAGGACAACCTCGAGAGACCCAGTAGTGGTGATGTAACCTAGGAAAGGTGAAAACAAATAAAACAAAGAGAGTGGATATAGGAGGAGGAATTCCCCAAGTTGATTATGAGGTAAAGAAGTATAAAGGAGAAAGGGTTCATAACTAAAAGTATGAGTAAAGGGTCCTATTAAATGAAAAATCAAAATTGGGGATATTACATTTTCAAAGTTTAAAATCATCACATAAAGCTTCTTTAGAGCTCCCACCACATCTTCTGGGATCTTGACCTTAGGCATATACCTATTATCATTGCAAAGCTCAAGCCCTAAATCATGATCTCTTAGGTATTTTTTGGAGAGCCTTTAGCTTCCATGAGGCATTGAGCCACCATTGTATCTCTCCTTGAATGGGCTTAGTGGAATCACTTCACACCTAAATCATTGACCTATTCATTCCTAGTGATTCCCTTCCTATCCAGATGACTCCCATCAGTGAAAGTCCATAGAACGTAGGGTGCCTTGATTGAGGTGACGGTGCCTTGATTGAGGTGACAGTAGGTCATTGTCTCATTGTTGTCACTTAGTCTAGTAGTTGTCCCTTAGGTTTCCCTTCGTTAGGACCCTACTAGATTGTGTAGTAACAATACCCTTAGGTTAATTGGGACCTCCTTTGGTCTAATCAATCCACTAATTTGTGGAACATCTCACCTATTTTGAGAATTTTAAGTAATGTAATGAAATAACTTGTAGTTTGACTTAGTCGTGAAGCATATTGCAGATGAAAAGTTGATTGTTTTTTCAAGCAAAACGAGGAAAGATGTTGAGATACTAATCTATAAATAGAGAAACCTCCGTCCTTTGTAGATCATTATAAATTGTTGAAATCATTTCTCCATAATGTGTAACATTTTCATGAAATCTTTGGTGTTCATCATGAATTATCTTCCTCAATTGATTTCACATATTCCTTAAGGCGATTTGTGGATAACTAAAGAAGACTACAAAAACTACCTAGATCAATCCATTTGAAAGGAAACTTTGTCATTTGTTGAGGGATGCCCAAGGTTTTACTCTCACATCTCTCTTGAGGATCATATTGACACCCTCGGGGGAAGAGTTGAGAGCCATTGGACTCCCATCATGTGTAGTGCATCGTTCCATGCCATGGGCACCCTCAACACCTTCAACAGTCTGCTCATTGCCCTACATTATTCATGAGATGATGTGATTGCACCAGTGTGCCCCGATCAGCTTAGCATTATATGGCACTTGATCCAAGGCCCAAAGGAGGTTTGTCTCATCCCTTGATACATCAGAGGGCAAACAACATCATCAAGGACCTCAGTATTGGAGCATCACAGGCTACTTTATCATCAGGAGACCCATTTGACCAGTTTTCGTGCCCCAAACTCACTTTGGGGACCCACATGATGACTTCAATGGAGACAAGGGTGCCATCCCCTTGTTCATGATTTATGGAGCCCTATCACACACTTTAGCACCAAGAGGACTCCGCGTGGCCCTCCAAGTCATCTATTTCGCACATTTTTATAATGTTAGGGGCCTTGGGCAAATAATTTGACCTACTAGGTCTCATATAAATAAAACTCAACTTCATTTGTATTGGATCATCATCACACTTGGGAATTTCGGCCTACTTGGCAAATCCACACTTCTTCTTTGGATTAGCTATTGGATATCTTGGATGCACTTTGATATTTGGAGCTGAAATTTGACTTTATTTGGAGCTATCTCTTGATTTGTGGATGGATATGTCATATTGTTAGCTTGTAAGTGCCTCTTGTTGAAGTTTTATCCTTGAAAAATGTCTAATATATGGAATTGTTTCAATTAGATTAATGCTATATTATGCCCTAATTGTTGAAGATTTATTTTGAAAGCTATATGATTGGAAATTGCACATGTTAGTCACAACATGACATGTGATGAATGTTCCTAGTGGATGAAATTTTGTTTTCCTCCATAAAACTCCATAAACTTTGAGTGGGTAATTGTTGAGGGTTGGTAGCTAGGGCATCAATTCTTGGCCTCCTTAAAGACGATTATGGCAAATCTGAAGCATCTAGGACTCCATAAGCCCAACGGAGAAGGCACAAGTCCAAGCCATTTCATGATCAAATCCTTCTTTCTCCATATTTTCTTCTCCCAAATTTTTGGTCCCCTCTTCTTCGATGACTAGGTTAGGGCATAGAACGAAATTCTCTAGAGAGTGAAAGGGTGGATTCCGAGATCATAGACTTCAAGTTTAGGGTCTTAGCTACAAGAACTCAAAGTTTGGTAAGAATCCCTTATGTTTTCATCCATAAATACTCTTGCCCGAGGTGTGCCCTAAAAGGGAAACCCTAGTTTACATTTCCTTGACTTGGGGACATCTTTGAGGGTTGTATGAACTTAGCATTCATTGGAATAAATCATAAGAAGACCTTTCTTCTCCTTGCCTTGATCTCGGGAGTACCTTTAACCACGATAATTCACAAAACCCTAGATCTCGTCCAAGTTTCTTCTAGGTCTACTATAAGGAGCGAAAACCCTTTTGAAGTGGCATATTATCGCATAAAGCTTCCCTTAAGAAGTCATACCTCATCACCTAGTACCTCAAACCCTAGAACATCAATTAAAGATGATTGTTTATCTACCGAGACTCCTCCCATTAGTGGAAGTCCGTACAGAGCAAGGAACACTAGCTGTGATGACAGTGGGACACTATCCCATTGTTATCACACTTAGTTTAGCTCTTTGACCCATAGGATTTCCCTCCTTAGTGCCTGATAGATTGTGGTAACACAGCCTACAACATAAAAGTAGATGGCTTGCCACATACAAGGAGGTGATAAAAATATAAAATCTCAATGAGGTTGAGAAGTGAGTGAAGCTGAGAAGAGGAAAAGGAAGGAGAGGTGGCAAAGGTAGGGATGAACTAGTGGAGGAAAGAGAGATCAAATTTATTGAAGCCAAGACCAAAAACTAGAACCAAATATGCAAGAGAGGACAACAATAGAGATGAACAACTGATGCAAAGAAGAGGTGGCAACACTAGTTGAGATAGCATATGAAATAAGTGAGAATTGACAACTCCAGAGCACAAATAGTGAAGGAAAGAAGAAAAGTTGGCAATCCTAGTGTTGAAATGGGCAATGCAATAGACGAGTGGAACCAAGCAATGGAGCAATGGTTGGATATCTGATCCCATAGTTGCAGTGTATAGGATGTGACAACCAAGTCAAAAGAACCTAATAAGCAAAGGAGAGGCATGGTGATTGGTCCCATGTAAGGACAAGCCATCTCAAGTCGGGCTATACTTGAGAAGACTACCTAGAGAGACCCATTAGTGGTGATGTAGCCCAGGAAAGGGGCAAGCAAAAGAAACAAAGAGAGGATATAGGAGAAAGGGTTCATTAGTAAAAGTATGAATGGGGGTGCTATTAATTTTTTGAGAAACCCTCAACATATAAGGCCTAGGTTTCTCTCAAAATGGTCCCCCCCAAAGAATAGAGCATCACTCAACTTTCTAGAGCATATTACTTATGGAAACCTTATCAGGCTAGTATATTCCACAAGCCACTAGAGAAAGGTTAGTACTAGAAGGAATGGATTTCATACAAAATTAGATGGGTAAGGAAAAGAAAAGAATAATATGGAAAAGAAAGCATCATGCAACATTCTCATCTCCTACGTTGATATGCGAGCATAAGGAGGTGAATCTACTACGACTGATGATTTATGGGAGCACTTGTTCCGTAGCCCTATAAAGGTGATTGTTTATTGTACTTTTCACCTCACTTTCCTATTATCTCAATGCACTCTTTGTTCATCATATCAACCATCAAGCAAGGAGCCTAAAAGCATGGTTTGAATCATCCTCGCACCAAGCAAAGGGAGGTCGTCAACATTATACTAACCATTGGAAAGACCAACCTCCCCATTCAAGCAACACTATGTAAACAAAGTGGAATTTTTTACTTCCTAAGCACTCAAGTACATTTTCAAGGAATGTAAAGTTGTTTCTTGATGGAACGTTGTACCCTTGACTCAATTCGGACCTCCTTTTGTCAAATAAAACCTCTAATTGGTGGGATGTCTCACCTATTTTGATATTTAAGTAACGTAATGAAATAATTTGTAGTTTGACTTAATCATGAAGCATATTGTGGATGAAAAGTCGATTGTATTTTCAAACAAAAGGACGAAATATGTTGAGATCCTAATCTATAAATAGAGAAATTTCCTTCCTTTGCAGATCACTGTGAATTGTAGAGATCGTAATTTGAAACATTTTCATGAAATATTCGGTGTTCATCATGAACTATATGTCTTGGTTTATTTCACATATTTCTTAAGGCGATTTGTGGATAACTAAAGAATATTATAAAAACGAACTAGATCAATCCATTTGAATGGAAGCTTTGTCACTTGTTGAGGGATGTCTAGGATTTTACTCGCACATCTCTCTTGCTGGTGTAAGGTGGAGTTTGTTTCTTCTTGTTGGGCCATGCCCTAGTGCTCCTCACCAAGGGCTTCAGTTTATTTTGCATCATAATTGGGCTATTTGTTGAAGGCTTTTCCCTAAGTATAATCCTTTCTAGTAGGGCTTGGTTTCAAAACTTGCTCTTGATTAGGCACAAGCTCATTTAACTTTTGGGGTTCCACCTCCAGCCATAATCCATAAGCATTGATCAACCAACTCGAGGGGCATCGATTTGACCCCATAGCCCTTGTGGAAATAAAGCACACTCCTTTTTCCACTAAACAACTATCTCATTTTACTAAATTCTGCAATTGTCCTTAATTTTTACTATTCAAAAAGCCCTAACAATAGAAAAATATATACATAAAATAATATATAGAAAAATATAACCATAAAAAATAAAAAGTAACCAGTGAGTTTCTTCACTTTGATGTTCATATAAGATTTGACCAATTACATTTTGATTCTAGACTTGTTATGCATGCCACATCATTTAAACCTTCCTTGTTGAATATACTCTAGGTGATCCACATATATGGAATTCTTTCCTGTCGTGCAATATATTACTATATAGCTGTAGAAAGGTTGTTGAGGTGATAGTGGTGGCTAATTTGTTGTTGCCACAAGGTCTGGATCTTCCTGGTGAGGATTTGAACTAGGCCTGCAAAATTTTGTGGTCACAGGCCCTTTCAAAGAAAATTTTCCCATCAATTGATAACAAGATAGGGTTGGATACAATATGCAATTCGCAACTTTGTTGGTCCAATCATTCTTAAACAAATTGCCCTCCAAATTTGGCTTTTAGACCCAATAGTCATAATTCTAATTTAAACATTATTGTTTCCTTACAACCACTCAAAAATAAAAAAATCCCAATGGCATCCTTGAACCCATGGCATATGGACTAGATACATTCGAGTCCCCATCCATTCATCATCATTCACGTGACACCTATCAATTAAAGGATGTATCAGGCACCTGTCTTCCCCCTTAGGGACTGAGAACACCTAATAGGGTTGTTTATTACCCACTCCTACCTAGGGAGGTAACACTAAACTTATAAAGGAAGCCCACTATGAAGTCTCAATGTGCCCTTGATAAACAAGATTGGTTCACTTAGATGTACCAATAATTATTGTACCTAATTGTGAGGATGTGCATTGGATATTATAGGTAATTCACAGGTGGTTTCATCATGGGTTGGGCAAATTAAGTGGGGACCAAGTCCACTAGAGGATCATATTGATACCCTCGGGTGAAGCGTTAAGAGCCATGTGACTCCCATCATGTGTAGGGCATCATTCCATACCATGGCCACCCTCAACACCTTCAACAATCTACTCATTTCCCTACATTATTCACGAGATGATGCGCTTGGACCAGTGTGCCCAAGCTGGCTTAACATTATATGGCAGCTGATCTCATATAAATAAAACTCAACTTCATTCATATTTGATCATCATCACACTTGGGAACTTTGTCTTTCTTGGCAAATCCAAACTTTTTCTTTGGGTTAGCGATTGGATGTCTTGGATGCGTTTTGATATTTCGAGCTGAAATTTTATTTTATTTAGAGTAATCTCTTGATTTCTGGATTGATATATCATATTGTCATCTGGTAAGTGCCTCTTGTTGATGTCTGATTCTTAAAAAATGTCTAATGTATGGAATTTTTGCAGCTAGATTAATGTTATATTGTACCCTAATTGTTGAAGATTTATTTTGAAAGCTATTTGGTTGGCAAATTACACATGTTACTCATAGCATGACATATGATCAATGTTCATAGTGGATGAAATTTTGTTTTTCCTCCATAAAACTCCAGAAAAATTGTGTGGGTAATTATTGAGGGTTGGTAGCCAAGGCATCAATCCTTGAGCACCTTAAAGGCAGTTATGGAAAATCTGAAGCATTTGGGACTCCATCAGCCCAAAGGAGAAGGCACTGGTCCAAACCATTTCGTGATCAATTTTTTTGTTCTCCATATTTTCTTCTCGCAATGTTCTAGTCCCCTCTTCTTGGACGACTAGCTTAGGGCATAGAGTGAAATTCCCTAAAGAGTGAAAGCGTAGATTCCGATATAATAGACTTCAAGCTTAGGGTCTTATCAACAAGTCCTCAAAGTTTGAGAAGCATCCCTTGTGTTTACAAACATAAAAACTCTTGCCCAAGGTGTGCCCTAAAAGATAAACCCTAGTTTGAATTTCCTTGACATGGGGTCTTCTAAGAATTCATTGGAACAAATCATAAGAAGCCCTTTCTTCTCCTTGCCTTGATCTCGGGAGTACCTTTAACCATGATAATTCACAAAACCCTAGATCTCGTGCAAGTTTCTTCTAAGTCATCCTTTTGAAGTGCCTTACTATCACATAGAGCTTCCCTTAAGAAGTCCTACCTCATCGCCTAGTACCTCAAACCATACAAAATCAATTAAAGGTGATTTTTTATCTATCGGAACTCATCCCAGTGGTGAAAGTCCATAAAGAGCAGGGGACATTGCCTGTGTGATAGTGGAACATTGTCCCATTGTTATCACTTAGTCTAGCTCTTTGACCCTTACTCTTTCCCTTCTTAGGGCCTGCTAGATTGTGTGGTAACACAACCTACAACATAAAATTAAATGGCTTGCCACATACAAGGAGGCGATAACAATAGCAAATCTCAATGAAGACTAAGAATCGAGTGAAGGTGAGAAGAGGAGAAGGAAGGAGAGGCGGCAAAGGTAGGGAAGAACGAGTGGAGGACAGAGAGATCAAAGTTACAAAAGCCAGGACCAAAACATTGAACCAAATACACAAGAGGGAACAACAATACAGATGAGCAACTGAAGCCAAGAAGAGGTGGAAACACTAGTTGACATAGCAAATGAAAAAGGTGAGAATTGAAACCTCTGGAGCACAAATAGTGAAGGAAAGAAGAAAAAGCTGACAATGCTAGTGTTGAACTAGGGAAAGCAATAGATGCGTAGAAGCAAGCATTGGGGCAATGGTTGGAGACGTGATCCCATAGCTCCAATCTATAAGAGAAGACAACCAAGACCAAAGTCCCTAATAGGCAAAGGAGAGGCATGATGATTGATTCCATCTAAGGAGAAGCCATCTCAGGTCGGGCCCTACCTAAAAAGACGACCTAGAGAGACCCATTAGTGGTGATGTAACCTAGGAAAGCTGAAAACAAATGAAACAAACAGAGAGGATATAGGAGGAGGAATTCCCCAAGTTGATTATGAAGTAAATAAGTATAAAGGAGAAAGGGTTCATGAAAAAACGTATGAGTAAAGGATCCTATTAAATGAAAAGTCAATATTGGGGATATTACATTTTCAAAGTTTCAAATCATCACATAAAGCTTCTTTAGAGCTCCCACCGCATCTTCTAGAATCTTGACCTTAGGCATACCTATTATCATTACAAATATCAAGCCCTGAATCATGATCTCTTAGGTATTTTTTGAAGAGCCTTTAGCTTCCATGAGGCATTTAGCCATCATTATATCTCTCTTTGAATGGGCTTAGTGGTATCACTTCACACCTAAATCATTGACCTATTCATTCCTAGTGATTCCCTTCCTACCGGGATGACTCCCATCAGTGAAAGTCCATAAAAGGCAGGGTGCCTTGATTGAGGTGACAATGGGTCATTGTCCCATTGTTGTCACTTATTCTAGTAGTTGTCCCTTAGGTTTCCCTTCACTGGGGCCCTACTAGATTGTGTAGTAACAAAACCCTTAGGTTGATTAGGACCTCCTTTGGTCAAATCAAACCACTAATTGGTGGAACATCTCACCTATTTTAAGAATTTTAAGTAATGTATTGAAATAACTTGTAGTTTGACTTAGTGGTGAAACATATTATGGATGAAAAGTCGATTGCTTTTTCAATCAAAAGGAGGAAATATGTTGAGATCCTAATCTATAAATAGAGAAACCTCTGTCCTTTGCAGATCATTATAAATTGTTGAGATCATTTCTCCATAATGTGAAACATTTTCATTAAATCTTTGGTGTTCATCATGAATTAACTTCCTCGATTGATTTCACTTATTTCTTAAGGCGATTTGTGCATAACAAAAGAATGCTACAAAAACTAACTAGATCAATCCATTTGAAGGGAAACGTTGTCACTTGTTGAGGGATGTCCAAGGTTTTACTCGCACATCTCTCTTGAGGATCATATTGACACCCCCAGGGGAAGAGTTGAGAGCAATTGGACTCCCATCATGTGTAGTGCATCATTCCATGCCATGGGCACCCTCAACACCTTCAACAGTCTGCGCATTGCCCTACATTATTCACGAGATGATGTGGTTGGACCAGTGTGCCCCGACCGGCATAGCATTGTATGGCCAAGGCCCAGAGGAGGTTCGTCTCATCCCTTGATACATGGGAGGGCAAGCACCATTGTCGAAGACCTCAGTATTGGAACATCACAGGCTATTTTATCATCAAGAGACCCATTTGACCAGTTTTCGTGCCCCAAACTCACTTTCGGGCCCCCCATGATGACTTCAATGGAGACCAAGAAGCCATCCCCTTGTTCATGATTTAAGGAGACCTTTCACACACTTTGGCACTAAGAGGACTCCAGGTGGCCCTCCGATGGCCTGACATCAGCATGACATCATCAATTTGGCTAACACTCAGATGATTATTTCATAATATGCAATAGATACATCATCGGCTTGTGAAAAAGGCATGTATTTTGCACATTTTTATAATGTTATGGGGGCTTGGGAAAATAATTTGACCTATTGAATCATCATCACACTTGGGAATTTCGGCCTAATTGGCAAATCCACACTTTTTCTTTGGATTAGCTATTGGATGTCTTGGATGCATTTTGATATTTGGAGCTGAAATTTGATTTTATTTGGAGCTATCTCTTGATTGTGGATGGATATGTCATATTGTTAGCTTGTAAGTGCCTCGTCTTGAAGTTTTGTCCTTGAAAAAGGTCCAATATATGGAATTGTTGCAACTAGATTAATGCTATATTCTGCCCTAATTGTTGAAGATTTATTTTGAAAGCTATCTGGTTGGCAATTGTACATGTTTGTCATAGCATGACATGTGATGAATGTTCCTAGTGGATGAAATTTTGTTTTCCTCCATAAAACTCCATAAATTTTGAGTGGGTAATTGTTGAGGGTTGGTAGCTAGGGCATCCATTCTTGGCCTCCTTAAAGACAATTATGGCAAATCTTAAGCATCTAGGACTCCATAAGCCCAGAGCAGAAGGCACTGGTCCAAGACATTTTGTGATCAAATACTTCTTTCTCCATATTTTCTTCTCCCAAAGTTTCACCTCCCCTCTTCTTTGACAACTAGGTTAGGGCATAGAGCGAAATTCTATAGAGAATGAAAGGGTCGATTCCGAGATCGTAGACTTCAAGCTTAGGGTGTTAGCTACAAGAACTCAAAATTTGACAAGAATCCCTTATGTTTTCATCCATAAAAACTCTTGCCCGAGGTGTGCCCTAGAAGGGAAACCCTAGTTTACATTTCCTTGACTTGGGGACTTCCTCCCATCAGTTAAAGTTCGTAAAGAGCAAGGAACACTAGCTGTGATGATAGTGGGACATTGTTCTATTGTTATCACTTAGTTTTGCTCTTTGACCCATAGGCTTTCCCTCCTTAGGGCCTGCTAGATTGTGGTAACACAGCTTACAACATAAAATTAAATGGCTTTCCACATACAAGGAGGTGATAACAATATAAAATCTCAATGAGGATCAACAGCGAGTGAAGTTGAGAAGAGGAAAAGGAAGGAGAGGTGGCAAAGGTAGAGATGAACCAGTGGAAGAAAGAGAGATCAAATTTATTAAATCCAGGACCAAAAAACGAGACCAAATATGCAAGAGGGGACAACAATAGAGATGAACAACTAACGCCAAGAAGAGGTCGCAACACTAGTTGAGATAGCAAATGAAATAGGTGAGAATTGACAACTGCGGAGCACGAATAGTGAAGGAAAGAAGAAAAAGTTGGCAATCCTAGTGTTGAACTAGGGAATGCAATAGACTAGTGGAACCAAGCACTGAAGCAATGGTTGGATATGTGATCCATAGCTGCAGTCTATAGGATGCGACAACCATAACCAAAGTACCTAATAGGCAAAGGAGAGGCATGGTGATTGGTCCCATCTAAGGACAAGCCATCTCAAGTCGGGCCCTCATTGAGAAGACGACCTAGAGAGACCCATTAGTGGTGATGTGCCCTAGGAAAGGGGCAAGAAAAACAAACAAAGAGAGAGGATATAGGAGAAAGGGTTCATTCCTCATTTAACTTTTGGGGTTCCACCTCCAGCCATAAGCCACAAGCATTGATCAACCAAATCAATAGGGGCATTGATTTGACCCCATAGCCCTAGTGGAAATAAAGCACACTCATTTATTCCACCAAACAACCATCTCTTTTTACTAAATTCTGCAATTGTCCTTAATTTTTACTATTATAAACGCCACAACAATAGAAAAATATATACAAAAAATAATATATAGAAAAATATAACCATAAAAATAAAAAGTAAATCAGTGAGTTTATTCACTTTTATGTTCATATAAGGTTTGACCGATTACATTTTGATTCTAAACTCGTTAAGCATGCCATATCGTTTAAACCTTCCATGTTGAATATACTCTAGGTGATCCACATACAAGAATTATTTCCTATGGTGAAATATATTACTATATAGTTGGCAAAAGGTTGTTGAGGTGATAGTGGTGGCAAATTTGTTGTTGCCACAAGGTCTGGATCTTCCTCCTAAGCATTTGCACTACGCCTGCAAAATTTTGCAGTGACAGGCCCTTTCAATTGATAACAAGATAGGGTTGGATACAACAGAAAGGAAAGCTAGAAGAAATAGAAGATCCATACTTGTACTTGATGGCAGTTGATGATGTAGGAGCTTGTTGAGTCACAGGAGATGCGAGTGTCGTAATCTTAGTGCAAAAAAGCGTGTTACCCACCAAAAGGGGGTGACCCATAGGAGAAAATTTTCTCCTAGATCTTTCTTTTGCCAACAGCCATTAGCCCCTGAAAGCCACCAATCTAGCTGATACATAGTGCCATTTGATCTCTGCTCCCTGCATTAGTCATGTGTTCCCTCGCCCATATTTCGAGAACATATGTTTGAAGGTGGGCTATCCAACCCAAAAGGTATGTTTTTCATTGCGTAATAGGGAGCTTATGCTTCTTTTCCCTTGGGCATCCTAGGTACGGATTATTGAGTGACTTGGAAAAAAGGAAGGGCTTTGACCGTAGCTTTGTTCCCTCACCTCAAATGGGGTGTTAATCCTCAATCCTAGTCTCGTGGGATCGCCCATATTGCCCTATGGCTTTAAGAAGGGCACTACTTGGGAAACCTTGATTTTGGTAGCACGGTCCTATTTTCCCCATCCACATTTTTCACTCCCCTCCGCACATTAAAACCCTTATTTCATCATATTCACACATGGCACACAAGGTACTGGCACACCCCCTACCCTTGTCAACATGTCTAGGTTGGGCCTGGAAATGTTGCCTCAGAGGATGATGTAGATAAAAGAATGTTAAAAGCATATCATGACCACAAGCAAGAAACAAAAGAAAAAGAATATTATAAAATGCAAATGATGGTCGGGACATTTAATATAGCACATGGGCAAAAGTCGAGCATGAGCTCTACCCTTTATTATGGCCATCACCCTAGTTCCTAGGGCCTTATGAGTGCCCCAAAATCACTGAGGAACCCATGCACGTCCCAATCCCTGGTGCGAAATGAACTGCCTCACCTTAAGGGGGTAATAATTGACTATATCATACACAACATCTCATTTCCCTGAGACCCGACCAGTAACAAAAAAAAATCAAGAAAAGGTAAAAGGAAAATAAGAAGGGTGGCAAAACAAAGGATTGGGTAACTCATGTATCCACGATTGCTCCCTCCTACACCCGTACACCCAAATAATCATCATTTCCATCCTTGAACCCATGGCATTTAGACATGAGACATTCGAGTCCCCATCCATTCATCATCATTCACGTGACACCTATCAATTAAAGGATGTACCAGGCACCTGTCTTCCCCCTTAGGGACTAGGAACACCTAATAGGGTTGTTTATTACCCACTCCTACCTAGGGAGGTAACACTGAACTTATAAAGGAAGCCCACTATGAAGTAACAAGCCTGGTTCACTTAGATGTACCAATGAATTATTGTACCTAATTGTGAGGATGCGCATTGGATATTATAGGTAATTGGCAGGTGGTTTCATCATGGGTTGGGCAACTTAAGTGGGGCCCAAGTCCACTAAATGATTATATTGACACCCTCGTGTGAACCGATGAGAGCTATGGGACTCCCATCATGTGTAGAGCATTATTCCATGCCATGGGCAGCCTCAACACCTTCAAATATCCACTCATTTCCCTACATTATTCACGAGATGATGCACTTCGACCAGTGCACCTAGGCTGGCTTAGCATTATATGGCAGCTAATCTCATATAAATAAAACTCAACATCATTCGTATTTGATCATCATCACACTTCGGAACTTCGGCCTTCTTGGCAAATCCAAACTTTTTCTTTGGGTTAGCGATTGGATGTCTTGGATGCATTTTGATATTTGGAGCTGAAATTTGATTTTATTTAGAGCTATCTCTTGATTTTTGTATGGATATATCATATTCTCATCTGGTAAGTGCCTCTTGTTGATGTCTCATTCCTAAAATATGTCTAATGTAGGGAATTGTTACAGCTAGATTAATGTTATATTTTTCCCTAATTGTTGAAGATTTATTTTGAAAGCTATTTGGTTGGTAGATTTCACATGTTAGTCATAACATGACATGTGATGAATGTTCCTAGTGGATGAAATTTTGTTTTCCTCTATAAACCTCCATAAAATTTGAGTGGGTAATTATTGAGGGTTGGTAGCTAGGGCATCGATCCTTGAGCACCTTAAAGGCAATTATGGCAAATCTGAAGCATTTAGGACTCCATAAGCCTAAAGGAGAAGCCATTGCCCTAAACCATTTCATGATCAAATTTTTCGTTCTCCATATTTTCTTCTCCCAAAGTTCTGGTCCCCTCTTCTTGGATAGCTAGCATAGGGCATAGAGTGAAATTTCGTAGAGAGTGAAATGGTGGATTCCGATATAATAGACTTCAAGCTTAGGGTCTTAGCGATAAGTCCTCAAAGTTTGAGAAGCATCCCTTGTGTTTACAAACATAAAAGCTCTTGCCCAAGGTGTGCCCTACAAGATAAACCCCAGTTTGCATTTCCTTGACTTGGGCTCTTCTCTGTATTCATTGGAATAAATCATAAGAAGCCCTTTCTTCTCCTTGACTTGATCTCGAGAGATAATTCACAAAACCCTAGATCTCGTGCAAGTTTCTTCTAGTTCATCCTGTTGAAGTACCATACTATCACATAGAGCTTCCCTTCAGAAGTCCTACCTCATCGCCTAGTACCTCAAACCCTACAATATCAATTAAAGGTGATTTTTTATCTACCAAAACTCCTCCCATCGGTGAAACTCCATAAAGTGCAGGGGACATTGGTTGTGTGACAGTGGGACATTGTCCAATTGTTATCACTTAGTCTAGCTCTTTGACCCTTATTCTTTCCCTCCCTAGGGCCTGCTAGATTGTGTGGTAACACAACCTACAAAATAAAAGTAAATGGTTTGCCACATACAAGGAGGCGATAACAATAGCAAATCTCAATGAAGGTTGAGAAGCGAGTGAAGGTGCGAAGAAGAGAAGGAAGGAGAGTCAGAAAAGGTAGGGAAGAATGAGTGGAGGAAAGAGAGATCAAAGTTACAAAAGCCAGGACCAAAAAACTGAACAAAATACGCAAGAGGGGTCAACAGTAGAGATGAGCAACTGAAGCCAAGAAGCGGTGGAAACACTAGTTGAGAGAGCAAATGAAAGAGGTGACAATTGACAACTTCAGAGCACAAATAGTGAAGGAAGGAAGAAAAAGTTGACAATGCTAGTGTTGAACTAGGGAATGTAATAGATGCATGGAAACAAGCACTGGGGCAATGGTTGGAGATGTGATCCCATAACTGCAATCTATAGGATGCGAAAACCAAGACCAAAGTCCCTAATAGGCAAAGGAGAGGCATGATGATTAGTCCCATCCAAGGAGAAGCCATCTCAGGTCAGGCCCTACCTAAGAAGACAACCTAGAGAGACCCATTAGTGGTGATGTAACCTAGGAAAGGTGAAAACAAATCAAACAAAGAGAGGATATAGGAGGAGGAATTCCCCAAGTTGATTATGAAGTAAAGAAGTATAAAAGAGAAAGGGTTCATGAGTAAAAGTATGAGTAAAGGGTCATATTAAATAAAAAATCAAAATTGGGGATATTACATTTGCAAAGTTTCAAATCATCACATAAAGCTTATTTAGAGCTCCCACCGCATCTTCTAGAATCTTGAGCTTAGGCATACCTATTATCATTGCAAATCTAAAGCCCTAAATCATGATCTCCTAGGTATTTTTTGGAGAGCCTTTAGCTTCCATGAGGCATTGAGCCATCATTATATCTCTCCTTGAATGGGCTTAGTGGAATCACTTCACACCTAAATCATTGACCTATTCATTCCTAGTGATTCCCTTCCGACCGGGATGACTCCCATCAGTGAAAGTCTATAAAAGGCAGGGTGCTTTGACTGAGGTGACAGTGGGTCATTGTCCCATTGTTCTCACTCAGTCTAGTAGTTGTCTCTTAGGTTTCCCTTCACTAGGGCCCTACTAGATTGTGTGGTAAAAATACCCTTAGGTCAATTAGGACCTCCTTTGGTCAAATCAAACCACTAATTGGTTGAACATCTCACCTATTTTGAGAATTTTAGGTAATGTAATGAAATAACTTGTAATTTGACTTAGTCGTGAAGCATATTGTGGATGAAAAGTCGATTGTTTTTTCAAGCAAAAGGAGGAAAGATGTTGAGATCCTAATCTATAAATAGAGAGACCTCCCTCCTTTGTAGATCATTATAAATTTTTGAGATCATTTCTCCATAATCTGAAACATTTTCATGAAACTTTTGGTGTTCATCATGAATTATATTCCTCAGTTGATTTCACATATTTCTTAAGGCAATTTGTGGATAACTAAAGAATACTACAAAAACTAACTAGATCAATCCATTTGAAGGAAAACATTGTCACTTGTTGAGGGATGTAATATTGCTAATTAGCCATGGCTAATTGGAATATTTCATTTTGCTCAATTTTGCCTTCTATAGTTATTTATAAATAAAAAGGTGAGGAAAGGTGGACGTAACTCACTTTTTGAATAAAGTCACTCCCTAGTAGCACAACGTTGTAACTTAAAAGGGGAGCCAAGGGGGCCAAAGGACCACGTAGAGAAGGGGGCCCAAGTAGAGACTTGGAGGGGCACATGGAGAGGAGCACGTGGCAAGAGAGAGTCTACGTTGAAGGAGGTAGGCCTTAGGGTTTTGAGAGAGGCCAACGCTATAAAGGAGAGAGGAGCCTCCTCATTTTGGCTTTCGATTATGTTGCATTTTAGCTAGTCACTTCAACTTAGAGCACGTTGGCTGTTTAGCCTGTCTGCAGCACTGTTTAGTGCATCGAGTGTCTCTGTTCGGAGATCTCACCCTTAGCCCCGGGGGACTTCGAGTGCCTGCTCGGGCAAGGTAGTTTCATCAGTCTTTTGCAAGAGGATCGATCTTTGGAGTTGAGGAGGAACTGAGTATTTTGATGACTGCGATCAGGGCCATCAGGAACGTGACAAAACTTCGGCGATTCATTGGCATTTGTACTTACTATCGAAAGTTCATCAAGAGTTTCTCACAGCTTGCTGCACCCCTGACAGATCTGACAAGGGGGCATTCAGTTGGTCGGATACAGTGCGGCGAGCCTTTGACAGGCTCAAGGAGGTTATGAGCAGCTGCCCAGTGCTTGCATTGTCGGATTCGAGAGAGGGGATCAGCGCAGTGTTGATGCAGGGAGGTCACCCTATAGCCTTTGAGAGCTGGAAGCTCCTTCCGCACGAGAGGTTGCATTCTATATACGACAAGGAGATGCTGGCCATTATGCATGCATTGGCCAAGTTCCGACAGTATTTGGGGGGTAACAGGTTCAGGGTGAGGACTGATCACAACAACCTCAGGTTCTTTTTGGAGCAGAAACAGCTACAGGAGAGGCAGCAGAAGTGGATCAGTGAGATCCAAGCATATGACTTTGACATTGAGTATGTCAAGGGTAAGAACAACGTGGTAGCAGATGCCCTTTCACGTAGACCAGCCACATTGTCTCTTATGAGCTTGGACACAGACTGGAGGGCTCGACTCTTAGTAGAGTACTCCAAGGACAGATTTGCATGTGAGGTTATGGAAGGGCAGGTAGCGGATGACAAGTACAGGGTGGTCGATGAGATCATCTACTACAGGGACCAGATCTTCTTGACTGAGGGATCTCAACTCAAGAAGAAGATACTTCAGGCATCACATGATTCACCATTGGCCGGCCATCAGGGGTTTACCAAAACCTACAGGGCCATTAGAGAGAGGTTCTCATGGAAGGGCCTCAAGGAGGACGTACTCCAGCATATCCGAGAGTGCGATATTTGCCAGAGGAACAAGGGGGAGATGAGCCATCCCACAGGATTATTGCAGCCTCTTCCCATTCCGGAGGGGAAATGGGAGTGTATTTCGATGGACTTCATCACAGGGTTGCCCATGGTACAGGGCAAGGATTGTATCTTTGTTGTCATCGATCGACTGACAAAGTACGCACATTTTTTCGCCAAATCTGCACACTACACAACAGCGCAGGTGGCCGAGTTGTTCTTCAAAAAGGTCTTCAGGCTACATGGTCTTCCTAGGACCATCATCAGTGACAGGGACAGCCGTTTCATGGGTGGGTTTTGGCAGGAGCTTTTCCGGTTGGTGGGGACGGAGTTGACACCGAGAACCAGTGATCACCCACAGATGAACGGGTAGACAAAGATAGTTAACAAGTGGTTGGAGGGCTACTTGCGTAACTATGTCAGTGGGCAGCAGCGAGTATGGCTGAAGTGGCTGCATCTGGGGAGTACTGCTACAACACTACACATCACATGTCTATTGGTATGTCACCATTCCGAGAGCCAAGATTTGGATCCAAGAGAGTCAGGATATTCTCCGAGCTCTCAAGGATAATATTGCTACAACGCACAACCAGCAGAAGTTGTATTCTGACAAGGGTCGGGTGGAGAGACAGTTTGAGGTAGGGGACTTGGTCTACCTATGATTACAGCCATACCGATAGTCGTCACTGAAGCAGAAGGGGGCTGAGAAGCTCAAGCCCCGCTTTTATGGGCCATACAGGGTGATACGCAGGATTGGACAAGTTGTGTATGAGTTGGGGCTGCCCCAAGGCAGCAAGATTCATAACTTTTTTCATGTATCATGCTTGAAGAAGGCATTGGGGCAGCAGGTGACAGTGGCAGATGAGCTACCACCCACGGATGATGAGGGGCATTTGGTGTTGCAGCCAGAAGCTATTATTGATTCCAGGGAGAGGCAGCTACGGAGCAAGACGGTCCGAGAATTCTTGGTGAGGTGGAAGAATTTACCAAATGAGGATGCCACTTGGGAGAGTGAGAAATTTTTGCAGCATCCATCACTTCAGTTGCTTGAGGACAAGCAACATTTTGCTGGGGGAGACTGTAATATTCCTAATTAGCCATGGCTAATTGGAATATTCGATTTTGCTCAATTTTGCCTTCTATAGTTATTTATAAATAAAAAGGTGAGGAAAGGGGGACATAACTCACTTTTTGAATAAAGTCACTCCCTAGTAGCACAACGTTGTAACTTAAAATAGGAGCCAAGGGGACCAAAGGACCACGTAGAGAAGGGGGCCCATGTAGACACTTGGAGGGACTGCGCACATGGAGAGGAACACGTGGCAAGAGAGAGGCTACGTTGGAGGAGGTGGGCCTTAGGGTTTTGAGAGAGGCCAACGCTATAAAGGAGAGAGGAGCCTCCTCATTTTGGCATTCGATTATGTTGCATTTGAACTAGTCACTTCGACTTAGAGCACGCTAGCTGTTTAGCCTGTCTGCGGCACTGTTTAGTGCATCTAGTGTCTCCATTCGGAGATCTCACCCTTAGACCCAGGGGACTTCGAGTGCCTTCTCGGGCAAGGTAGTTTCATCAGTCTTTTGTAGGAGGATTGATCTGTGGAGTTGAGGAGGAACTGAGCATTTCGATGACTGCGCAGTCTTGAGAGAGGAGGACGTAGTCTTTTTTGGTAGGAGCTCCAGATTGGGTTTATGTGGAGGATTTGAGCTTGGAGATTGAACAAGGGATCAGCCCTTGCATATTGGAGGATTTTGGCAGGGTCTCGGGCAGAGTTTTGGAGGATTCTCTTCAGTGGCAGCACAGAGCCTTGAGGGATAGCATAGATCCTCAAGGGGGTGATTTTCGAGGGTCAACTATTTTAGAAAAGCTTTCTGGGCTTTTCTGGGTTTATTGAGCAGAGACTGATTCCAGAGTTTCAACATTTTCTGAGGAGGGGAACAGCCCCAAATCCTCACTTGATTCTAGCAGTAGCAGCACAGCAGTTCTTCGGCAGCTTGGACGCAGTTCAGAGAGAGGCCATTTCCTTACCATTCTAAGTGTATTTCTTCACTTGCCTTGTGCAAGTCGAGGTGCTATCTTTCTGATCACCTCTTGTACTCTTTCCATTACTCAGTAATAAAATGGCTTAGCATTTCTCTCTGCATTTCTTGGGTATCTGCTTATATTCCATGTATACATTATTGTATGTTGCACTATTGTTATTTTTATCTCTTTGAGCTTCCCAACTACTATACCACTTGTGTGTTTTTCTCCTATACTCTTAGACAGAGTCTGGAAAGGGCCAGGTAGACTCCAGATCTCGTCCTCTTTTCAGAGGCGACATATCTGGAAAATGCCCTCCCAGTCCATCTCTGGTTGGAGTTTGCTTGTGTTTGAGGGATATCCCTAAAAAGGGATATTACAAGGGATGTCCAAGGTTCTACTCAAAAATCTCTCTTGAGGATCATATTGACACGGACGAGGGAAGAGATGAGAGCTATTGGACTCCCATCATGTGTAGTACATCATTCCATGCCATGGGCACGCTCAACACCTTCAACAGTTTGCTCATTGCCCTACATTATTCACGAGATGATGTGGTTGTACCAGTGTGCCCCGACCGGCTTTGCATTATATGGCAGTTGATCCAAGGCCCAAAGGAGGTTTGTCTCATCCCTTCATACATGGGAGGCCAAGCACCATCGTCAAAGCCTTCAGTATTGGAGCATCACAAGCTCATACCTCAGTATTGGAGCTTCCCTTAAGAAGTCATACGTTATCACCTAGTACCTCAAACCCCAGAACATCAATTGAAGATGATTGTTTATCTACCGAGACTCCTCCCATCAGTGAAAGCACGTAAAGAGCAAAGAACACTAGCTGTGATGACAGTGGGACATTGTCCCATTGTTATCACACTTACGTTAGCTCTTTGACCCATAGGCTTTCCCTTCTTAGGGCCTGATAGATTGTGGTAACATAAACTACCACATAAAAGTAAATGGCTTGCCACATACAAGGAGGTGATAACAATAGCAAATCTCAATGAGGTTAAGAAGCGAGTGAAGTTGAGAAGAGGAAAAGGAAGGAGAGGTTGCAAAGGTAGGGATGAACTAGTCGAGGAAAGAAAGATCAGATTTAATGAAGCCAGGACCAAAAAACCGAACCAAATATGCAAGAGGGGACAACAATAGAGATGAACAACTAACAGCAAGAAGAGGTGGCAACGCTAGTTGAGATAGCAAATGAAATAGGTGAGAATTGATGACTCCGGAGCACAAATAATGAAGGAAAGAAGAAGAAGTTGGCAATCCTAGTGTTGAACTGGGTAATGCAATAAACAAGTGGAACCAGGCACTGGAGCAATGGTTGTATATGTGATCCCATAGCTGCAGTCTATAGGATGCAACAACCAAGACCAAAGTACCTAATGGGCAAAGGAGAGGCATGGTGATTGGTCCCATCTAAGGACAAGCCATCTCAGGTTGGGCCCTACCTAAGAAGACGACCTAGAGAGACCCATTACTGGTCATGTAGCCTAGGAAACGGGCAAGCAAAAGAAACAAAGAGAGATGATATAGGAGAAAGGGTTCATTAGTCAAAGTATGAATGGGGGTGCTATTAATTTTTTGAGAAACCCTCAAAATATAAGGCCTAGGTTTCTCCCACAATGGTCCCTCCCAAAAACAGAGCATCACTCAACATGGTAGAGCATATTACTTATGGAAACCTTATCAGGCTAGTATAGTCCACAAGCCACTAGAGAAAGGTTAGTACTAGAAGGAATGGATTTCATTCAAAATTCGACGGGTAAGGAAAAGGGAAGAATAGTATGGGAAAGAAAGCATCATGTAGCATTCTTATATCGTACGATGATATGTGAGCATCGAGAGGTGGATCTACTACGACTGATGATTTATGGGAGCACTTGTTGTGTAGCCCTATAATGGTGATCGTTTATTGTACTTTTCCCCACTATCCTATTACCTCAATGCACTCTTTGTTCCCCGGATCAACCATAAAGCAAGGAGCCTAAAAGCGTGGTTTGAATCATCCTTGCACAAAGCAAAGGGAGGTCGTCAAAATTATACTAACCATTGGAAAGGCCAACGTCACCATTCAAGCAACACTATGTAGGCAAAGTGGAATTTTTGACTTCCTATGAAATCAAGTTCATTTTTCAAGGAATGTCAAGCTATTTCTTGATGGAACGTTGTACCCTTGGGTCAAGTCGGACCTCCTTTTGTCAAATAAAACCTATAATTGGTTGGATGTCTCACCTATTTTAAAATTTAACTAACGTAATGAAATAAATTGTAGTTTGACTTAATCGTGAACCATATTGTGGATGAAATGTCAATTATATTTCCAAGCAAAAGGAGGAAATATGTTGAGATCCTAATCCAGAAATAGAGAAATTTCCTTCCTTTGCAAATCATTCTGAATTGTAGAGATCGGTTTTCCATAATGTGAAACATTTTCATGAAATATTTCGTGTTCATCATGAATTATATTTCTTGGTTTATTTCACATATTTCTTAAGGCGATTTGTGGATAACTAAAGAATATTATAAAAACGAACTAGGTCAATCCATTTGAAAGGAAGCTTTGTCACTTGTTGAGGGATGTCTAGGGTTTTACTCTCACATCTCTCGTGTTGGTGTAAGGTGGAGTTTGTTTCTTCTTGTTGGACCATGCCCTAGTGCTCCTCACCAAAGGCATCAGTTTATTTTGCATCATAATTGGGCTATTTGTTGAAGGCTTTTCCCTAAGTATAATCCTTTCTAATAGGGCTTGGTTTCAAAACTTGCGCTTGATTAGGCACGAGCTCATTTAACTTTTGGGGTTCCACCTCTAGCCATAATTCACAAAGATTGATCAACCAACTGAAGAGGGGCATCGATTTAACCCCATAGCCCTAGTGGAAATAAAGTGTGCTCCTTATTCCACCAAACAACCATCTTTTTTTACTAAATTCTGCAATTATCCTTAATTTTTACTATTCAAAAGGCCCTAACAATAGAATAATATATACATAAAATATAAACATAAAAATAAAAAGTAAACCAGTGAGTTTCTTCTCTTTGATGTTCATATAAGATTTCACCGATTACATTTTGATTCTAGACTCGTTAAGCATACCACCTTGTTTAAACCTTCCTTGTTGAATATACTCTAGGTGATCCACATACATGGAATTTTTCCTATGGTGTAATATATTACTATATCGCTGGAGAAAGGTTGTTGAGGTGATAGTGGTGGCTAATCTATTGTTGCCACAAGGTCTGGATCTTCCTGGTGAGGATTTGCACTAGGCCTGCAAAATTTTGTGGTAACAGGCACTTTCAAAGAAATTTTTTGCATCAATTCATGACAAAATAGGGTTGGATACAATATGCAATTTGCAACTTTGTTGGTCCAGTCATACTTAAACCAATAGCCCTCCAAATTTGGATTTTAGACCCGATAGTCATAATTCTAATTTAAACATTATTGTTTCCTTTCAACCACTCTCAAAAATAAAAAAATCCCGTCCTTTTATTTTCTATTTGCATAAATCTACAATATAGATCATGAAATATCACAAATCATATTAATCCTAAGTCTAAAACACTTTGAAATTATTATCATTCATTAGACTTAGTTTCTTTTATGTATTTACCCCTTTGTCACAGAACAATTGGCCTAAAATGTGTGAAGAAGATACTAAGGTTACACTAGGTATCACTCTTCCATTACCCCTAGGGTCTATCTTGTACCTTCCTTTAGCCCTAGTGTCTCACTTGTATATATAAGGCATTGTCATTTAAAGGGAGGGCTTTGGGTGGTAATACAAAGCCATAACTACAATGCAAAATATCAAAAAGATAAATGAAAATAGAAAGCAAAGCGAGAACAATTAGAAGATCCATACTTGTACTTGATGGCAGTTGATGATGTAGGAGCTTGTTGAATCACACGAGATACAAGTGTCATAATCTTAGTGCCAAAAAAGCATGTTACCCACCAAAAGCGGGTGACCCATAGAGAAAAATTTATCCTAGATCTCTCTTCAACCAACAGCTGGTAGCCCCTGAAAGCCACCAGTGTAGCTGATACATTGTGCCATTTGATCTCTACTCCCTGCATCAGTCATGTGTTCCCCCACCCATATTTTGAGAACATATGTTTGAAGGTGGGCTATCCAACCCAAAAGGTATGTTTTTCATTGCCTAATCAGGAGCTTATGCTTGTTTTCCCTTGGGCATCCTAGGTATGGATTATTGACTGACTTGTAAAACATGAAGGGTTTTGACTGTAGTTTTGTTCCCTCACCTCAAATGGGGGATTAATCCTCAATCCTAGTCCCATGGGATCTCCCCTAATGCCCTATGGCTTTAGGAAGGGCACTACTTGGGAAACCTTGATTTTGGTAGCATGGTCTTGTTTTCCCCATCCACATCTTTCACTCCCCTCCGCACATTAAAACCCTTATTTCATCATATTCACACAAGGCACACAAGGCATTGGCACACCCCCTCCCCTTGTCCACATGTCTAGGTTGGCACTGGAAATGTTGCCTCGGAGGTTGATGTAGTTAAAAGCATATCATGACCACAAGCAAGAAACAAAAGAAAAAGAATATTATAAAATCCAATTGATGGTCGGGAAATTTAATATAGCACATGGACAAAACTCGAGCATGGGCTCTACCCTTTATTATGGCCATCACCCTAGAGTCTAGGGCCCTATGAGTGCCCCAAAATCATTGAGGAACCCATGCACGTCCCAACCCCTAGTGGGAAATGAACTGCCCCACCGTAAGGGGGTAATAATTGACTATATCATACACAAAATGCTCTCATTTCCCTGAGCCCTAACCAATAATACAAAAAAAAAAAATCAAGAAAAGGAAAAAGGAAAATAAAGAAGGGTGGCAAAACAAAGGATTGGGTAACTCATGTATCCACGATTACTCCCTCCTACACCTATACACCTAAATTATCATCATTGCCATCCTTGAACAGATGGCATTTGGACTTGAGATATTCGACTGCCCATCCATTCATCATCATTCACGTGACACCTATCAATTAAAGGATGTACCAGGCCCCTGTCTTCCCCCTTAGGAATTGGGAACACCTAATAGGGTTGTTTATTATCCACTCCTACCTAGGGAGGTAACACTGGACTATAAAGGAAGCCCACTATGAATTCTCAATGTGCCCTTGATAAACAAGATTGGTTCACTTAGATGTACCAATGAATTATTGTACCTAATTGTGAGGATGCGCATTGGATATTATAGGTAATTGGCAGGTGGTTTCATCATGCGTTGGGCAACTTAACTGGGGCCCAAGTCCACTAGAGGATCATATTGACCCCCTCGGGTGAACCATTGAGAGCCATGGGACTCCCATCATGTGTAGAGCATCATTTCATGCCATGGCCACCCTCAACACCTTCAATAATCTACTCATTTCCCTACATTATTTACGAGACGATGCGCTTGGACTAGTGTGCCCAGGCTGGCTTAGCATTATATGGTAGCTGATCTCATATAAATAAAACTCAACTTCTTTCATATTTGATCATCATCATCTTTGACCCGTAGTCTTTCCCTTCTTAGGGCCTGCTAGATTGTGTGGTAGCACAACCTACAACATAAAAGTAAATGGCTTGCCACATACAAGGAGGCAATAACAATAGCAAATCTCAATGAAGGCTGAGAAGCGAGTGAAGGTGAGAAGAGGAGAAGGAAGGAGAGGCGGAAAAGTTAGGGAAGAACGAGTGAAGGAAAGAGAGATCAAAGTTACAAAAGCCAGGACCAAAAAACTAAACCAAATACGCAAGAGGGGACAACAATAGAGATGAGCAACTGAAGCCAAGAAGAGGTGGAAACACTAGTTGAGAGAGAAAATGAAAGAGGTGAGAATTGAAAACTCTGGATCATAAATCGTGAAGGAAAGAAGAAAACTCTGACAATGCTAGTGTTGAACTAGGGAATGCAATAGACGCGTGGAAGCAAGCATTGGGGCAATGGTTGGAGATGTGATCCCATAGCTGCAGTCTATAGGATGCAACAACCAAGATCAAAGTCCCTAATAGGAAAAGGAGAGGCATGATGATTGGTCCCATCCAAGGAGAAGCCATCTCAGGTCAGGCCCTACCTAAGAAGATGACCTAGAGAAACCCATTAGTAGTGATGTAACCTAGGAAAGGTGAAAACAAATGAAACAAAGAAACAAACAGAGAGGATATAGGAGGAGGAATTCCCCAAGTTGATTATGAAGTAAAGAAGTATAAAGGAGAAAGGGTTCATGAGTAAAAGTATGAGTAAAGGGTCCTATTAAATGAAAAATCAAAATTGGGGATATTACATTTTCAAAGTTTCAAATCATCACATAAAGCTTCTTTAGAGCTCCCACCGCATCTTCTGGAATCTAGACCTTAGGGATACCTATTATCATTGCAAATCTCAAACCCTAAATCATGATCTCCTAGGTATTTTTTGGAGAGCCTTTAGCTTCCATGAGGCATTGAGCCATCATTATATCTCTCCTAGTGATTCCCGTCCTACCTGGATGACTCCCATCAGTGAAAGTCCATAAAAGGCAGGGTGCCTTGACTGAGGTGACAGTGGGTCATTGTCCCATTGTTGTCACTTAGTCTAGTAGTTGTCCCTTAGGTTTCCATTCGCTAGGGCCCCACTAGATTGTGTGGTAACAATACCCTTAGGTTAATTAGGACCTCCTTTGGTCAAATCAAACCACTAATTGGTTGAACATATCGCCTATTTTGAGAATTTTAAGTAATGTAATCAAATAACTTGTAATTTGACTTAGTCGTGAAGCATATTGTGGATGAAAAGTCAATTGTTTTTTCAAGCAAAAGGAGAAAAGATGTTGAGATCCTAATCTATAAATACAGAAACCTCCCTCCTTTGTAGATCATCATAAATTGTTGAGATCATTTCTCCATAATGTGAAACATTTTCAGGATGTCTTTGGTGTTCATCATGAATTATCTTCCTTGGTTGATTTCACATATTTCTTAAGGCGATTTGTGGATAACTAAAGAGTACTACAAAAACTAACTAGATCAATCGATTTGAAGGGAAACTTGGTCACTTGTTGAGGGATGTCCAAGGTTCTACTCGCTAATCTCTCTCGCGAATCATATTGACACCCCCGGGGGAAGAGTTGAGAGCCACTGGACTCCCATCATGTGTAGTGCATCATTCCATGCCATGGGAACCCTCAACACCTTCAACAGTCTGCTCATTGCCCTACATTATTCACGAGATGATGTGGTCGGACCAGTGTGCCCCGACCAGCTTTGCATTATATGGCAGTGGATACAAGGCCCGGAGGAGGTTTGTCTCATCCCTTGATACATGGGACAGACAGCACCATCGTCAAAGCCCTCGGTATTGGAGCATCACATGTTATTTTATCATCAAGAGACCCATTTGACCAGTTTTCATGCCCCATACTCACTTTGGGGCCCCACATGATGACTTCAATGGAGACCAAGGGGCCATCCCCTTGTTTATGATTTATGGAGCCCTCTCACACACTTTGGCACCAAGAGGACTCCACGTGGCCCTCAAATGGCCTCACATCAGCATGACATCATCAATTTGGCTAACAATCGGATGATTATTTCATAAAATGAAATAGATACATGGTCGGCTTATGATCAAGGCATGTATTTTGCATATTTTTATAATGTTAGGGGCCTTGGGCAAATAATTTGACCTACTAGGTCTCATATAAATAGAACTCAACTTCATTTGTAATGCATCATCATCACACTTGGGAATTTCAGCCTACTTGGAAAATCCACACTTTATCTTTGGATTAGCATCATCATCACCATAGTTTTGTTCCCTCACCTCAAATGGGGACTCAATCCTCAATCCTAGTCCCATGGGATCTCCCCTATTGCCCTATGGCTTTAGGAACGGCACTACTTGGGAAACCTTGATTTTGGTAGCACGATCCTGTTTTGCCCATCCACATTTTTCACTCCCCTCCGCACATTAAAACCCTTATTTCATCATATTCAAACAAGGCACAAAAGGCACTTGCACACCCCCTCCCCTTGTCCACATGTCTAGGTTGGGCCTAGAAATGTTGCCTCGAAGGTTGATGTAGTTAAAATAATGTTAAAAGCATATCATGGCCACAAGCAAGAAACAAAAGAAAAATAATATTATAAAATGCAAATGATGGTCGGGACATTTAATATAGCACATGGGCAAAAGTCGAGCATGAGCTCTACCCTTTATCATGGCCATCACTCTAGTTCCTAGGGCCCTATGAGTGCCCCAAAATCATTGAGGAACCCATGCACGTCCCAACCCCTGGTGGGAAATGAACTGCCCCACCTGAAGGGGGTAATAATTGACTATCATACACAACATGCTCTCATTTCCCATAGCCTCGACCAGTAATACAAAAAAAATCAAGAAAAGGCAAAAAGAAACTAAAGAAGGGTGGCAAAACAAACAATTGGGTAACTCATGTATCCACGATTCCTCCCTCCTACACCGATACACCCAAACAACCATCATTGCCATCCTTGAACCCATGGCATTTGGACTGGAGACATTCGAGTCCCCACCCATTAATCATCATTCACGTGACACCTATCAATTAAAGGATGTACCAGGCACCTGTCTTCCCTCTTAGGGACTAGGAATACCTATAGGGTTGTTTATTACCCACTCCTACCTAGGGAGGTAACAATAAACTTATAAAGGAAGCTCACTATGAAGTCTCAATGTGCCCTTGATAAACAAGCGTGGTTCACTTAGATGTACAAATGAACTATTGTACCTAATTATGAGGATGCACATTGGATATTATAGGTAATTGGTAGGTGCTTTCATCATGGGTTGGGCAAATTAAGTGGGGCCCAAGTCCACTAGAGGATCATATTGACACCCTCGGGTGAAGCGTTGAGAGCCATGGGACTCCCATCATGTGTAGAGCATCATCCCATGCCATGGGCACCCTCAACACCTTCAACAATCTACTCATTTCCCTAAATTATTCAGGAGATGACGCGCTTGGACCAGTGTGCCAAGGTTGGCTTAGCATCATATGGCAGTTGATCTCATATAAATAAAACTCAACTTCATTCGTATTGGATCATCATCACACTTGGGAACTTCGACCTTCTTGCCAAATCCAAACTTTTTCTTTGAGTCATACAAGAGATGCAAGTGTCGTAATCTTAGTGCTAAAAAAGCATGTTAACCACCAAAAGTGGGTGACATATAGGAGAAAAATTTCTCCTAGATCTCTCTTCAGCCAACATCGAGTATCCTCTGAAAGCCACCAGTGTAGCTAATACATTGTGCCATTTGATCTCTGCTCCCTGCATCAGTCATGTGTCCCCTTGCCCATATTTCAAGAACAAATGTTTGAAGGTGGGCTATCCAACCCAAAAGATATATTTTTCATTGCGTAATCCAGAGCTTATGCTTGTTTTCCCTTGGGCATCCTTGGTACGGATTATTGAATGACTTGGAAAAAACGAAAGGCTTTGACTGTAGTTTTTTCCCCTCACCTCAAATGGCGGGTTAAACCTAAATCCTAGTCCAGTGGGATCACCCCTATTGCCCTATGGCTTTAGGAAGAGCACTACTTGGGAAACCTAGATTTTGGTAGGACATTCATGTTTTCCCCATCCACATTTTTCACTCCCCTCTGCACATTAAAACCCTTATTTCATCATATTCACACTAGGCACTGGCAAACCCCCTCCCCTTGTCCACATGTCTAGGTTGGGCCTGGAAAGGTTGCCTCAGACGTTGATGTGCTTAGAAGAATGTTAAAAGCATATCATGGCCACAAGCAAGAAACAAAAGAAAAAGAATATTATAAAATGCAAATGACGGTCGGGACATTTAATATTAGCACATGGGCAAAAGTGGAGCATGAGCTCTACCCTTTATTATGGCCATCACCCTAGTTCCTAGGACCCTATGAGTGCCCCAAAATCACTGAGGAACCCATGCATGTCCCAACCCCTAGTGGGAAATGAACTGCCCCACCTTAAGGGGGTAATAATTGACTATATCATAAACAACATGCTCTCATTTCCTAGAGCCCCGACCAGTGATACAAAAAAAAATCAAGAAAATGCAAAAGGAAAATAAAGAAGGGTGGCAAAAATAAGGATTGGGTAACTCATGTATACACGATTTCTCCCTCCTACACCTATACACCCAAATAATCATCATTGCCATCCTTGAACCCATTGAATTTGGACTTGAGACATTCGAGTCCCCATCCATTCATCATCATTCAAGTGACACCAATCAATTAAAGGATGTATCAGGAACATATCTTCCCCCTTAGGGACTGGGAATATCTAATAGGATAGTTTATTACCGACTCCTACCTAGGGTGGTAACACCAAACTTATAAAGGAAGCCCACTATGAAGTCTCAATGTGCCCTTGATAAACAAGCTTGCTTCACTTAGATGTACCAATGAATTATTGTACCTAATTGTGAGAATGCGGATTGGATATTATAGGTAATTAGCAGGTGGTTTCATCATGGGTTGAGCAACTTAAGTGGGGACCAAGTCCACTAGAGGATCATATTGACACCCTCGGGTGAAGCGTTGAGAGCCATGTGACTCCCATCATGTGTAGAGCATCATTCCATGCCATGGCCACCCTCAACACCTTCAACAATCTTCTCACTTCCCTACATTACTCACGAGATGATGTGCTTGGATCAGTGTGCCCAGGCTGGCTTAGCATTATATGGCAGTTGATCTCATATAAATAAAACTCAACTTCATTCATATTTGATCATCATCACACTTGGGAACTTTTGCCTTCTTGGCAAATCCAAACTTTTTCTTTGGGTTAGTGATTAGATGTCTTGGATGCATTTTGATATTTGGAGCTGAAATTTGATTTTATTTACAACTATCTCTTGATTTCTAGATTGTAATATTCATAATTAGCCATGGCTAATTGGAATATTCGATTTTGCTTATTTTTGCCTTCTATAGTTATTTATGAATAAAAAGGTGAGGGAAAGGGGGCGTGACTCACTTTTAGAATAAAACTCACTTCCTAGTAGCACAATGTTGTGACTTAAAGGGGGGCCAAAGGGGGACACAAAGATGGAGCCCATGCAGACACTTGGAGGGACTGTGCAGAAGGGAAGAAACACGTGGCAAGAGAGGAATTACGTTGGAGAAGGTGGGCCTTCGGATTGAGAGAAGCAAAGGCTATAAAGGAAAGAGGAGCTTCCTCATTTTGGCATTCGATTATGGGCATTTGAGCTAGTCACTTCGACTTAGAGCACGCTGCCTGTTTAGCTAGTCTGCAGCACTGTTTAGTGCATTGAGTGTCTCCATTCGGAGATCTCACCCTTAGTCCCGGGTGACTTCGAGTGCCTGCTCGGGCAAGGTATTTACATCAGCATTTTTGTAGTAGTTTCATCAGCATTTCTGGTAGGAGGATTGAGCATCTTGGAGAACTACGTAGCACTGAGAGGGATGACGCAGTTCTTTCTGGCAGGAGTCTGGATTAAGGGTTTGCAGTAGGATTTGTGCTGGGAGACTGAGCAGGGGATCAACCCTTGCATATTAGAGGGTTTTGGCAGAGGTTTCAGGCAGATTACTAGAGAGTTTCATTCAGTGGCAGCACAGAGCATTGAGGGACTGCGTAGAACCCCAAGGAGGTGATTTTCGGGGGTCGGCCATTTCAGAAAAGCTTTCTAGGTTTTTTTGGGTCTCTTGAGTAGAGTCCGATTCCAGAGTTTCAGCCTTTTATGAGGAGGGGAATAGCCTCAAATCCTCATTTGATTTCCAGCAGCAGCAACTGGGACGCAGATTATAGAGAGGCCATTCCTTTGCTATTCTGAGTGTATTTCTTCACTTGCCTTGTGCAAGTCGAGGTGCCATCTTTCTGATCACCTCCTTTACTCATTCTATTGCTCAGTATAATAAAATGGCTTAGCATTTCTCTCTGCATTTCTTGAATATCTGCTTAGATTTTACATTTATATTATTATATATTGCACCACTGTTATTTTTATCATTTTGAGCTTCCCGGTTATTATATCATTTGTACGTATTTGGTTGGAGTTACTGGGGTTTGGAGAATATCTCTGAAACGGGATATTACAGTGGTATCAGAGCATAGATCTGGCTCAACCTGTGGAGCTAGCAATCTATGACACCGGGGGAAAAACCCTACATCTGTTACAGAGGTAGGAGATACAGAGACACTGGGCGTAGGTTGGAGAACACCTACGGAGAGGGAGACTGTATTCCAATGGCGGACGCAGAGCAGGAGGAGCCTGTGGTGGATGCAGAGTAGAAGGATCCGATGGCAGACGAGGATGGGAAGAGATTTGCGGATATGCTCCTCAAATCAGTGCAGGATCTGTCGAGGCAAATTGAGGTGATGGGGCAGAGATTCACGACAGTAGAGGCTAGACAGCGTGAGAGCCCACGGGTTTTCCAGGTTGGTGAGGGATTGGGTACATCCCACCATTTTCCAGAGCAGCATGATACTACTCAGCAGGTGGCCTCACATGCCCCTACACGCTCTACCATGCCCACTTTCTTAGGAGTAGATACGAGGGTCGGAGCCCAGCAGGAGGCAGAGCCCGGTCATATGGGCAATTATTTTGCAGAGTACCAGGCCTATGGGCAAGAGTTCGGGGAGGCTCTCTCATTCAGAGACTTTGTTCAGCTCCAACGAGATAGTAGACCCCGCGACCATCATAGAGGGTACTGGCATTACCATGATGGTGACACGCACCGTGCAGCGAGTAGATTCCACTTGCCTACGTTTAATGGTTCATCAAACAGTTCGGCAAAGTCTTGGGTGGAGAAGCTGGACATTTACTTCCAGCTTAACCAAATGTCGGAGACAGAGGCCATCAAGGTGGCAACATTGCATTTGGATGGTGAGGCTCAGGATTAGTGGTTTCATGGGATGGTTACACTCGGACACTCCACAGTGATGACATATGCCGAGTTCACCAGGAGATTGAAGGAGCGATTTGATTGAAGGGATCCAGAGCAGCATTTTGTTGAGCTGACGAGGCTCAAACAGACAGGGAGCCCAGAGACCTACATCGCAGATTTCTTGAGGGTCTCAGTGATGGTGCCGGTCTATCCACGGCACGGAGGATTTATATGTATGTTGAGGGGTTAGTAGAGCCACTTCGGGGTTTAGTCCGATCCACTAGACCAGCCACACTCCAGGACGCTATTAGCAGGACCCGGGACTTACAGGATGTCTTACCCAGGACCCGGACACCTTACCCCCAGAGATAGACTTTCCAGTCTAAGGGGAAGGATGTGAGGATTCCACCTCCAAAGGGGAATCCAGGACGAGCACAGATTGACGATGATGCCAGGAGGGAGCTGAAGAAAAAGCGGTTGTGCTTCACCTATCAGAAGCCATAGGCACCCGGACATAGATGTGCTGCTAGCAAAGCACATTTTATTGAGGTCTTCTCCGAGAGCAGTGGGGAAGAGGATGATGAGGATGATGTGGAGGCAGGAGATAGTCATGCCGTGCAGGGACCTTTGCCACCTCCACCGCCAGCAGCAGGTGGTGCATCTTTTGCACCTACTGGAGGGGCCCTTGCAGCATTGCGAGGAGTTCCCAAGTATTTGACGCTACGCGTACGGGGGACAGTACGTGGCCAGCGAGTATCAGTTTTGGTTGACAGTGGGGCAACCCACAACTTCATCAATGCACAGATGGTTGAGCAGAGAGGTATACAGACAGAGAGCTTTGATGGGTTTTCAGTTTTGGTCCCAGGAGATCAGACCATGATGTGTGCTTGTTATGTTCCAGAGCTATCAGTGACGATGGGCACCTGTACACTGACTGACCACTTTTTCATGGTCGATATTCCTGACACCAACATGATACTAAGTGTTCAGTGGCTTATCACTCTAGGGAAGGTCACGACAGATTGGAAGACCCTAGAGATGGAGTGGGATGATGAGAAGACAGGGAGGCATGAGAAGATACGGGGACAGCACACATATCTGCCTCAGAATGTTTTGGCTCATCGGATGGAGGCAATCTTCCGGAAGGGAGACGTAGAGTGGGCAGTGGAGCTGCGTGCATCAGAGGCAGGGACTACAGGGCAGACGGTACATCCAGAGATACAGTCCATCCTTGACCGGTATGCCATAGTGTTTGGGGAGATTCCGCCGGGACAGCCACCGGATCGGGGATTTGAGCACGCCATCGAGCTTGAGAAGGGCACACAGGCAGTGATTACCACCCCCTATAGGCACCTCAAGGCCTATCGGGATGAGATTGAGCAGGCTATCCAGGAGTTGTTGGGTCTTAGGCACATTCAGCCGAGCACGAGTCCTTTCGCTTCTTCTGTGGTGTTGGTGAAGAAGAAGGACGGCACATTGAGAATGTGCATTGACTATAGGGCCCTGAACAAGAAGACACTGAAGAACAGATACCCCATACCCAGGATCGACGAGTTGATGGATGAGTTGAGAGGAGCACGGTTCTTCTCAAAGATTGATTTGAGATTTGGGTACCATCAGATTCGCATGAGGGAACAAGACATTCCCAAGACCGCCTTCATGTGTCACTATGGGCACTTTGAGTTCTTGGTGATGCCCTTTGGGCTAACCAACGCCCCCCCACATTTCATTCCTACATGAATCACATCTTCCACAGTCACTTGAGGAAGTTTGTGTTGGTATTCTTTGATGACATTCTCATTTACAGCAGGACTTTGGAGGAGCATCTCCAGCACATTGAGACAGTGTTACGTATCTTGCAGGAGCAGCAGTTCTAAGCCAAACTCTCCAAGTTTGAGTTTGGGTTGACGGAGATGTTGTATTTGGGGCACATCATAAGGCTGGACGAAGTGAGAGTCCACGAGGAGAAGATCAGGGCCATTAGAGAGTGGCCAAAGCCGAGGAACGTGACAGAACTCCGAGGATTCATTGGCATTTGTACTTACTTCTGGAAGATCGTCAAGAGTTTCTCACAGCTTGCTGCACCCCTGACAGCTTTGACAAGGAAGGGGGCTTTCGGTTGGTCGGATACAGCGCAGCGAGCCTTTGACAGGCTCAAGGAGGTTATGAGCCGCTACCCAGTGCTTGCATTGCCAGATTTCACGCAGCCATTTGTTTTGGAGTGTGACGCGTCGGGAGAGGGGATCGTAGTATTGATGCAGGGAGGTCACCCTATAGCCTATGAGAGCTGGAAGCTCCTTCCGCATGAGAGGTTGTATTCTATATACAACAAGGAGATGCTGGCCATCATGCATGCATTGGCCAAGTTCCGACAGTATTTAGTGGGTAACAGGTTTAGAGTGAGGACTGATCACAACAACCTCAGATTATTTTTGGAGCAGAAGCAGCTACAGGGGAGGCAACAGAAGTGGATCAACAAGATCCAAGCATATGACTTTGACATTGAGTATGTCAAGGGTAAGAACAACGTGTTAGTAGATGCTCTTTCACGTAGACCAGCCACGTTGTCTCTTATGAACTTGGACACAGACTAGAGGGCTCAACTCTTAGTAGAGTACTCCAAGGACAAGTTTGCATGTGAGGTTTTAGATGGGCAGGTGGCGGATGACAGGTACAGGGTGGTCGATGAGATCATCTACTACAGGGATCGGATCTTCTTGACTGAGGGATCTCAGCTCAAGAAGAAGATACTCCAGGCATCTCATGATTCACCATTGGCCGGCCATCAGGGGTTTACCAAAACCTACAAGGCCATCAGAGAGAGGTTCTCATGGAAGGGCCTCAAGGAGGACGTACTCCAACATATCCGGGAGTGCGACGTTTGCCAGAGGAACAAGGGGAGATGAGCCATCCCGCGGGTTTATTGCAGCCCCTTCCCATTCCGAAGGGGAAATGGGAGAGTATTTCGATGGACTTCATCACAGGGTTGCCCATGGTACAGGGCAAGGATTGTATCTTTGTCGTCATTGACTGACTGACGAAGTACGCACATTTCTTTGCCATATCCACACACTACACAGCAGCACAGGTGGCCGAGCTGTTCTTCAAAGAGGTCTTCATGCTACATGGTCTTCCTAAGACCATCGTCACTGACAGAGACAGCTATTTCATGGGTGGGTTTTGGCAGGAGCTTTTTCGGCTAGTGGGGACGGAGTTGACACCGACCACCAGTTATCACCCACAGACAGACGGACATACAAAGATAGTTAACAAGTCGCTGGAGGGCTACTTGTGTAACTATGTCAATGGGCAACAGAGAGCATGGTTGAAGTGGCTACATCTAGGGGAGTACTGCTACAACACTACACATCACATGTCCATTGGTATGTCACCATTCTCTGCTTTGTATGGGTATCAACCTTTATCTTTTGTTGACATGATGTTTGGTGATAGCAAGGCTCCGAGAGCCAAGATTTGGATCCAAGAGAGTCAGGATATCCTCCGAGCTCTCAAGGATAACATGGCTACCGCGTAGAACCAGCAGAAGCTGTATGCTGATAGGGGTCGGGTGGAGAGACAGTTTGAGGTAGGGGACATGGTCTACCTACGATTACAACGGACAGTCGTCACTGAAGCAGAAAGGGGCTGAGAAGCTCAAGCCCCGCTTTTATGGGCCATACAGGGTGATACGCAGGATTGGACAGCTTGCGTATGAGTTAGAGCTGCCCCAAGGCAGCAAGATTCATAACGTTTTTCATGTATCATGCCTGAAGAAGGCATTGAGGCAGCAGGTGATAGTGACAGATGAGCTACCACCCGAGAGGCAGGTGCGGAGTAGGACGGTCCGGGAATTCTTGGTGAGGTGGAAGAATTTTCCGGATGAGGATGCCACTTGGGAGAGTGAGAAAATCTTACAGCGTCCATCACTTCAGTTGCTTGAGGACAAGCAACATTTTGCCAGGGGAGACTGTAATATTCCTAATTAGCCATGACTAATTGGAATATTCTATTTTTCTTATTTTTTCCTTCTACAGTTATTTATGAATAAAAAGATGAGGGAAAGGGGACATGACTCACTTTTAGAATAAAAGTCACTTCCTAGTAGCACAACGTTGTGAATTAAAGGGGAGCCAAGGGGGCCAAAGGGGGACACAGAGATGGAGCCCACGCAGACACTTGGAGGGACTGCGCAGAAGAGAAGAAACACGTGGCAAGAGAAGAATTACACTGGAGAAGGTGGGCCTTGGGATTGAGTGAGGCAAAGGCTATAAACGAGAGAGGAGCTTCCTCATTTTGGCATTCGATTATGTGCATTTGAGCTAGTCACTTCGACTTAGAGCACGCTGGCTATTTAGCTAGTCTGCAACACTGTTTAGTGCATTGAGTGTCTCCGTTCGGAGATCTCACCCTTAACCCGGGGGGACTTCGAGTGCCTGCTTGGGCAAGGTATTTCCATCCACATTTTTGCAGTAGTTTCATCTGCATTTCTGGCAAGAGGATTGAGCATCTTGGAAGGCTGCGCAACACTGAGAGGGATGACGCAGTTCTTTTTGGCAGGAGTCTGGATTGAGGGTTTGCAGTAGGATTTGTGCTAGGAGATTGAGCAGGGGATCAACGCTTGCATATTGGAGGGTTTTGGCAGAGGTTTCAGGCAGATTACTGGAGAGTTTCATTCAGTGGCAGCGCAGAGCATTGAGGGACAGCGTAGAACCCCAAGGGGTGATTTTCAGGGGTCAGCCATTTCAGAAAAGCTTTCTGGGTTTTTCTGGGTCTCTTGAGTAGAGTCTGTTTCTAGAGTTTCAGCCTTTTATGAGGAGAGGAACATCCCCAAATCCTCATTTGATTTCCAGCAGCACGGCAGTTCTCGAGCAGCTGGGACGCAAATCAGAGAGAGGCCATTCCTTTGCTATTCTGAGTGTATTTCTTCACTTGCCTTGTGCAAGTCAAGGTGCCATCTTTCTGATCACCTCCTGTACTCATTCTATTGCTCAGTATAATAAAATGGCTTAGCATTTCTCTCTGCATTTCTTGAGTATCTGCTTATATTTTACGTTTATATTATTATATATTGCACCACTGTTATTTTTATCATTTTGAGCTTCCAAGTTATTATATCATTTGTACATATTTGGTTGGAGTCACTGGGGTTTGGAGAATATCTTTGAAACAGGATATTACATGGATGGATATATCATATTGTCATTTGGTAAGTGCCTCTTCTTGATGTCTCATACTTAAGAAATGTCTAATGTATGGAATTGTTGCAGCTAGATTAATGTTATATTGTGCACTAATTGTTGAAGATTTATTTTGAAAGCTATTTGGTTGGCAAATTGCACATGTAACTCATAGCATGACATGAGATGAATGTTCATAGTGGATGAAATTTTGTTTTTCCTCCATAAAACTCAAGAATATTTGAGTGGGTAATTGTTAAGGGTTGGTAGCTAGGGCATCAATCCTTGAGCACCTTAAAGGCAATTATGGAAAATCTGAAGCATTTAGGACTCCATATACCCAAAGGAGAAGGCACTGCTCCAAACTATTTCGTGATTAAATTTTTCGTTCTCCATATTTTCTTCTCCCAAAGCTCTGGTCCCCTCTTCTTGGACAGCTAGCTTAGGGCATAGAGTGAAATTCCCGAAAGAGTGAAAGGGTGGATTCCGATATAATAGACTTCAAGCTTAGGGTCTGAGTGACAAGTCCTCAAAGTTTGAGAAGCATCGCTTGTGTTTACGAAAATAAAAACTCTTGCCCAAGGTGTGCCCTAAAAGATAAACCCTAGTTTGCATTTCCTTGACTTGGGGTCTTATGAAAATTCATTGGAATAAATCACAAGAAGCACATTCTTCTCCTTGCCTTGATCTCGGGAGTACCTTTAACCATGATAATTCACAAAACCGTAGATCTCGTGCAAGTTTCTTCTAGGTCACCCTTTTGGATTGCCATACTATCACATAAAGCTTCCCTTAAGAAGTCCTACCTCATCGCCTAGTACCTCAAACCCTACAAATATCAATTAAAGGTGATTTTTATCTACCGAAACTCCTCCCACTGGTGAAAGTCCATAAAGAGCAGGGAACATTGTTTGTGTAACAGTGGGACATTTTCCCATTGTTATCACTTAGTCTAGCTCTTTGACCCTTAGTCTTTCCCACCTTAAGGCCTGCTAGATTGTGTGGTAACACAACCTACAACATAAAAGTAAATGACTTGCCACATACAAGGAGGCGATAACAATAGCAAATCTCAATGAAGACTGAGAAGCGAGTGAAGGTGAGAAGAGAAGAAGGAAGAAGAGGCAGCAAAGGTAGGGAAGAACGAGTGGAGGAAAGAGAGATCAAAGTTATAAAAGTCAAGACCAAAAGACTGAACCAAATACACAAGAGGGGACAACAATAGAGATGAGCAATTGAAGCCAAGAAGAGGTGGAAACACTAGTTGAGATAGCAAATGAAAGAGGTGAGAATTGACAACTTTGGAGCAAAAATAGTGAAGGAAAGAAGAAAAAGTTGACAATGCTAGTGTTGAACAAGGGAATGCAATAGGCTCGTGGAAGCAAGCATTGGGGAAATGGTTGGAGATGTGATCCCATAGCTGCAGTCCATAGGACACGACAACCAAGGAGAAGCCATCTGAGGTCGGGCCCTAACTAAGAAGACGACCTAGAGAGTCCCATTAGTGGTGATGTAACCTAGGAAAGGTGAAAACAAATGAAACAAAGAGAGAGCTTATAGGAGGAGGAATTCCCCAAGTTGATTATGAAGTAAAGAAGTATAAAGGAGAAAGTGTTCACGTGTAAAAGTATGAGTAAAGTGTCCTATTAAATGAAAAAGTAAAAATTGGGGATATTACATTTTCAAAGATTCAAATCATCACATAAAGCTTCTTTAGAGCTCGCACCGAACCGTCTGGAATCTTGACCTTACGCATACCTGTTTTCATTGCAAATATCAAGCCCTAAATCATGATCTCCTAGGTATTTTTTGGAGAGCCTTTAGCTTCCATGAGGCATTGAGCCATCATTATATCTCTCCTTGAATGGGCTTAATGGTATCACTTCACACCTCAATCATTGACCTATTCATTCCTAGTGATTCCCTTCCTACCGAGATGACTTCCATCAATGAAAATCCATAAAAGTCAGGGTGCCATGACTAAGGTGACAGTGGGTCATTGTCCCATTGTTGTCACTCAGTCTAGTAGTTGTCCCGTAGGTTTCCCTTCACTAGGGCCCTACTAGATTGTGTGGTAACAATATCCTTAGGTTAATTAGGACCTCCTTTGGTCAAATCAAACCACTAATTGGTGGAACATCTCGCTTATTTTGAGAATTTTAAGTACTGTAATGAAATAACTTGTAGTTTGACTTAGTCGTGAAGCATATTGTGGATGAAAAGTCGATTGTTTTTTCAAGCAAAAGGAGGAAAGATGTTGAGATGCTAATCTATAAATAGAGAAACCTCCCTCCCTTGCAAATCATTATAAATTGTTGAGATCATTTCTCCATAATGCGAAACATTTTCATGAAATCTTTGGTGTTCATCATGATTTATCTTCCTCGGTTGATTTCACATATTTCTTAAGGCGATTTGTGGATAACTAAAGAATACTACAAAAACTAACTAGATCAATCCATTTGAAGGGAAACTTTATCACTTGTTGAAGGATGTTCGAGGTTTTACTCACACATCTCTCCTGAGGATCATATTGACACCCCTAGGGGAACAGTTGAGAGCCATTGGACTCCCTTCATGTGTAGTGCATCATTCCATGCCATGGGCAACCTCAACACCTTCAACAGTCTACTCATTGCCCTAAATTATTCACGAGATGATGTGGTTGGACCAGTGTGCCCTGACCGGCTTAGCATTATATAGCAGTTGATCCAAGGCCCAGAGGAGGTTTGTCTCATCCCTTGATACATGAGAGGGCAAGCACCATCGTCAAAGCCCTCAATATTGGAGCATCACATGATATTTTATCATCAGGTGACCCATTTGACCAGTTTTCGTGCCCCAAACACACTCTGGGGCCCCACATAGTGACTTCAATGGAGACAAAGGGGCCATCCCCTTGTTCATGATTTATGAGCCCTCTCACACACTTTGGTACCAAAAGGACCCCACATGGCCCTCCAATGGCCTGACATCAGCATGACATCACCAATTTTGCTAACAGTCAGAGACTCGGATGATTATTTCATAATATGAAATAGATACATGGTTGGTTTGTGACCAAGGCATGTATTTTGCACATTTTTATAATGTTAGGGGCCTTGGGCAAATAATTTGACCTACTAGGTCTCATATAAATATAACTCAACTTCATTTGTATTGGATCATCATCACACTTGGGAATTTTGGCCTACTTGGCAAATCAACATTTTTTCTTTGGATTAGCTATTGGATGTCTTGGATGCATTTTGATATTTGGAGCTGAAATTTGATTTTATTTGGAGCTATCTCTTGATTTGTGGATGGATATGTCATATTGTTAGCTTGTAAGTGCCTCTTGTTGAAGTTTTATCCTTGAAAAATGTCTAATATATGGAATTGTTGCAACTAGATTAATGTTATATTGTGCCCTAATTGTTGAAGATTTATTTTGAAAGCTATATGGTTCGCAATTGCACATGCTAGTCATAGCATGACATGTGATGAATGTTCCTAGTGGATGAAATTTTGTTTTCCTCCATAAAACTCCATAAATTTTGACCGGCTAATTGTTGAGGGTTGGTAGCTAGGGCATCAATTCTTTGCCTCCTTGAAGACGCTTACGGAAAATCTGAAGCATCTAGGACTCCATAAGCCCAGAGCAGAAGGCACTGGACCAAGCCATTTCGTGATCAAATCCTTCTTTCTCCATATTTTCTTCTCCCAAAGTTTCGGTCCCTTCTTCTTCGAGGAGTAGGTTATGGCATAGAGCGAAATTCTCTAGAGTGAAAGGGTGGATTCTGAGATCATAGACTTCAAGCTTAGGGTCATAGCTACAAGAACTCAAAGTTTGACAAGAATCCCTTATGTTTTCATCCATAAAAACTCTTGCCCGAGGTGTGCCCTAGAAGGGAAACCCTAGTTTACATTTCCTTGACTTGGGAACTTCTTCGAGGGTTGTATGAGCTTAGTATCATTGGAATAAATCATAAGAATCCAATGCTTCTCCTTGACTTGATCTACGCAGTAACTTTAACCACGATAATTCACAAAACCCTAGATCTCGTACAAGTTTCTTCTAGGTCTATTATAGGGAGCGAAAAGTGGCAAATTGTCGCATAAAGCTTCCCTTAAGAAGTCATACCTCATCACCTAGTACCTCAAACCATTGAAAATCAATTAAAGATGATTGTTCATCTACCGAGACTCCTCCCATCAGTGAAAGTCCGAAAAGAGGAAGGAACACTAGCTGTGATGATAGTGGGACATTGTCCCAGCGTTATCACTTAGTTTAGCTCTTTGACCCATAGGCTTTCCCTCCTTAGGGCCTACTAGATCATGGTAACATAGCCTACAACGTAAAAGTAAATGGATTACCACATACAAGGAGGTGATAACAATATAAAATCTCAATGAGGATGAGAAGCGAGTGAAGTTGAGAAGAGGAAAAGGAAGGAGAAGTGGCAAAGATAGAGATGAACTAGTGGACGAAAGAGAGATCAAATTTATTAAAGCCAGAACCAAAAAAGGATCCAAATATGCAAGAGGGGACAACAGTAGAGATGAACAACTGACGCCAAGAAGAGGTGGCAACACTAGTTGAGATAGCAAATGAAATAGGTGAGAAATGACAACTCCGGAGCACAAATAGGGAAGGAAAGAAGAAAAAGTTGGAAATCCTAGTGTTGAACTAGGGAATGCAATAGACTAGTGGAACTAGGCACTGGAGCAATAGTTGGATATGTGATCCCATAGTTGCACTCTATAGGATGCGAAAATCAAGACCAAAGTACCTAATAGGCAAAGGAGAGGCATGGTGATTGGTCCCATCTAAGGACAAGCCATCTCAGGACGGGCCCTACCTGAGAAGACGACCTCGAGAGACCTACTAGTGGTGATGTAGCCTAGTGGTGATCGTTTATTGTACTTTTCCCCTCACTTTCCATTTATCTCCATGCACTCTTTGTTCCCCGAATCAACCATCAAGCAAGAAGCCTAAAAGCGTGGTTTGAATCATTCTCGCACCAATCAAAGGGAGGTAGGCAACATTATACTAACCGTTGGAAAGGCCAACGTCCCCATTAAAGCAATACTACGCAAACAATGTGGAATCTTTTACTTCCTAAGCACTCAAGTTCATTTTTCACGGAATGTCAAGATATTTCTTGATGGAACATTGTACCATTGGGTCAATTCGGACCCCTCCTTTTGTCAAATAAAACCTCTAATTGGTGGGGTGTCTCACCTATTTTGAAATTTAAGTAATGTAATGAAATAACTTGTAGTTTGACTTAATCGTGAAGCATATTGTGGACGAAAACTCGATTGTATTTTCAAGCAAAAGGAAGAAAGACGTTGAGATCCTAATCTATAAATAGAGAAATTTCCTTCCTTTGCAGATCATTGTGAATTGTAGGGATCGTTTTTCCATAATGTGAAACATTTTCATGAAATATTTGGTGTTCATCATGAATTATATTTCTTGGTTTATTTCACATATTTGTTAAGGTGATTTGTGGATAACTAAAGAATATTATAAAAACGAACTAGATCAATCCATTTGAAAGGAAGCTTTGTCACTTGGTGAGGGATGTCTAGGGTTTTATTCGCACATCTCTCTTGTTGGTGTAAGGTGGAGTTTTTTTTTTCTTGTTGGGCCATGCCCTAGTGCTCCTCACCAAGGGCTTCAGTTTATTTTTCATCACAATTGGGCTATTTGTTGAAGTCTTTTACCTGAGTATAATCCTTTCTAGTAGGGCTTGGTTACAAAACTTACTCTTGATTAGGCACGAGCTCATTTAACTTTTGGGGTTCCACCTCAAACCATAAGCCACAAGCATTGATCAACCAAATAAAGAGGGGCATCGATTTGAACCCATAGCCCTAGTGGAAATAAAGAAAACTCCTTATTCCACCAAACAACCATCTATTTTTACTAAATTCTGCAATTGTCCTTAATTTTTACTATTCAAAAAGCCCTAACAATATTAAAATATATACATAAAATAATATATAGAGAAATATAACCATAAAAAATAAAAGTAAACCAGTGAGTTTCTTCACTTTGATGTTCATATAAGATTTGACCGATTACATTTTGATTCTAGACTCGTTAAGCAAGCCACATCGTTTAAACCTTCCTTGTTGAATATACTCTAAGTCATCCACATACAGGGAATTTTTCCTATGTGCAATATATTACTATATAGTTGTTGAAAGGTTGTTGAGGTGATAGTGGTGGCAAATCTCTTGTTGCCACAAGGTCTGGATCTTCTTGGTGAGGATTTGCACTAGGCCTGCAAAATTTTGAGGTAACAGACCCTTTCAATTGATAACAAGATAGGGTTGGATACAATATGCAATTTGCAACTTTGTTGGTCCAATCATTCTTAACCAAATAACCCTCCAAATTTGGCTTTTAGACCCGATAGTCATAATTCTAATTTAAACATTATTGTTTCTCTTCAACCACTCTCAAAAATAAAAATAAAAATACCATCCTTTTATTTTCTATTTGCACAAATCTACAATATAGATCATGAAATATCACAAATCATATTAATCCTAAGTCTAAAACACTTTGAAATTATTATGATTCATTAGACTTAGTTTCTTTTATGTATTTACCCCTGTGTCACAGAATAATTGGCCTACAATGTGTGAAGAAGATACTAAGGTTACACTAGGTATCACTCTTCCATTATCCCTAGGGTCTATCTTGCACCTTCCATTAGCCCTAGGGTCTCACTTGTATATATCAGGCATTGTCATTTAAAGGGAGGGCTTTGAGTGGTAATACAAAGCCATAACTAGAATGCAAAATATCAAAAAGATAAATGAAAATAGAAAGGAAAGCTAGAAGGATTAGAAGATCCATACTTGTACTTGATGGCAGTTCATGATGTAGGAGCTTGTTGAGTCACACGAGATGCGAATATCGGAATCTTAGTGCCACAAAAGCATGTTACTCAACAAGAGTGGGTGACCCATTGGAGAAAAATTTCTCTTAGATCTCTCTTCAGCCAACAGCCAATAGCCCCTGAAAGCCACTAATCTAGCTGATACATTGTGACATTTCATCTCTGCTCCCTGCATCAATGATGTGTCCCCTCGCCCATATATCGAGAACATACGTTTGAAGGTAGGCTATCCAACCCAAAGGGTATGTTTTTCATTGCAAAATCGGGAGCTTATGCTTGTTTTCCCTTGTGCATCCTAGTTATGGATTATTGAGTGACTTGGAAAAAAGGAAGGGTTTTGACCGTAGTTTTGTTCCCTAACCTCAAATGGGGGGTTAATCCTTAATCCTAGTCCTGTGGGATCTCCCCTATTGACCTATGGCTTTAGGAAGGCCACTACTTGGGAAAACTTGATTTTGGTAGCACAGTCCTGTTTTCCCCATCCACATTTTCCACTCCCCTCCGCACATTAAAATCCTTATTTCATCATATTCACACATGGCACACAAGGCACTGGCACACCCCCTCCCCTTGTCCACATGTCTAGGTTGGGCATGGAAATGTTGCCTCAGAGGTTGATGTAGTTAAAAGAATGTTAAAAGCATATCATAACCACAAGCAAGAAACAAAAGAAAAAGAATATTATAAAATGCAAATGATGGTTGGGACATTTAATGTAGCACATGGGCAAAAGTCGAGCATGAGCTCTATCCTTTATTATGGCCATCACCTTAGTTTCTAGGGCACTATGGGTGACCCAAAATCATTGAGGAACCCATGCACGTCCCAACCCCTGGTGGGAAATGAACTGCTCCACCTTAAGGGGGCAATAATTGACTATATCATACACAACATGCTCTCATTTCCCTGAGCCCCGACCAGTAATACAAAAAAAAATAAAGAAAAGGCAAAACGAAAATAAAGAAGGGTCGCAAAACAAACGATTGGGTAACTCATGTATCCATGATTGCTCCCTCCTACACCTATACACCAAAATAATCATCATTGCCATCCTTGAACCCATGGAATTTGGACTTGAGAAATTCAAGTCCCCATCCATTCATCATTATTCACGTGACACCTATCAATTAAAGGATTTATCAGGCACATGTCTTGCCCCTTAGGGACTAGGAACACCTAATAGGGTTGTTTATTACCCACGCCTACCTAGGGAGGTAACACTAAACTTATAAAGGAAGCCGACTATGAAGTCTCAATGTGCCCTTGATAAACAAGCTTTGTTCACTTAGATGTACCAATGAATTATTTTACCTATGACTGATGATTTATGGGAGCACTTGTTCCATAGCCCTATAAAAGTGATTGTTTGTTGTACTTTTCCCCTCACTTTCCTATTATCTCAATGCACTCTTTGTTCCTCGAATCAACCATCAAGCAAGGAGCCCAAAAGCATGGTTTGAATAATCCTCGCACCAAGCAAAGGGAGGTCGTCAACATTATTCTAACCGTTGGAAAGACCAACTTCCCCATTCAAGCAACACTATGTAAACAAAGTGGAATTTTTTACTTCCTAAGCACTCAAGTTCATTTTCAAGGAATGTAAAGCTTTTTCTTGATGGAACGTTGTACCCTTGGGTCAATTCAGACCTCCTTTTGTCAAATAAAACCTCTAATTGGTGGGATGTCTCACCTATTTTGATATTTAAGTAATGTAATGAAATAACTTGTAGTTTGACTTAATCGTGAAGCATATTGTGGATGAAAATTCGATTGTATTTTTAAGCAAAAGGAGCAAATATGTTGAGATCCTAATCTATAAATAGAGCAATTTCCTTCCTTTGCAAATCATTGTGAATTGTAGAGATCGTTTTTCCATAATGTGAAACATTTTCATGAAATATTTGGTGTTCATCATGAATTATATTTCTTGGTTTATTTCACATATTTCTTAAGGCAATTTGTGGATAACTAAAGAATATTATAAAAACGAACTAGATCAATCCATTTGAAAGGAAGCTTTGTCACTTGTTGAGGGATGTCTATGGTTTTACTCGCACATCACTCTTGTTGGTGTAAGGTGGAGTTTGTTTCTTCTTGTTGGGCCATGCCCTAGTGCTCCTCACCAAGGGCTTCAGTTCCAACTCTAGCCATAATCCACAAGCATTGATCAACCAACTCAAGAGGGGCATTGATTTGACCCCATAGCCCTTGTGCAAATAAAGCACAATCCTTATTCCACTAAACAACCATCTCCTTTTACTAAATTCTGCGATTGTCCTTAATTTTTACTATTCAAAAAGCCCTAACAGTAGAAAAATATATACATAAAATAATATATAGAAAAATATAACCATAAAAAATAAAAAGTAACCAGTGAGTTTCTTCACTTTGATGTTCATATAAGATTTGACCAATTACATTTTGATTCTAGACTCGTTATGCATGCCACATCATTTAAACCTTCCTTGTTGAATATACTCTAGGTGATCCACATACATGGAATTCTTTCCTGTCGTGCAATATATTACTATATAGCTGGAGAAAGGTTGTTGAGGTGATAGTGGTGGAAAATCTGTTGTTGCCACAAGGTCTGGATCTTCCTGGTGAGGATTTGCACTAGGTCTGCAAACTCACTTTGATGTTCATATAAGATTTGACTAATTACATTTTGATTCTAGACTCGTTATGAATGCCACATCATTTAAACCTTCCTTGTTGAATATACTCTAGGTGATCCACATACATGGAATTCTTTCCTGTCGTGCAATATATTACTATATAGCTGGAGAAAGGTTGTTGAGGTGATAGTGGTGGCTAATCTGTTGTTGCCACAAGGTCTGGATCTTCCTAGTGAGGATTTGCACTAGGCCTGCAAAATTTTGTGGTCACAGGCCCTTTCAATGAAAATTTTTGCATCAATTGATAACAATATAGGGTTGGATACAATATGAAATTTGCAACATTGTTGGTCCAATCATTCTTAAACAAATAGCCCTCCAAATTTGGCTTTTAGACCCAATAGTCATAATTCTAATTTAAACATTATTGTTTCCTTTCAACCACTCTCAAAAATAAAATAAAAAATCCCATTGGCATCCTTGAACCCATGGCATTCGGAGTAGATACATTCAAGTCCCCATCCATTCATCATCATTCACATGACACCTATCAATTAAAGGATGTATCAGGCACCTGCCTTCCCCCTTAGGGACTGACAACACCTAATAGGGTTGTTTATTACCCACTCCTACCTAGGTAGGTAACACTAAACTTATAAAGGAAGCCCACTATGAAGTCTCAATGTGCCCTTGATAAACAAGATTGGTTCACTTAGATGTAACAATGAATTATTGTACCTAATTGTGAGGATGTGCATTGGATATTATAGGTAATTCACAGGTGGTTTCATCATGGGTTGGGCAACTTAAGTGGGGACCAAGTCCACTAGAGGATCATATCGATACCCTCGGGTGAAGCGTTGAGAGCCATGTGACTCCAATCATGTGTAGGGCATCATTCCATGCCATGGCCACCCTCAACACGTTCAACAATCTACTCATTTCCCTACATTATTCACGAGATGATGCGCTTGGACTAGTGTGCCCACGCTGGCTTAACATTATATGGCAGCTGATCTCATATAAATAAAACTCAACTTCATTCATATTTGATCATCATCACACTTGGGAACTTAGTCCTTCTTGGCAAATCCAAACTTTTTCTTTGGGTTAGCGATTGGATGTCTTGGATGCATTTTGATATTTGGAGCTGAAATTTGATTTTATTTAGAGCTATCTCTTGATTTGTGGATGGATATATCATATTGTCATCTGGTAAGTGCCTCTTGTTGAAGTCTAATTCCTAAAAAATGTCTAATGTATGGAATTGTTGAAGCTAGATTAATGTTATATTGTGCCTTAATTGTTGAAGATTTATTTTGAAAGCTATTTGGTTGGCAAAGTACACATGTTACTCATAGCATGACATGTGATGAATGTTCATAGTGAATGAAATTTTGTTTTTCCTGCATAAAACTCCAGAAAATTTGAGTGGGTAATTGTTGAGGGTTGGTAGCTAGGGCATCAATCCTTGAGCACCTTAAAGGCAATTATGGAAAATATGAAGCATTTAAGACTCCATAAGCCCAAAGGAGAAGGCACTGGTCCAAACCATTTTGTGATCAAATTTTTCGTTCTCCATATTTTCTTCTCCCAATGTTCTGGGCCCCACTTCTTGGACGGCTAGCTTAGGGCATAGAGTGAAATTCCCTAAAGAGTCAAAGTGTGGATTCCAATATAATAGTCTTCAAGCTTAGGGTCTTAGCGACAAGTCCTCAAAGTTTGAGAAGCATCCCTTGTGTTTACAAACATAAAAACTCTTGCCCGAGGTGTGCCCTAGAAAATAAACCCTAGTTTGCATTTCCTTGACTTGGGGTTTTCTAAGAATTCATTGGAATAAATCATAAGCAACCCTTTCTTCTCCTTGCCTTGATCTTGGGAGTACCTTTAACCATGATAATTCACAAAACCCTAGATCTCGTGCAAGTTTCTTCTACGTCACCCTTTTGAAGTGCCATACTATCACACAGAGCTTCCCTTAAGAAGTCCTACCTCATCGCCTAGTACCTCAAACCCTACAATATCAATTAAAGGTGATTTTTAATCTACCGGAACTCCTCCCAGCAGTGAAAGTCCATAAAGAGCAGGAGACATTGGCTATGTGACAGTGGAACATTATCCCATTGTTATCACCTAGTCTAGCTCTTTGACTCTTATTCTTTCCCTCCTTAGGGCCTGCTAGATTGTGTGGTAACACAACCTACAACATAAAAGTAAATGGCTTGCCACATACAAGGAGACGATAACAATAGCAAATCTCAATGAAGACTGAGAAGCGAGTGAAGGTGAGAAGAGAAGGAAGGAAAGGTAGGGAAGAACGAGTGCAGGAAAGAGAGATCAAAGTTACAAAATCCAGGACCAAAACACTAAACCAAATACACAAGAGGGGACAACAATAGAGATGAGCAACTAAAGCCAAGAAGAGGTGGAAACACTAGTTGAGATAGCAAATGAAAAAGGGGAGAATTGACAACTCTGGAGCACAAATAGTGAAGGAAAGAAGAAAAAGCTGACAATGCTAGTGTTGAACTAGGGAATGCAATAGACGCGTGGAAGCAATTATTGGGCCAATGGTTGGAGTTGTGATCCCATAGCTGCAGTCTATAGGATGCGACAACCAAGACCAACGTCCCTAATAGGCAAAGGAGAGGCATGATGATTGATCCCATCCAAGGAGAAGCCATCTCACGTCGGGCTCTACCTAAGAAGATGACCTAGAGAGACCCATTAGTGGTGATGTGGCCTAGGAAAGGGGCAAGCAAAAGAAACAAAGAGAAAGGATATAGAAGAAAGGGTTCACTAGTAAAAGTATGAATGGGGGTGCTATTAATTTTTTGAGAAACCCTCAACATATAAGGCCTAGGTATCTCTCACGATGGTCCTTCCCAAAAATAGAGCATCACTCAACTTGGTAGAGCATATTACTGATGGAAACCTTATCATGCTAGTATAGTCCACAAGCCACTAGAGAAAGGTTAGTACTAGAAGGAATGGATTTCATTCAAAATTCGATGGGTAAGGAAAAGATAAGAATAGTATGGGAAAGAAAGCATCATGCAACATTCTTATATTCTACGGGGATATGCGAGCACCGGGAGGTGGATCTACTACGACTGATGATTTATGGGAGCACTTGTTGTGTAGCCCTATAAAGGTGATCGTTTATTGTACTTTTCCCCTCACTTTCCTATTATCTCAATGCACTCTTTTTTCCCCGAATCAATCGTCAAGCAAGGATCCTAAGAGAGTGGTTTGAATCATCCTCGCACCAAGCAAAGGGAGGTCGTCAACATTATACTAACCGTTGGAAAGGTCAACGTCCCCATTCAAGCAATATTATGCAAACAAAGTGGATTTTTTTACTTCCTAAGCACTCAAGTTCATTTTTCAGGGAAAGTCAAGTTATTTCTTGATGGAACGTTGTACACTTGGGTCAATTCAGACCTCCTTTTGTCAAATAAAACCTGTAATTGGTGGGATGTCTCACCTATCTTGAAATTTAAGTAATGTATTGAAATAACTTGTAGTTTGACTTAATCGTGAAGATTATTTTTGATGAAAAGTCAATTGTATTTTCAAGCAAAAGGAGGAAAGATGTTGAGATCCTAATCTATAAATAGAGAAATTTCCTTCCTTTGCAGATCATTGTGAATTGTAGAGATCGTTTTTCCAAAATGTGAAACATTTTCATGAAATATTTGGGTTCATCATGAATTATATTTCTTGGTTTATTTCACATATTTCTTAAGGCGATTTGTGGATAACTAAAGAATATTATAAAAACGAACGAGATCAATCCATTTGAAAGGAAGCTTTGTGACTCGTTGAAGGATGTCTAGGGTTTTACTCACACATCTCCCTTGTTGGTGTAAGGTGGAGTTTGTTTCTTCTTGTTGAGCCATGCCCTAGTGCTCCTCACCAAGGGCTTCAGCCTATTTTGCATCATAATTGGGCTATTTGTTGAAGGCTTTTCCTTAAGTATAATCCTTTCTAGTAGGGCTTGGTTTCAAAACTTACTCTTGATTAGGCACGAGCTCATGTAACTTTTAGGGTTCCACCTCCAGCCATAAGCCACAACCATTGATCAACCAAATCAAGAGGGGCATCGATTTGACCCCATAGCCCTAGTGGAAATAAAGCACACTCATTTATTCCACCAAACAACCATCTCTTTTTACTAAATTCTGCAATTGTCCTTAATTTTTACTATTAGAAATGCCATAACAATAGAAAATATATATATATAAAATAATATATAGAAAAATATAACCATAAAAAATAAAAAGTAAATAAGTGAGTTTATTCACTTTGATGTTCATACAAGATTTGACCAATTACATTTTGATTCTAGACTCGTTAAGCATGCCACATCGTTGAAACTTCCTTGTTGAATATACTCTAGGTGATCCACATACAGGGAATTCTTTCCTGTGGTGCAATATATTACTATATAGGTGACGAAAGGTTGTTGAGGTGATATTGGTGGCAAATTTGTTGTTTCCACAAGGTCTACATCTTCCTCGTGAGGATTTGCACTAGGCCTGCAAAATTTTGCGGTGACAGGCCCTTTCAATTGATAACAAGATAGGGTTAGATACAACATGCAATTTGCAACTTTGTTGGTCTAATCATTCTTAACCAAATAGCCCTCCAAATTTGGCTTTTAGACCCGATAGTCATAATTCTAATTTAAACATTATTGTTTCCTTTCAACCACTATCAAAAATAAAAAAGTACCATCCTTTTATTTTCTATTTGCATAAATCTACAATATAGATCATGAAATATCACAAATCATATTAATCCTAAGTCTAAGCCACTTTGAAATTATTATCATTCATTAGAATTAGTTTCTCTTATGTATTTATCCCTGTGTCAGAGAACAATTGGCCTACAATGTGAGAAGAGGACACTAAGGTTACACTAGGTATCACTCCTCCATTATCCCTAGGGTCTATCTTGTACCTTCCATTAGCCCTAGGGTCTCACTTGTATATATAAGGCATTGTCATTTAAAGGGAGGGTTTGGGTGGTAATACAAATCCATAACTAGAATGCAAAATATCAAAAAGATAAATGAAAATAGAAAGGAAAGCTAGAAGAATTAGAAGATCCATACTTGTACTTGATGGTAGTTGATGATGTAGGAGCTTGTTCAGTCACACAAGAGATGCGAGTGTCGTAATCTTAGTGCCAAAAAAGCATGTTACCCACCAAAAGTGGGTGACCCCATAGGAGAAAAATTTCTCCTAGATCTCTCTTTAGCCAACAGCGAGTAGCCCCTGAAAGCCACCAATGTAGCTGATACATTGTGCCATTTGATCTCTACTCCTTACATTAGCAATGTGTCCCCTCGCCCATATTTCGAGAACATATGTTTGAACGTGGGCTATCCAACCCAAAAGGTATGTTTTTCATTGCGTAATAGGGAGCTTATGCTTGTATTCCCCTAGGCATCCTAGGTATGGATTATTGAGTGACTCGGAAAAAAGAAAGGGATTTGACCATAGCTTTGATCCTTCACCTCAAATGGGGTGTTAATCCTCAATCCTAGTCCCGTGGGATATCCCCTATTGCCCTATGGCTTTAGGAAGGGCACTACATGGGAAACCTTGGTTTTTGTAGCACGGTCCTGTTTTCCCCATCCACATTTTTCACTCCCCTCCGCACATTAAAACCCTTATTTCATCATATTCACACATGGCACACAAGGTACTGGCACACCCCCTCCCCTTGTCCACGTGTCTAGGTTGGGACTAGAAATGTTGCCTCGAAGGATGATTTAGTTAAAAGAATGTTAAAAGCATATCATGACCACAAGCAAGAAACAAAAGAAAAAGAATATTATAAAATGCAAATGATGGTCGGGACATTTAATATAGCACATGGGCAAAAGTCGAGCATGAGCTCTACCCTTTATTATGGCCATCACCCTAGTTCCTAGGGCCTTATGAGTGCCCCAAAATCACTGAGTAACCCATGCACGTCCCAACCCCTGGTGGGAAATGAACTGCCCCACCTTAAGGGGGAAATAATTCACTATATCATACACAACATGCTCTCATTTCCCTGAGCCCCGACCAGTAAGAAAAAAAATCAAGAAAATGCAAAAGGAAAATAAAGAAGGGTGGCAAAACAAAGGATTGGGTGACTCATGAATCCACGATTGTTCCCTCCTACACCTATACACCCAAATAATCATCATTGCCATCCTTGAACCCATGGCATTTGGACTTGAGACATTCGAGTCCCCATCCATTCATCATCATTCACGTGACACCTATCAATTAAAGGATGTACCAAGCACCTGTCTTCCCCCTTAGGGACTGGGAACACCTAATAGTGTTGTTTATTACCCACTGCTACCTAGGGAGGTAACACTGAACTTATAAAGGAAGCCCACTATGAAGTCTCAATGTGCCCTTGATAAACAAGCTTGGTTCACTTAGATGTACCAATGAATTATTGTACCTAATTGTGAGGATGCGCATTGGATATTATAGGTAATTGGGAGGTGGTTTCATCATGGGTTAGGCAACTTAAGTGGGGCCCAAGTCCACTAGAGGATCATATTGACACCCTCATGTGAAGCGTTGAGAGCCATGGGACTCCCATCATGTGTAGAGCATCATTCCATGCCATGGGCAGCCTCAAGACCTTCAACAATCTACTCATTTCCCTACATTATTCACGAGATGATGCGCTTCGACCAGTGTGCCTAGGTTGGCTTAGCATTATATGGCAGTTGATCTCATATAAATAAAACTCAACTTCATTCGTATTTGATCATCATCACACTTGGGAACTTCGGCCTTCTTGGAAAATCCAAATTTTTTCTTTGGGTTAGGGATTGGATGTCTTGGATGTATTTTGATATTTGGAGCTGAAATTTGATTTTATTTAGAGATATCTCTTGATTTGTGGATGGATATATCATATTGTCATCTAGTAAGTGCCTCTTGTTGATGTCTCATTCCGAAAGTATGTCTAATGTATGGAATTGTTACAGCTAGATTAATTTTATATTGTGCCCTAATTGTTGAAGATTTATTTTGAAAGTTATTTGGTTGGAAGATTTCACACGTTACTCATAGCATGACATGTGATGAATGTTCCTAGTGGATGAAATTTTGTTTTCCTCTATAAAACTCCATAAAATTTGAGTGGGTAATTGTTGAGGGTTGGTAGCTAGGGCATCAATCCTTGAGCACCTTAAAGGCAATTATGGAAAATTTGAAGCATTTAGGACTCCATAAGCCCAAACGAGAAGGCATTGCTCCAAACCATTTAGTGATCAAATTTTTCGTTCTCCATATTTTCTTCTCCCAAAGTTATGGTCCCCTCTTCTTGGACGGCTAGCTTAGGGCATAGAGTGAAATTTCATAGAGAGTGAAACGATGGATTCCGATATAATAGACTTCAAGCTTAGGGTCTTAGCGACAAGTCCACAAAGTTTGAGAAGCATCCCTTGTGTTTACAAACATAAAAGCACTTGCTCGAGGTGCACCCTACAAGATAAACCCTAGTTTGCATTTCCTTGACTTTGGGCTCTTCTGTGTATTCATTGGAATAAATCATAAGAAGCCCTTTCTTCTAGGTCACCCTTTTGAAGTACCATACTATCATATAGAGCTTCCCTTAAGAATGCCTACCTCATCGCCTAGTACCTCAAACCCTAGAATATCAATTAAAGGTGATTTTTTATCTACCGGAACTCCTCCCATTGGTAAAAGTCCATAAAGAGCAGGGGACATTGGTTGTGTGATAGTGGGACATTGTCCCATTGTTATCACTTAGTCTAGCTCTTTGACCATTATTCTTTCCCTCCTTAGGGCCTACTAGATTGTGTGGCAACACAACCTACAAAATAAAAGTAAATGGTTTGCCACGTACAAGGAGGCGATAACAATAGAAAATCTCAATGAAGGTTGAGAAACAAGTGAAGGTGCCAAGAGGAGAAGGAAGGAGAGGCGGAAAAGGTAGGGAAGAACGAGTGGAGGAAAGAGAGATCAAAGTTACCAAACCCTGACCAAAAAACTGAACCAAATACACAAGAGGGGTCAACAGTAGAGATGAGCAACTGAAGCCAAGAAGAGATGGAAACACTAGTTGAGAGAGCAAATGAAAGAGGTGAGAATTGACAACTTCGAAGCACAAATAGTGAAGGAAGAAAAAGTTGACAATGCTAGTCTTGAACTAGGTTATGCAATAGCTGCATGGAAGCAACCATTGGGGCAATGGTTGGAGATGTGATCCCATAGCTGAGGTCTATAGGATGCGAAAACCAAGACCAAAGTTCCTAATAGGCAAAGGAGAGGCATGATGAATGGTCCCATCCAAGGAGAAGCCATCTCAGGGCGGGCCCTACCTAAGAAGATGACCTAGAGAGACCCATTAGTGGTGATGTAACCTAGGAAAGGTGAAAACAAATGAAACAAAGAGAGAGGATATAGGAGGAGGAATTCCCCAAGTTGATTATGAAGTAGGAAGTATAAAGGAGAAAGGGTTCATGAGTAAAAGTATTAGTAAAGGGTCATATTAAATGAAAAATCAAAATTGGGGATATTACATTTTCAAAGTTTCAAATCATCACATAAAGCTTCTTTAGAGCTCCCACCGCATCGTCTGGAATCTTCACCTTAGGCATACCTATTATCATTGCAAATCCCAAGCCCAAAATCATGATCTCCTAGGTATTTTTTGGAGAGCCTTTAGCTTCCATAAGGCATTGAGCCATCATTATATCTCTCCTTGAATGGGCTTAATGGAATCACTTCACACCTAAATCATTGACCTATTCATTCCTAGTGATTCCCTTCCTTCCAGGATGACTCCCATCAGTGAAAGTCTATAAAAGGCAGGGTGCCTTGACTGAGCTGACCGTGGGTCATTGTGCCATTGTTGTCACTAAGTCTAGTAGTTGTCCCTTAGGCTTCCCTTCGCTAGGGCCCTACTATATTGTGTGGTAACAATACCCTTAGGTTAATTAGGACCTCCTTTGGTCAAATCAAACCACTAATTGGTTGAACATCTCACCTATTTTGAGAATTTTAAGTAATGTAATGAAATAACTTGTAATTTGACTTAGTCGTGAAGCATATTGTGGATGAAAGGTCGATTGTTTTTTTCAAGCAAAAGGAGGAAAGATGTTGAGATCCTAATCTATAAATAGAGAAACCTCCCTCCTTTGTAGATCATTATAAATTGTTGAGATCATTTCTCCATAATGTGAAACATTTTCATGAAATCTTTGTTGTTCATCATGAATTATCTTTGCTTCAATTTATTTTGCATCATAATTGGGCTATTTGTTTAAGGCTTTTCCCTAAGTATAATCCTTTCTAGTAGGGCTTGGTTTCAAAATTTACTCTTGATTAGGCACGAGCTCATTTAACTTTTGGGGTTCCACCTCTAGCCATAAGCCACAAGCATTGATCAACCAAATCAAGAGGGGCATCGATTTGACCCCATAGCCCTAGTGGAAAAAAAGCACAGTCATTTATTCCACCAAACAACCATCTCTTTTTACTAAATTCTGCAATTGTCCTTAATTTTTAATATTAGAAACGCCATAACAATAGAAAAATATATACATAAAATAATATATAGAAAAATATAACCATAAAAAGTAAATCAGTGAGTTTATTCACCTTGAAGTTCATATAAGATTTGACCAATTACATTTTGATTCTAGAGTCGTTAAGCATGCCACATCGTTTAAACCTTCCTTGTTGAATATACTCTATGTGATCCACATACAGGGAATTCTTTCCTGTGGTGCAATATATTACTATATCGTTGGCGAATGGTTATTGAGCTGATAGCGGTGGCAAATCTGTTGTTGCCACAAGATCTGGATCTTCCTCGTGAGGATTTGCACTAGGCCTGCAAAATTTTGCGGTAACAAGCCCTTTCAATTGATAACAAGATAGGGTTGGATACAATATGCAATTTGCAACTTTGTTGGTCCAATCATTCTTAACCAAATAGCCCTCCAAATTTGGCTTTTAGACCCGATAGTCATAATTCTAATTTAAACATTATTGTTTCTCTTCAACCACTCTCAAAAATAAAATAAAAAATCCCATCCTTTTATTTTCTATTTGCATAAATCTACAATATAGATCATGAAATATCACAAATCATATTAATCCTAAGTATAAAACACTTTGAAATTATTATCATTCATTAGAATTAGTTTCTTTTATGTATTTACCCCTGTCTCACAAAACAATTGGCCTATAATGTGTGAAGAAGATACTAAGGTTACACCAGTTATCACTCTTCCATTATCCCTAGGGTCTGTCTTGTACATTCCATTAGCCCTAGGGTCTCACTTGTATATATAAGGCATTGTCATTTAAAGGGAGGGCTTTGGGTGGTAATACAAAGCCATAACTAGAATGCAAAATATCAAAAAGATAAATGAAAATATAAAGGAAAGCTAGAAGAATTAGAAGATCCATACTTGTACTTGATGGCAATTTTTATGTAGGAGCTTGTTGAGTCACACAAGAGATGCGAGTGTCAGAATCTTAGTGCCACAAAAGCATGTTACGCACCAAAAGTGGGTGACCCATTCTAGAAAAATTTCTCCTAGATCTCTCTTCAGCCAGTAGCCAGTAGCCCCTGAAAGCCACCAATCTAGCTGATACATTGTGCCATTTGATCTCTGCTCCCAGCATTAGTGATGTGTCCCCTCACCCATATTTTGAGAACATATGTTTGAAGGTGGGCTATCCAACCCAAAAGGTATGTTTTTCATTGCGAAATCGGGAGCTTATGCTTGTTTCCCCATGGGCATCCTAGGTATGGATTATTGAGTGACTTGGAAAAAAGGAAGGGCTTTGACCGTAGTTTTGTTCCCTCACCTCAAATGAGGGTTTAATCCTTAATCCTAGTCCCATGGGATCTCCCCTACTGACCTATGGCTTTAGGAAGGGCACTACTTGGGAAACCTTGATTTTGGTAACACGGTCCTGTTTTCCCCATCCACATTTTTCACTCCCCTCCGCACATTAAAACCGTTATTTCATCATATTCACACATGGCACACAAGGCACTGGCACACCCCCTCCCCTTGTCCACATGTCTAGGTTCGGCCTAGAAATGTTGCCTCGGAGGTTGATGTAGTTAAAAGAATGTTAAAAGCATATCATAACCACAAGCAAGAAACAAAAGAAAAAGAATATTATAAAATGCAAATGATGGTCGGGACATTTAATATAGCACATGGGAAAAAGTCGAGCATGAGCTCTATCCTTTATTATGGCCATCACCCTAGTTTATAGGGCACTATGAGTGACCCAAAATCATTGAGGAACCCATGCAAGTCCCAACCCCTGGTGGGAAATGCATTGCCCCACCTTAAGGGGGTAATAATTGACTATATCATACACAACATGCTCTCATTTCCCTGAGCCCCGACCAGTAATACAAAAAAAAATCAAGAAAAGGCAAAAGGAAAATAAAGAAGCGTCGCAAAACAAATGATTGGGTAACTCATGTATCCACGATTACTCCCTCCTACACCTATACACCAAAATAGTTATCATTGCCATCCTTGAACCCATGGAATTTGGACTTGAGACATTTGAGTCCCCATCCATTCATCATCATTAATGTGACACCTATCAATTAAAGGATTTATCAGGCACCTGTCTTGCCCCTTAGGGATTGGGAACATCTAATAGGGTTGTTTATTACCCACTCCTACCTAGGGAGGTAACACTGAACTTATAAAGGAAGCTCACTATGAAGTCTCAATGTGCCCTTGATAAACAAGCTTGGTTCACTTAGATGTACCAATGAATTATTGTACCTAATTGTGAGGATGCGCATTGGATATTATAGGTAATTGTCAGGGGGTTTCATCATGGGTTGGGCAACTTAAGTGGGGCCCAAGTCCACTAGAGGATCATATTGACACCCTCGTGTGAAGTGTTGAGAGCCATGGGACTCCCATCATGTGTAGAGCATCATTCCATGCCATGGGTACCCTCAACACCTTCAACAATCTATTCATTTCCCTACATTATTCACAAGATGATGTGCTTGGACCATTGTGCCCAGGCTGGCTTAGCATTATATGGCAGCTGATCTCATATAAATAAAACACAACTTTATTCGTATTTGATCATCATCACACTTGGGAACTTCGGCCTTCTTGGCAAATCCAAACTTTTTCTTTGGGTTACCGATTGGATGTCTTGGATGAAGTTTGATATTTGGAACTGAAATTTGATTTTATTTAGAGCTATTTGTTGATTTGTGGATGGATATATCATATTTTCATCTGGTAAGTGCCTCTTGTTGATGTCTCATTCCTAAAAAATGTCTGATGTATGGAATTGTTGCAACCATATTAATGTTATATTCTGCCCTAATTGTTGAAGATTTATTTTGAAAGCTATTTGGTTGGAAAATTTCACATGTTACTCATAGCATCACATGTGATGAATGTTCTTAGTGGATGAAATTTTGTTTTTCCTCCATAGAACTCCATAAAATTTGAGTGCATAATTGTTGAGAGATGCTAGCTAGGGCATCAATCCTTGAGCACCTTAAAGGCAATTATGGCAAATCTGAAGCATTTAGGACTCCATAAGCCCAAAGGAGAAGGCACTGGTCCAAACCATTTCGTGATCAAATTTTTCGTTCTCCATATTTTCTTCTCCCAAAGTTCTAGTCCCCTCTTCTTGGACGGTTAGCTTAGGGCATAGAGTGAAATTTTGTAGACAGTGAAATGGTGGATTCCAATATAATAGACTTCAAGCTTAGGGTCTTAGCGACAAGTCCTCAAAGTTTGAGAAGCATCCCTTGTGTTTACAAAAATAAAAACTCTTGCCCGAGGTGTGCCCTAGAAGATAAACTCTAGTTTGCATTTCCTTGACTTGGGTTCTTCTGAGAATTCATTGGAATAAAACATAAGAAGCCCTTTCTTCTCCTTGCCTTGATCTCGAGAGTACCTTTAACATTGATAATTCACAAAACCGTAGATCTCGTGCAAGTTTCTTCTACGTCACCCTTTTGAAGTGCCATACTATCACATAGAGCTTCCCTTAAGAAGTCCTACCTCATCGCCTTGTACCTCAAACCCTACAAATATCAATTAAGGTGATTTTTTATCTACCGGAACTCCTCCCATCGGTGAAAGTCCATAAAGAGTAGGGGACATTGGTTGTGTGACAATGGGACATTGTGCCATTTTTATCACTTAGTCTACCTCTTTGACCCTTAGTCATTCCCTCCTTAGGGCCTGCTAGATTGTGTGGTAACACAACCTACGACATAAAAGTAAATGGCTTGCCACATACAACAAGGCGATAACAATAGCAAATCTTAATGAAGACTAAGAAGCGAGTGAAGGTGAGAAGAGGAGAAGGAAGGAGAGGCGGCAAAGGTAGGGAAGAATGAGTGGAGGAAAGAGAGATCAAAGTTACAAAAGCCAGGACCAAAAGACTGAACCAAATACACAAGAGGGGGCAACAATAGAGATGAGAAACTGAAGCCAAGAAGAGGTGGAAACACTAGTTAAGATAGCAAATGAAAGAGGTGAGAATTGACAACATAGGAGCACAAATAGTGAAGGAAGGAAGAAAAAGTTGACAATGCTAGTGTTGAACTAGGGAATGCAATAGATGCGTGGAAGCAAGCATTGGGGCAATGGTTGGAGATGTGATCCCATAGCTGCAGTCTATAGGATGCGACAACCAAGACCAAAGTCCCTAATAGGCAAAGGAGAGGCATGATGATTGGTCCCATCCAAGGAGTAGCCATCTCAGGTCGGGCCCTACCTAAGAAGATGACCTAGAGAGATAGATTAGTGGTGACGTAACCTAGGAAAGGTGAAAACAAATGAAACAAACAGAGAGGATATAGGAGGAGGAATTCCCCAAGTTGATTATGAAGTAAAGAAGTATAAAGGAGAAAGGGTTCATGAGTAAAAGTATGAGTAAAGGGTCCTATTAAATGAAAAATCAAAATTGGCGATATTACATTTTCAAAGATTCAAATCATCACATAAAGCTTCTTTAGAGCTCCCACCGCATCTTCTGGAATCTTCACCTTAGGCATACCTATTATCATTGCAAATCTCAAGCCCTAAATCAAGATCTCCTAGGTATTTTTTGGAGAGCCTTTAGCTTCCATGAGCCATTGAGCCATCATTATATCTCTCCTTGAATGGGCTTAGTGGAATCCCTTCCCACCTAAATCATTGACCTATTCATTCCTAGTGATTCCCTTCCTACCGGGATGACTCCCATCAGTGAAAGTCCATAAAAGGCAAGGCACCTTGACTAAGGTGACAGTAGTTCATTGTCCCATTGTTGTCACTTAGTCTAGTAGTTGTCCCTTAGGATTCCCTTCGCTAGGGCCCTACTAGATTGTGTGGTAACAATATCCTTAGGTTAGTTAGGACCTCCTTTGGTCAAATCAAACCACTAATTGGTCGAACATCTCGCCTATTTTGAGAATTTTAAGTAATGTAATGAAATAACTTGTAATTTGACTTAGTCATGAAGCATATTGTGGATGAAAAGTCGATTTCTTTTTCAAGCAAAGGGAGGAAAGATGTTGAGATCCTAATCTATAAATAAAGAGAGATCGAATTTATTGAAGCGATGACCAAAAAAAGAAACGAAATATGCAAGAGGGAATGAACAACTGACGCCAAGAAGAGGTGGCAACACTACTTGAGATAGCAAATGAAATAGGTGAGAATTGATGACTTTGGAGCACAAATAGTAAAGGAAAGAAAAAAAAACTCGAAATCCTAGTGTTGAACTAGGTAATGCAATAGACAAGTGGAACCAAGCACTGGAGCAATGGTTGGATATGTGATCCCATAGCTGCACTCTATAGGATGCGACAACCAAGACCAAAGTACCTAATAGAAAATGGAGAGGATTGGTGATTGGGCCCATCTAAGGACAAGCCATCTCAGGTCGGGCCCTACCCAAGAAGGCAACCTAGAGAGACCCATTAGTGGTAATGTAGCCTAAGAAAGGGGCAAGCAAAAGAAACAAAGAGAGATGATATAGGAGAAAGGGTTCATTAGTAAAAGTATGAATGGGGGTGCTATTAATTTTTTGACAAACCCTCAGCATATAAGGCCTAGGTTTCTCTCACAATGGTCCCTCCCAAAAACAGAGCATCACTCAACTTGGTAGAGCATATTACTTATGGAAACCTTATGAGGCTAGTATAGTCCACAAGCCACTAGAGAAAGGTTAGTACTAGAAGGAATGGATTTCATTCAAAATTCGATGGGTAAGGAAAAGAGAAGAATAGTATGGGAAAGAAAGCATCATGCTGCTTTCTTATCTCCTACGGTGATATGTGAACATCGGGACGTGGATCTACTGCAACTGATGATTTATGGGAGCACTTGTTATGTAGCCCTATAAAGGTGATCGTTTATTGTACTTTCCCCACTTTGCTATTATCTCAATGCACTCTTTGTTCCCCAAATCAACCATCAAGCAAGGAGCCTAAAAGCATGGTTTGAATCATCCTCACACCAAGCAACGGGAGGTCGTCAACATTATACTAACCGTTGGAAAGACCAACCTCCCCATTTAAGCAACACTACGCAAACAAAGTGGAATTTTTTACTTCCTAAGCAATCAAGTTCATTTTTCAAGGAATGTCAAGCTATTTTTTAATGGAACGTTGTACCCTTGGATCAATTCGGACCTCCTTTTGTCAAATAAAACTTCTAATTGGTTGGATGTCTCACCTACTTTGAAATTTAAGTAATCTAATGAAATAACTTATAGTTTGACTTAATAATGAAGCATATTGTGGACGAAAATTCGATTATATTTTCAAGCAAAAGGGGGAAAAATGTTGAGATCCTAATCTATAAATAGAGAAATTTCCTTCTCTTGCAGATCATCATGAATTGTACAAATCGTTTTTCCATAATGTGAAACATTTTCATGAAATATTTGGTGTTCATCATGAATTATATTTCTTGGTTTATTTCACATATTTCTTAAGGCAATTTGTGGATATCTAAAGAATATTATAAAAACGAACTAGATCAATCCATTTAAAAGGAAGCTTTGTCACTTGCTAAGGGATGTCTAGGGTTTTACTCGCACATCACTCTTGTTGGTGTAAGGTGGAGTTAGTTTCTTCCTGTTGGGCCATGACCTAGTTCTCCTCACCAAGGGCTTCAGTTTATTTTGCATGATAATTGGGCTATTTGTTGAAGGCTTTTCCCTAGGTATAATCATTTCTAGTAGGGCGTGGTTTCAAAACTTGCTCTTGAATAAGCACGAGCTCATTTAACTTTTGGGGTTCCACCTCAAACCATAAGCCACAAGCATTGATCAAACAAATAAAGAGGGGCATCGATTTGAACCCATAGCCCTAGTGGAAATAAAGCAAACTCCTTATTCCACCAAACAACCTAAATTCTGCAATTGTCCTTAATTTTTACTATTCAAAAAGCCCTAACAATATTAAAATATATACATAAAATAATATATAGAAAAATATAACGATAAAAAATAAAAAGTAAACCAGTGAGTTTCTTCACTTTGATGTTCATATAAGATTTGACCAATTACATTTTGATTTTAGACTCGTTAAGCATGCCACATCGTTTAAACCTTCCTTGTTGAATATACTCTAAGTCATCCACATACAGGGAATTTTTCCTATGTGCAATATATTACTATATAGCTGCTAAAAGGTTGTTGAGGTGATAGTGGTGGAAAATCTCTTGTTGCCACAAGGTCTGGATCTTCCTGGTGAGGCTTTGCACTAGGCCTGCAAAATTTTGAGGCAATAGGCCCTTTCAATTGATAACAAGATAGGGTTGGATACGATATCCAATTTGCAACTTTGTTGGTTCCATTATTCTTAAACAAATAGCCCTCCAAATTTGGCTTTTAGACCCGATAGTCATAATTCTAATTTAAACATAATTGTTTCCTTTCAACCACTCTCAAAAATAAAAATAAAAAATCCCATCCTTTAATTTTCTATTTGCATAAATCTACAATATAGATCATGAAATATCACAAATCATATCAATCCTAAGTCTAAAACACTTTGAAATTATTATCATTCATTAGACTTAGTTTCTTTTATGTATTTGCCCCTGTGTTAGAGAACAATTGGCCTAAAATGTGTGAAGAAGATACTAAGGTTACACTAGGTATCACTCTTGCATTATCCCTAGGGTCTATCTTGTACCTTCCATTAGCCCTAGGGTCTCACTTGTATATATAAGGCATTGTCATGTAAAGGGAGGGTTGTGGGTGGTAATACAAAGCCATAACTAGAATGCAAAATATCAAAAAGATAAATGAAAATAGAAAGGAAAGAGAAAAGAATTAGAAGATCCATACTTGTACTTGGTGGCAGTTGATGATGTACAAGCTTGTTGAGTCGAACAAGAGATGCGAGTGTCGTAATATTAGTTCCAAAAAAGCATGTTACCCACCAAAAGTGGGTGACACATAGGAGAAAAAAAAAATTCCTAGATCTCTCTTCAGCCAACAGCGAGTAGCCCCTGAAAGGCGCCAGTGTAGCTGATACATTGTGCCATTTGATTACTAAATGACTTGGAAAAAAGGAAGGGCTTTGACTATAGTTTTTTTCCCTCACCTCAAATGGGGGGTTAATCCTCAATTCTAGTCCAGTGGGATCTCCCCTATTTCCCTATGGATTTAGGAAGAGCACTACTAGGGAAACCTTGATTTTGGTAGCACAGTCATGTTTTCCCCATCCACATTTTTCACTCCCCTCCGCACATTAAGACCCTTATTTCATCATATTCACACTAGGCACTGGCACACCCCTCCCCTTGTCCACATGTCTAGGTTGGGCCTAGAAATGTTGCCTCAGAGGTTGATGTAGTTAAAAGAATGTTAAAAGCATATCATGGCCACAAGAAAGAAACAAAAGAAAAAGAATATTATAAAAACCAAATGATGGTCGGTACATTTAATATAGCACATGGGCAAAAGCCGAGCATGAGCGCTATCCTTTATTATGGCCATCACCCTAGTTCCTAGAGCCCTATGAGTGCCCCAAAATCATTGAAGAACCCATGCACGTCCCAACCCCTGGTGGGAAATGAACTGCCGCACCTTAAGAGGGTAATAATTAACTATATCATAAACAACATGCTCTCATTTCCCAAAGCCCCAACCAGTAATAAAAAAAAAAAAAATTCAAGAAAAGGCAAAAGGAAAATAAAGAAGGGTGGCAAAAATAAGGATTGAGTAACTCATGTATCCACGATTGCTCCCTCCTACACCTATACACCCAAATAATCATCATTGCCATCCTTGAACCCATGGCATTTGGACTTGAGATATTCGAGTACCCATCCATTCATCATCATTCAAGTGACACCAATGAATTAAAGGATGTATCAGGCACCTATCTTCCCCCTTAGGGACTGGGAACACTTAATAGGGTTGTTTATTACCGACTCCTACCTAGGGAGGTAACACTAAACTTATAAAGGAAGCCCACTATGAAGTCTCAATGTGCCCTTGATAAACAAGATTGGTTCACTTACATGTACCAAAGAATTACTGTACCTAATTGTGAGGATGTGCATTGGATATTATAGGTAATTAGCAGGTGGTTTCATCACGGGTTGGGCAACTTAAGTGGGGACCAAGTCCACTAGAGGATCATATTGACACTCTCGGGTGAAGCGTTGAGAGCCATGTGACTCCCATCATGTGTAGAGCATCATTCCATACAATGGACACCGTCAACACCTACAACAATCTACTCATTTCCCTACATTATTCACGAGATGATGCGCTTAAACCAGTGTGCCTAGGCTGGCTTAGCATTATATGGCAGTTGATCTCATATAAATAAAACTCACCTTCATTCATATTTGATCATCATCACACTTGGGAACTTTGGCCTTCTTGACAAATCCAAACCTTTTCTTTGGGTTAGAGATTGGATGTCTTGGATGCATTTTGATATATGGAGCTGAAATTTGATTTTATTTAGAGCTATCTCTTGATTTGTGGATGGATATATCATATTGTCATCTGGTAAGTGCCTCTTGTCAATGTCTCATTCTTAAAAAATGTCTAATGTATGGAATTGTTGCAACTAGATTAATGTTATATTGTGCCCTAATTGTTGAAGATCTATTTTGAAAGCTATTTGGTTGGCAAATTACACATGTTACTCATAGCATGACATGTGATGAATGCTCATAGTGGATGAAATTTTGTTTTTCCTCCATAAAACTCCAGAAAATTTGAGTGGGTTATTGTTGAGGGTTGCTAGCTAGGGCATCAATCCTTCAGAACCTTAAAGGCAATTATGGAAAATCTGAAGCATTTAGGACTCCATAAACCCAAAGGAGAAGGCACTGCTCCAAACCATTTCATGATCAAATTTTTCGTTCTCCATATTTTATTCTCCCAATGTTCTGGGCGCCTCTTCTTGGACGGCTAGCTTAGGGCATAGAGTGAAATTCCCTAAAGAGTGAAAGGGTGGATTCCGATATAATAGACTTCAAGCTTAGGGTCTTAGCGACAAGTCCTCAAAGTTTGAGAATCATCCCTTGTGTTTACAAACATAAAAACTCTTGGCCGAGGTGTGCCTTAGAAGATAAACCCTAGTTTGCATTTCCTTGACTTGGGGTCTTCTGAGAATTCATTGGAATAAATCATAAGAAGCCCTTTCTTCTCCTTGACTTGATCTTGAGAGTACCTTTAACCATGATAATTCACAAAACCCTAGATCTTGTGCAAGTTTCTTCTAGGTCACCCTTTTGAAGTGCCATACTATCACATAGAGCTTCCCTTGAGAAGTCCTACCTCATCGCCTATTACCTCAAACCCTACAATATCAATTAAAGGTGATTTTTTATGTACAAAAAAAAAGTAAATGACTTGCCACATACAAGGAGGTGATAACAATAGCAAATCTCAATGAAGGCTGAGATGTGAGTGAAGGTGAGAAGAGGAGAAGGAAGGAGAGGCAGAAAAGGTAGGGAAGAATGAGTGGAGGAAAGAGAGATCAAAGTTACAAAAGCCAGGACCAAAACACTGAACCAAATACGCAAGAGGGGACAACAGTAGAGATGAGCAACTGAAGCCAAGAATAGGTGGAAACACTAGTTGAGAGAGCAAATAAAAGAGGTGAGAATTGACAACTTCGAAGCACAAATAGTGAAGGAAAAAAGAAAAAGCTGACAATGCTAGTGTTGAACTAGCGAATGCAATAGACACATGGAAGCAAGCATTGGGGCAATGGTTGGAGATGTGATCCCATAGCTGCAGTCTATAGGATGCGACAACCAAGACCAAAGTCCCTAATAGGCAAAGGAGAGAGGCATGATGATTGGTCCCATCTAAGGAGAAGCCATCTAAGGTCGGGCCCTACCTAAGAAGACGACCTAGAGAGACCCATTAGTAGTGATGTAACCTAGGAAAGGTGAAAACAAATGAAACAAAGAGAGAGGATATAGGAGGAGGAATTCCCCAAGTTGATTATGAAGTAAAGAAGTATAAAGGAGAAAGGGTTCATGAGTAAAAGTATGAGTAAAGGGTCCTATTAAACGAAAAATCAAAATTGGGGATATTACATTGTCAAAGTTTAAAATCATCATATAAAGCTTCTTTAGAGCTCCCACCACATCTTCTGGAATCTTGACCTTAGGCATACCTATTATCATTGCAAATATCAAGTCCTAAATCATGATCTCCTAGATATTTTTTGGGGAGCCTTTAGCTTCCATGAGGCATTGAGCCATCATCATATCTCTCCTTGAACAGGCTTAGTGGAATCACCTCGCACCTAAATCATTGACCTATTCATTCCTAGTGGTTCCCTTCCTACCGGGATGACTCCCATCAGTGAAAGTCCATAAAAGGTAGGGTGCCTTGACTAAGGTGACTATGGGTCATTGTCCCATTGTTGTCACTTAGTCTAGTAGTTGTCCCTTAGGTTTCCCTTCGGTAGGGCCCTACTAGATTGTGTGGTAACAATACCCTTAGGTTAATTAGGACCTCCTTTGGTTAAATCAAACCACAAATTGGTGGAACATCTCGCCTATTTTGAGAATTTTAAGTAATGTAATGAAATAACTTGTAATTTGACTTAGTCGTGAAGCATATTGTAGATGAAAAGTCTATTATTTTTTCGAGCAAAAGGAGGAAAGATGTTGAGATCCTTATCTATAAATAGAGAAACCTCCATCCTTTGCAGATCATTATAAATTGTTGAGATCATTTCTCCATAATTTGAAACATTTTCATGAAATCTTTGGTGTTCACCATGAATTATCTTAGTCGGGTGATTTTACATATTTCTTAAGGCAATTTGTGGATAACTAAAGAATACTACAAAAACTAACTAGATCAATCCATTTGAAGGGTAACTTTGTCACTTATTGAGGGATGTCCAAGGCTCTACTCGCAAATCTCTTGAGGATCATATTGACATGACTGAGGGAAAAGATGAGAGCCATTGGACTCCCATCATGTGAAGTGCATCATTCCATGCCATGGGCACCCTCAACATCTTCAATAGTCTACTCATTGCCCTACATTATTCACGAGATGATGTGGTTGGACCAGTGGGCCCCGACCGACTTTGCATTATATGGCAGTTGATCCAAGGCCCAAAGGAGGTTTGTCCCATCCCTTGATACATGGGAGAGTAATCACCATCGTCAAAGCCCTCAATATTGGAGCATCACAGGCTATTTTATAATCAGGAGACCCATTTGACCAGTTTTCGTGCCCCAAACTCACTTTGGGGCCCCACATGATGACTTAAATGGAGAACAAGGGGCCATCCCCTTGTTTATGATTTATGGAGCCCTCTCATACACTTTGGCACCAATATGACTCCACGTGGCCCTGCAATATCCTGACATCAGCATGACATCATCAATTTGGCTAACAGTCGGATGATTATTTCATAATATGAAATAGATACCTAGTCGTCTTGTGATCAAGGCATGTATTTTGCACATTTTTATAATGTTAGGGGCCTTGGGCAAATAATTTGACCTACTAGGTCTCATATAAATAAAACTCGACTTCATTTTTATTGGATCATCATCACACTTGGGAATTTCGGCCTACTGGGAAAATCCACACTTTTTCTTTGGATTAGCTATTGGATGTCTTGGATGCATTTTGATATTTGGAGCTGAAATTTGATTTTATTTGGAGTTATCTATTGATTTCTGGATGGACATATCATATTGTCATCTGGTAAGTGCCTCTTGTCGTTGTCTCATTCTTAAAAAATGTCTAATGTATGGAATTGTTGCAGCTAGATTAATGTTATATTGTGCCCTAATTGTTGAAGATCTATTTTGAAAGCTATTTGGTTGGCAAATTGCACATGTTACTCATAGCATGACATGTGATGAATGTTCATAGTGGATGAAATTTTGTTTTTCCTCTATAAAACTCCAAAAAATTTGAGTGGGTTATTGTTGAGGGTTGCTAGCTAGGGCATCAAGCCTTGATCACCTTAAAGGCAATTATGGAAAATTTGAAGCATTTAGGACTCCATAAACCCAAAGGAGAAGGCGCTGCTCCAAACCATTTCGTGATCAAATTTTTCGTTCTCCATATTTTATTCTCCCAATGTTCTGGGCGCCTCTTCTTGGACGGCTAGCTTAGGGCATAGAGTGAAATTCCCTAAAGAGTGCAAGGGTGGATTCCAATATAATATACTTCAAGCTTAGGGTCTTAGCGACAAGTCCTCAAAGTTTGAGAAGCATCCCTTGTGTTTACAAACATAAAAACTCTTGCCTGAGGTGTGCCCTAGAAGATAAACCCTAGTTTGCATTTCCTTGACTTGGGGTCTTCTGAGAATTCATTGGAATAATTCATAAGAAGCCCTTTCTTCTCCTTGACTTGATCTTGAGAGTACCTTTAACCATGATAATTCACAAAACCCTAGATCTCGTGCAAGTTTCTTCTAGGTCACCCTTTTGAAGTGCCATACTATCACATAGAGCTTCCCTTGAGAAGTCCTACCTCATCGCCTATTACCTCAAACCCTACAATATCAATTAAAGGTGATTTTTTATGTACAAAATAAAAGTAAATGACTTGCCACATACAAGGAGGCGATAACAATAGCAAATCTCAATGAAGGCTGAGATGCGAGTGAAGGTGAGAAGAGGAGAAGGAAGGAGAGGCAGAAAAGGTAGGGAAGAACGAGTGGAGGAAACAGAGATCAAAGTTACAAAAGCCAGGACCAAAAAACTGAACCAAATACGCAAGAGGGGACAATAGTAGAGATGACCAACTAAAGCCAAGAATAGGTGGAAACACTAGTTGAGAGAGAAAATAAAAGAGGTGAGAATTGACAACTTCAGAGCACAAATAATGAAGGAAAAAAGAAAAAGCTGACAATGCTAGTGTTGAGCTAGGGAATGCAATAGACGCATGGAAGCAAGCATTGGGGCAATGGTTGGAGATGTGATCCCATAGCTGCAGTCTATAGGATGCGACAACCAAGACCAAAGCCCCTAATATGCAAAGGAGAGAGGCATGATGATTGGTCCCATCCAAGGAGAAGCCATCTAAGGTCGGGCCCTACCTAAGAAGACGACCTAGAGAGACCCATTAGTAGTGATGTAACCTAGGAAAGGTGAAAACAAATGAAACTAAGAGAGAGGATATAGGAGGAGGAATTCCCGAAGTTGATTATGAAGTAAAGAAGTATAAAGGAGAAAGGGTTCATGAGTAAAAGTATGAGTAAAGGGTCCTATTAAATGAAAAATCAAAATTGGGGATATTACATTTTCAAAGTTTAAAATCATCATATAAAGCTTCTCTAGAGCTCCCACCACATCTTATGGAATCTTGACCTGAGGCATACCTATTATCATTGCAAATATCAAGCCCTAAATCATGATCTCCTAGGTATTTTTTGGAGAGCCTTTAGCTTCCATGAGGCATTGAGCCATCATTATATCTCTCCTTGAATGGGCTTAGTGGAATCACCTCACACCTAAATCATTGACCTATTCATTCCTAGTGGTTCCCTTCCTACCAGGATGACTCCCATCAGTGAAAGTCCATAGAAGGCAGGGTGCCTTGACTAGGGTGACTGTGGGTCATTGTCCCATTGTTGTCACTTAGTCTAGTAGTTGTCCCTTAGGTTTCCCTTCGGTAGGGCCCTACTAGATTGTGTGGTAACAATACCCTTAGGGTAATTAGGACCTCCTTTGGTTAAATCAAACCACAAATTGGTGGAACATCTCGCCTATTTTGAGAATTTTAAGTAATGTAATGAAATAACTCGTAATTTGACTTAGTCGTGAAGCATATCGTAGATGAAAAGTCTATTATTTTCTCGAGCAAAAGGAGGAAAGATGTTGAGATCCTAATCTATAAATAGAGAAACCTCCGTCCTTTGAAGATCATTATAAATTGTTGAGATCATTTCTCCATAATGTGAAACATTTTCATGAAATCTCGGGTGTTCACCATGAATTATCTTAGTCAGTTGATTTTACATATTTCTTAAGGCGATTTGTGGATAACTAAAGAATACTACAAAAACTAACTAGATCAATCCATTTGAAAGGTAACTTTGTCACTTATTGAGGGATGTCCAAGGTTCTACTCGCAAATATCTCTTGAGGATCATATCGACATGCCCGAGGGAAGACTTGAGAGCCATTGGACTCCCATCATGTGAAGTGCATCATTCCATGCCATGGGCACCCTCAACATCTTCAATAGTCTACTCATTGCCCTACATTATTCACGAGATGATGTGGTTGGACCAGTGGGCCCCAACCAGCTTTGCATTATATGGCAGTTGATCCAAGGCACAAAGGAGGTTTGTCCCATCCCTTGATACATGGGAGAGTAATCACCATCGTCAAAGCCCTCAATATTGGAGCATCACAGGCTATTTTATCATCAGGAGACCCATTCAACCAGTTTTCATGCCCCAAACTCACTTTGGGGCCCCACATGATGACTTCAATGGAGAACAAGGGGTCATCCCCTTGTTTATGATTTATGGAGCCCTCTCATACACTTTGGCACCAAGAGGACTCCACGTGGCCCTCCAATATCATGACATCATAAATTTGGCTAACAGTCAGATGATTATTTCATAATATGAAATAGATACTTGGTCGTCTTGTGATCAAGGCATTTATTTTGCACATTTTTATAATGTTAGGGGCCTTGGGCAAATAATTTGACCTACTAGTTCTAAACTCGACTTCGTTTTTATTGGATCATCATCACACTTGGGAATTTCCTTTTCAATTCTTTGCCTTCTGGTTTGTTAGACCAATTGCTTTGATTCCATTCATCACTGGAAAACATCTTATGCAAGTTTCTATGTTGGGAAAGCATAGATTGCAATGTCAAAAAATGTGTAGCAAATCTAGTGATGGCAGGCCTAATAATATCCTTGCCCCCAGTGTGTTTCTTCATGAGGCTCAAAACCAATGTATGATTGTAGATAAATTTTGTTATGCTTTTGGCATGATCTATAGTGTTTTTGACCCAATCTAATTTTCCAATATCCTCAAGCATGAGGTCTATGCAATGTGCAGCACATGGGGTCCAAAATATGGTCTTGTGTTTTTCCTCTAACAGTTTACCAGCAAGAACATACTTAGAGGCATTATCTGTGATGATTTGAACAACATTAGCCACCCCCACCTCCTCAACAACCTGATCCAATAGCTGAAACAACAAGTGGCCATCTTTTATCTTATTAGATGCATCAACTGATTTTAAAAACATGGTTCCCTGTGGGCAGAAGACAAGAAAGTTTATGATGGTACGGTTTCTTTGATCAGTCCATCCATCTGACATGATGGTACACCCTGTTCTTTCCCATGAGTCCCTGAACTCTTGCAAATACTCATTAATGGATTGAATTTCTTTCTGCAAACGAAACCCCCTTAGCTCATGCATAATAGGGCCTTTGAAACCTTTTCCAGTAGCATGTATGGCATCAAACATAGGCTCATAATATGGTGAACGAGCAGCATTAAAGGGGATATCAGCATCATACCACCATCTAGCTATGTAATCACAAGCAGTCTCCCTCAATTCTTTCTTCCAATGGTCATCTAAAGTGGGCTGCATTTGAGTTTTACTAACTTCAGGACCATGTGCATCTGATGGAGAGGAGGGAGTGAAATAACTTTTGATAGTCACATCACCCTTTTTCAAATTCATTCTACCCTTTCCCTTATCTTGAACAGAAGCAAAAGAGGGAGGAACATATCGGAAATGGTTGGATGCCTCAGTTTGAGGGATAGAGGAAGAACCCTCAAAATCATAGTGGGGGTTGGTAGCCATCATTTTTTGTATCTCCCTCTTCCTCCCAATTTCAGCCTGTATGTCTTTTTGCCTAGCCTTATCTTCTTTAAATTTCTCAAAGCTGGCCAACAAATTCTTTCTAATCTCCCCAATTTCTGGTGAGGTACATGGGGTAATTTGGCCTCTAATCCCTGCCAAGTGTTGTTTCAGCCTATTAATGCCCCCAGGACCTTCCTTAATTTTCCTATGGCAAAATTTGCATTGCATTTGACCATCAACCATTTCAACATATGCCCAAGCAGGATCTCTTGCTCTAGGTGCCATTTTTTGACTAGGAAATGAAAGCAAACAATCTGAAAATGACAAAAAAAAAAACCATTGATTCAATGTTCATTTATTTGACAAAAAACACTCTCTAAGCTTTCTAGATATGCACCTAAAATTTACTAAGCAAAAACAGATTTATAGAGGTGGAAAAAAATACCTCCAGGCACAAACTGCCTCCTCAAGCTTGCTCCAAGAATCAGCTCCTCAATGCTGCTCCAAATGGCTGCCCAAGAAGCTCCTCACTCCAGCTACAATGCTCCTCCAAGACTCCTCACTGCTGCTCCAAAACAAGCTCAAGAACTGCTCACTAACTTTCAAAGAAGACTCACTCAAATTCATAAGACTGTTGTGAGTGAATGAGAGCACTTGGGTGTGTTAAATAGGGTTTGGGAGGGGGAAATGGACCCCAAAAATCATTTAGCATATTCAAATAGCTGTTTGGGGTCCAAACCAAACATAAAACAGTTAAAAAATACATTAAAAAAGGTTGATTTGTTTGTTGTTTACGCGCCTGGGCCGTTCCTTTGTGACTCGGCCGAGTCATATCGGAAACGGCCGGGTTGGCCGAGTCATGGGTGACTCGGCCAACCGGACCGTTTCCTAGGCCGGGACACTCTCCAACCTTCTGAAACGGATTAAGCCGGCCGTTTCGGTTTCGAAACGACCGTTTCTTAAAACAGGGCCTAGTACCTCAAACCCTAGAACATCAATTAAAGATGATTGTTTATCTACCGAGACTCCTCCCATCATGAAAGTCCGTAAAGAGAAAGGAACACTCGCTGACAGTGGGACATTGTCCCATTGTTATCACTTAGTTTAGCTCTTTGAAACATAGGCTTCCATCCTTAGGGCATGCTAGATTGTGGTAACACAGCCTACAAAATAAAAGTAAATGGCTTGCCACATACAAGGAGGTGATAACAATAGCAAATATCAATGACGTTGAGAAGCAAGTGAAGTTGAGAAGAGGAAAAGGAAGGAGAGGTGGCAAAGGTAGGGATGGACTAGTGGAGGAAAGAGAGATCAAATTTATTAAATCCAGGCCCAAAAAACAGCACCAAATATACAAGAGGGGACAACAATAGAGATGAACAACTGACGCCAAGAAGAGGTGGCAACACTAGTTGAGATAGCAAATGAAATAGGTGAGAATTGACAACTCCGTAGCACAATAAGTGAAGGAAAGAAGAAAAAGTTGGCAATCCTAGTGTTGAACTGGGGAATGCAATAGACGAGTGGAACAAAGCACTAGAGCAGTGGTTGGATATGTGATCCCATAGCTGTATTCTATACGATGTGACAACCAAGACCAAAGTACCTAATAGGAAAAGGAGAGGCATGGTGATTTGTCCCATCTAAGGACAAGCCATCTCAAGTCGGGCCTTACCTTAGAAGACGACCTAGAGAGACCCATGAGTGGTGATGTAGCCTAAAAAAGGTGCAAGCAAAAGAAACAAAGAGAGAGGATATAGGAGAAAGCGTTCATTAGTAAAAGTATGAATGGGTGTGCTATTAATTTTTTGAGAAACCCTCAACATATAAGGCCTAGGTTTCTCTCACAATCGTCCCTCCCAAAAACAGAGCATCACTCAACTTGGTAGAGAATATTACTTATGGAACCCTTACGAGGCTAATATAGTCCACAAGGCACTTGAGAAAGGTTAGTACTAGTAGGAATGGATTTCATTCAAAATTCGATGGATAAGGAAAAGAGAAGAATAGTATGGCAAAGAAAGCATCATGCAACGTTCTTATCTCCTACAGTGATATGCGAGCATCGGGAGGTGGATCTACTGTGACTGATGATCTATGGCAGCACTTCTTGTGTAGCCCTATAAAGGTGATCGTTTATTGTACTTTTCCCCTCACTTTCCTATTATCTCAATGCACTCTTTGTTCCCCGAACAAACCATCAAGCAAGGAGCCTAAAAGAGTGGTTTGAATCATCCTCACACCAAGCAAAGGGAGGTCATCAACATACTTACTGTTGGAAAGGCCAACCTCCCCATTCGAGCAACACTATATAAAAAAGTGGAATTTTTGACTTCCTAAGCACTCAAGTTCATTTTCTAAGGAATGTCAAGCTATTTCTTGATGGAACATTATACCCTAGGGTCAATTCGGACATCCTGTTGTCAAATAAAACCTCTAATTGGTGGGATGTCTCACCTATTTTGACATTTAAGTAATGTAATGAAATAACTTGTGGTTTGACTTAATCATGAAGAATGTTGTGGATGAAAATTCGATTGTATTTTCAAGAAAAAGGAGGAAAGATGTTGAGATCCTAATCTATAAATAGAGAAATTTCCTTCCTTTGCAAATCATTGTGAATTGTGGAGATCATTTTTCCATAATGTGAAACGTTTTCATGAAATATTTGGTGTTCATCATGAATTAGATTTCTGGTCTATTTCACATATTTCTTAAGGCGATTTGTGGATAACTAAAGAATATTATAAGAACGAACTAGATCAATCCATTTGAAAGGAAGCTTTGTCACTTGCTGAGGGATGTCTAGGGTTTTACCCGCACATCTCTCTTGTTGGTGTAAGGTGGAGTTAGTTTCTCTTGTTGGGCCATGCCCTAGTGCTCCTCACCAAGGGCTTCAGTTTATTTTCCATAAAGAGCAGGTGATATTAGTTGTGTGACAGTGGGACATTGTCCCATTGTTCTCACTTAGTCTAGCTCTTTGACCCTTAGTCTTTCTCTCCTTAGGGCCTGCTAAATTGTGTGGTAACACAACCTACAACATAAAACGAAATGGCTTGCAACATACAAGGAGGTGATAACAATAGCAAATCTCAATGAAGGCTGAGAAGTGAGTGAAGGTGAGAAGAGATGAGCAACTGAAGCCAAGAAGAGGTGGAAACAATAGTTGAGATAGAAAATGAAAGAGGTGAGAATTGACAACTCCGGAGCACAAATAGTGAAGGAAAGAAGAAAAAGCTGACAATGCTAGTGTTGAACTAGGGATTGCAATAGACGCATGGAAGAAAGCATTGGGGCAATGGTTGGAGATGTGATCCCATAGCTGCAGTCTATAGGATGTGACAACCAAGACCAAAGTCCCTAATAGGCAAAGGAGAGAGCTAATGATTGGTCCCATCCAAGGAGAAGCCATCTCAGGTTGGGTCCTACCAAAAAAGACGACATAGAGAGACCCAGTAGTAATGATGTAACCTAGGAAAGGTGAAAACAAATGAAACAAAGAGAGAGGATATAGGAGGAGAAATTTCCCAAGTTGATTATGAAGTAAAGAAGTATAAAGGATAAAGGGTTCATGAGTAAAAGTATAAGTAAAGGGTCCTATTAAATGAAAAATCAAAATTGGGGATATTACATTTTCAAAGTTTAAAATCATCACATAGAGATTCTTTAGAGCTCCCACCGCATCTTCTGGAATCTTCACCTTAGGCATATACCTATTATCATTGTGAATCTCAAGCCCTAAATCATGATCTTGTAGCTATTTTTTTGGAGAGCCTTTAGCTTCCATGAGGCATTGAGCCATCATTATATCTCTCCTTGAATGGTCTTAGCGGAATCACTTCACACCTAAATCATTGACCTATTCATTCCTAGTGATTCCCTTCCTATCGGGATGACTCCCATCAGTGAAAGTCCATAAAAGGTAGGGTGCCTTGATTGAGGTGACAGTGGGTCATTGTCCCATTGTTGTCACTTAGTCTAGCAGTGGTCCCTTAGGTTTCCCTTCGCTAGGGCCCTACAAGATTGTGTAGTAACAATACCCTTAGGTTAATTAGGACCTCCTTTGGTCTAATCAAACAACTAATTTGTGGAACATCTCACCTATTTTGAGAATTTCAAGTAATGTAATGAAATAACTTGTAGTTTGACTTGGTCGTGAAGCTTATTGTGGATGAAAAGTCGATTGTTTTTCCAAGAAAAACGAGGAAAGATGTTGAGATCCTAATCTATCAATAGAGAAACCTATGGCCTTTGCATATCGTTATAAATTGTTGAGATCATTTCTCCATAATGTGTAACATTTTCATGAAAGCATTGGTGTTCATCATGAATTATCTTCCTCGGTTGATTTCACATATTTCTTAAGGTGATTTGTGGATAACTAAAGAATACTAGAAAAACTAACTAGATCAATCCATTTGAAAGGAAACTTTGTCATTTGTTGAGGGATGTCCAAGGTTTTACTCCCACATCTCTCTTGAGGATCATATTGACACCCCCGGGGGAAGAGTTGAGAGACATGGCACTTGATCCATGGCCCAAAGGAGGTTTGTCTCATCCCTTGATACATAGGAGGGCAAGCAACATCATCAAAGCCCTCAGTATTGGAGCATCATAGGCTATTTTATCATCAGGAGACCCATTTGACCAGTGTTCGTGCCCCAAACTTACTTTGGGGCCCCACATGATGACTTCAATGGAGACTAGGGTGCCATCCCCTTGTTCATGAGTTATGGAGCCCTATCACACACTTTGGCACCAAGAGGACTCCGCGTGGCCCTCCAAAGGCTTGACATTAGCATGACATCATCAATTTGGCAAACAGTCGGATGATTATTTCATAATATGAAATAGATACATGGTCATATTGTGGCCAAGGCATCTATTTTGCACATTTTTATAATGTTAGGGGCCTTGGGCAAATAATTTGACCTACTAGGTCTCATATAAATAAAACTCAACTTCATTTGTATTGGATCATCATCACACTTGGGAATTTCGGCCTACATGGCAAATCCACACTTTTTCTTTGGATTAGCTATTGGATGTCTTGGATGCATTTTGATATTAGGAGCTGAAATTTGATTTTATTTGGAGCTATCTCTTGATTTGTGGATGGATATGTCATATTGTTAGCTTGTAAGTGCCTCCTGTTGAAGTTTTATCATTGAAAAATGTCTAATATATGGAATTTTTGCAACTATATTAATGCTTCAATTTATTTTGCATCATAATTGGGCTATTTGTTGAAGGCTTTTCCCTATGTATAATCCTTTCTAGTAGGGCCCGGTTTCAAAACTTGCTCTTGATTAGGCACGAGCTCATTTAACTTTTGGGGTTTCACCTCCAGCCATAATCCACAAGCATTGATCAACCAACTCAAGAGGGGCATCCATTTGACCCCATAGCCCTTGTGGAAATAAAGCACACTCCTTATTCCACTAAACAACCATCTCTTTTTACTAAATTATGCAATTGTCCTTAATTTTTACTATTCAAAAAGCCCTAACAATAGAAAATAATATACATAAAATAATATATAGAAAAATATAACCATAAAAAATAAAAAGTAACCAGTGAGTTTCTTCACTTTGATGTTCATATAAGATTTGACCAATTACATTTTGATACTAGACTCGTTATGCATGCCACATCATTTAAACCTTCCTTGTTGAATATACTCTAGGTGATCCACGTACATGGAATTCTTTCCTGTCGTGCAATATATTACTATATAGCTGGAGAAAGGTTGTTGAGGTGATAGTGGTGGCTAATATGATGTTGCCACAAGGTCTGGATCTTCCTGGTGAGGATTTGCACTAGGCCTGCAAACTCACTTTGATGTTCATATAAGATTTGACCAATTACATTTTGATTCTAGACTCGTTATGAATGCCACATCATTTAAACCTTTTGATGAATATACTCCAGGTGATCCACATACATGGAATTCTTTCCTACCATGCAATATATTACTATATAGTTGGAGAAAGGTTGGTGAGGTGATAGTGGTGGCTAATCTGTTGTTGCCACAAGGTCTGGATCTTCCTAGTGAGGATTTGCACTAGGCCTGCAAAATTTTGTGGTCACAGGCCCTTTCAAAGAAAATTTTTGCATCAATTGATAACAAGATAGGTTTGGATACAATATGCAATTTGCAACTTTGTTGGTCCAATCATTCTTAAACAAAGAGCCCTCCACATTTGGCTTTTAGACCCGATAGTCATAATTCTAATTTAAACATTATTGTTTCCTTTCAACCACTCTCAAAAATAAAAATGAAAAATCCCATTGGCATCCTTGAACCCATGGCATTTGGACTAGATACATTCGAGTCCCCATCCATTCACATCATTCACGTGACACCTATCAATTAAAGGATGTATCAGGCACCTGTCTTCCCCCATAGGGATTGAGAACACCTAATAGGATTGTTTATTACCCACTCCTACCTAGGGAGGTAACACTAAACTTATAAAGGAAGCCCACTATGAAGTCTCAATGAGCCCTTGATAAACAAGATTGGTTCACTTAGATGTACCAATGAATTATTGTACCTAGTTGTGAGGATGTGCATTGGGTATTATAGGTAATTCACAGGTGGTTTCATCATGGGTTGGGCAACCTAAGTGGGGACCAAGTCCACTAGAGGACCATATCGATACCCTCAGGTGAAGAGTTGAGAGCCATGTGACTCCAATCATGTGTAGGGCATCATTCCATGCCATGGCCACCCTCAACACCTTCAAAAATCTACTCATTTCCCTACATTATTCACGAGATGATGCGCTTGGACCAGTGTGCCCAAGCTGGCTTAACATTATATGGCAGCTGATCTCATATAAATAAAACTCAACTTCATTCATATTTGATCATCATCACACTTGGGAACTTAGTCCTTCTTGGCAAATCCAAACTTTTTCTTTGGGTTAGCGATTGGATGTCTTGGATGCATTTTGATATTTTGAGCTGAAATTTGATTTTATTTAGAGCTATCTCTTGATTTGTGGATGGATATATCATATTGTCATCTGGTAAGTGCCTCTTGTTGATGTTTCATTCTTAAAAAATGTCTAATGTATGGAATTGTTGAAGCTAGATTAATGTTATATTGTGCCCTAATTGTTGAAGATTTATTTTCAAAGCTATTTGGTTGGCAAAGTACACATGTTACTCATAGCATGACATGTGATGAATGTTCATAGTGAATGAAATTTTGTTTTTCCTGCATAAAACTTCAGAAAATTTGAGGGGGTAATTGTTGAGGGTTGGTAGCCAGGGCATCAATCCTTGAGCACCTTAAAGGCAATTATGGAAAATATGAAGCATTTAGGACTCCATAAGCCCAAAGGAGAAGGCACTAGTCCAAACCATTTCGTGATCAAATTTTTCGTTCTCCATATTTTCTTCTCCCAATGTGTTCGTCCCCTCTTCTTGGACGGCTAGCTTAGGGCATAGAGTGAAATTTCCTAAAGAGTCAAAGTGTGGATTCCAATATAATAGACTTCAAGCTTAGGGTCTTAGCGACAAGTCCTCAAAGTTTGAGAAGCACCCCTTGTGTTTACAAACATAAAAACTCTTTCCCGAGGTGTGCCCTAGAAGATAAACCCTAGTTTGCATTTCCTTGACTTGGGATTTTCTAAGAATTCATTGGAATAAATCATAAGAAGCCCTTTCTTCTCCTTGCCTTGATCTCGGGAGTACTTTTAACCATGATAATTCTCAAAACCCTAGATCTCATGCAAGTTTCTTCTGTGTCACCCTTTTGAAGTGCCATACTATCACATAGAGCTTCCCTTAAGAAGTCCCACCTCATCGCCTAGTACCTCAAACCCTAAAATATCAATTAAAGGTGATTTTTTATCTACCGGAACTCCTCCTAGCGGTGAAAGTCCATAAAGAGCAGGAGACATTGTCTGTGTGACAGTGGAACATTATCCCATTGTTATCACTTAGTCTAGCTCTTTGACCCTGAGTCTTTCCCTCCTTAAGGCCTGTGAGATTGTGTGGTAACACAACCTACAACATAAAAGTAAATGGCTTGCCACATACAAGGAGACGATAACAATAGCAAATCTCAATGAAGACTGAGAAGCAAGTGAAGGTGAGAAGAGGAGAAGGAAGGAGAGGCGGCAAAGTTAAGGAAGAACGAGTTGAGGAAAGAGAGATCAAAGTTACAAAATCCAGGACCAAAACACTGAACCAAATACACAAGAGGGGACAACAATAGAGATGAGCAACTAAAGCCAAGAAGAGGCGGAAACACTAGTTGAGATAGAAAATGAAAAAGGTGAGAATTGACAACTCTGGAGCACAAATAGTGAAGGAAAGAAGAAAAAGTTGACAATGCTAGTGTTGAACTAGGGAATGCAATAGACACTTGGAAGCAAGCATTGGGGCAATGGTTGGAGTTGTGATCCCATAGCTGTAGTCTATAGGACACGACAATCAAGACCAAAGTACCTAATAGGCAAAGGAGAGGCATGATGATTGATCCCATCCAAGGAGAAGCCATCTCAGGTCGGGCCCTACCTAAGAAGACGACCTAGAGAGACCCATTAGTGGTGATGTGGCCTAGGAAAGGGGCAAGCAAAAGAAACAAAGAGAGAGGATATAGAAGAAAGGGTTCATTAGTAAAAGTATGAATGGGGGTTGCTATTAATTTTTTGAGAAACCCTCAACATATATGGCCTAGGTTTCTCTCACAATGGCCCTTCCCAAAAACAGAGCATCACTCAACTTGGTAGAGCATATTACTGATGGAAACATTATCAGGCTAGTATAGTCCACAAGCCACTAGAGAAAGGTTAGTACTAGAAGGAATGGATTTCATTCAAAATTCGATGGGTAAGGAAAAGATAATAATAGTATGGGAAAGAAAGCATCATGCAACATTCTTATCTTCTACGGCGATATGCGAGCACAGGGAGGTGCATCTACTACGACTGATTATTTATGGGAGCACTTGTTGTGTAGCCCTATAAAGGTGATCGTTTATTGTACTTTTCCCCTCACTTTCCTATTATCTCAATGCACTCTTTGTTCCCCGAATCAACCATCAAGCAAGGAGCCTAAAAGAGTGGTTTGAATCATCCTCACACCAAGCAAAGGGAGGTCGTCAACATTATACTAACCGTTGGAAAGGCCAACATCCCCATTCAAGCAATACTATGCAAACAAATTGGAATTTTTTACTTCCTAAGCACTCAGGTTCATTTTTCAAGGAATGTCAAGCTATTTCTTGATGGAACGTTGTACCCTTGGGTCAATTCGGACCTCCTTTTGTCAAATAAAACCTCTAATTGGTGGGATGTCTCACCTATTTTGAAATTTAAGTAATGTATTGAAATAACTTGTAGTTTGACTTAATCGTGAAGAATATTTTTGATGAAAAGTTAATTGTATTTTCAAGCAAAAGGAGGAAAAATGTTGAGATCCTAATCTATAAATAGAGAAATTTCCTTCCTTTGCAGATCATTGTGAATTGTAGAGATCATTTTTCCAAAATGTGAAACATTTTCATGAAATATTTGGTGTTCATCATGAATTATATTTCTTGGTTTATTTCACATATTTCTTAAGGCGATTTGTGGATAACTAAAGAATATTATAAAAACGAACTAGATCAATCCATTTGAAAGGAAGCTTTTTCACTCGCTGAGGGATGTCTAGGGTTTTACTTGCACATCTCCCTTGTTGGTGTAAGGTGGAGTTTGTTTCTTCTTGTTGGACCATGCTCTAGTGCTCCTCACCAAGGGCTTCAGTTTATTTTGCATCATAATTGGGCTATTTGTTGAAGGCTTTTCCCTAAGTATAATCCTTTCTAGTAGGGCTTGGTTTCAAAACTTATTCTTGATTACACACAAGCTCATGTAACTTTTGGGGTTCCACCTCCAGCCATTAGCCACAAGCATTGATCAGCCAAATCAAGAGGGGCATCGATTTGACCCCATAGCCCTAGTGGAAATTGTTAATTTTAGGTATGTTCTATGCTAGAGCAATTTATTTAAATTTTCATAGTTAGCAATCACATCAGCATTAAAGTAAACTGCAGATAGAACATAAATATAAATCGCAGAAGATAAGCCAAGACAAGAGGACACAAGATGTGGCGTGAGCCAAGGACAAACCCCACAATGTGGGGAAACGCTTGATCAATTCTTCTTTTATGTTCTTCAATGTTCAGCAGAGAAAGAGAGAGAGAGAGAGAGTACATTTACAACAGAAGTCAACACTGTGACTTATCTAGATCTAGCATATAGATCATTTTGAATAATGATGAGATCAGTTGAAGACATTCTGCTTCAACTGATTCTCCAAGGTGACTCCTTCACTTATCATCGTGTTGCATCTAGTTCTCTTGATGTACCACTGCATATTGCACCATGCTGCACTAATCATGATGCCCATGTCTATGATCTTATCCATCATCATGCTACCCATACTCATGTGCATCATCATGCTGATGTTCTAACAGATGGCATTCTATCACTATTGTACATTGTGATAGGGCTGCTACAGGTATGCCATTCTATCACTGTTGTTTATCATGCTGCATCTTTACTTCATCATTCCTTCCGCTGAGATCATCATGATGCACATTCATATTAGAGCCATCGAGATCATAAGAACATACGAAGATCATTCCTTATATACTTATTGATCACCAAGTATAAGTCATATCCCTACAGATGACTGGGAGAATGTCGAGATATATATAGTGATCTTCTATGCTATAATAGTTATGCAGAGAACGTAGTCCTACTGCTTCAAACCCTAACCACTGCTGGCTTGCGGGTTCCATATATGATTATGATCTCCATCTATGACCTGCGTTCCATATATAAACTGTGGGCTTCATATATGACCTGCGCTCCATATATTATCCAAACTGTGGGCTTCATATATTACCTGCGTTCCATATATAATCTGACTGCGGGCTTCATATATTACCTGCATTCCAAACTGCGGGCTTCATATATTACCTATGTTCCATATATAATCCAACTGCGGGCTTCATATATTACCTGCGTTCCATTTATAATCTGACTGCGGGCTCCATATATTACCTGCGTTCCATTTATAATCTGACTGTGGGCTCCATATATTACCTGCGTTCCAAACTGCAGGCTTCATATATTACCCGCGTTCCAAACCGCGGGCTTGAAAATTCCATATATACCTGTACATGGATTCCAGAGATAAAACTCGAGTTCTGTTCCTAACGTATACATGTTTCCATTGACCAGCGTAATGAACAGCGTATTAGCATGTAATGAACAACATATTAGCGTATATATGAAAAGCATATCAATGTATTATTGACCAACGTAACGAACAGCGTATCTATCGTATGTGTCATGACCTGTGTATTAATCTTTATGCCCTACGTATAAATGACTTTACAGATTCGAGAACATTACATCCTCTATTGACTGTGGTTTGATGACTGTGGCACCCTTGACAACGTATAACAGCGTTTTACCATGGCTGTGTTGTACTGCGACTAGGGCATTTCCATAAGGCCAGCGTATCACTCTTGGTGTCTCACTCCTTCTCCAAAAACCCAAGACGTGGAGAGGAGGAGATCACTCAAGAATGTGTGTTAAAATGACATAAAATCCTCATCTATTTATACCAAAAACATATAGGTTGAATAGACATGACGTTTGGGCTTCTAGAGCCTACATAAGAGCTGGTCGGCTTGATAATAATTACATAATCAAAATAAATTCATATCTCCATAAATACTTATCGGAATCGGATGATCTTTAGATCAATCCTACACCTCTCGACGAGAGCGATCCAATAAAAATATCAGCTGCCATAAATAAGCTGACCCACATGGAGTTTGGACCTAGTTGCCAATTTAACAGAAATGAAGCACACTCATTTATTCCACCAAACAACCACCTCTTTTTACTAAATTCTACAATTGTCCTTAATTTTTACTATTAGAAACGCCATAACAATAGAAAAATATATACATAAAATAATATATAGAAAAATATAACCATAAAAAATAAAAAGTAAATAAGTGAGTTTATTCACTTTGATGCTCATATAAGATTTGACCGATTACATTTTGATTCTAGACTCGTTAAGCATGCCAAATCGTTTAAGCCTTCCTTGTTGAACATACTCTAGGTGATCCACATACAGGGAATTCTTTCCTGTGGTGCAATATATTACTATATACCACAATATATTACTATATAGCTGGCGAAAGGTTGTTGAGGTGATAGTGGTGGCAAATCTGTTGTTGCCACAAGGTCTGGATCTTCCTCGTGAGGATTTGCACTAGGCCTGCAAAATTTTGCGGTAACAGGCCCTTTCAATTGATAACAAGATAGGTTTGGATACAATATGCAATTTGCAACTTTGTTGGTCGAATCTTTCTTAACCAAATAGCCCTCCAAATTTGGCTTTTAGACCTGATAGTCATAATTCTAATTTAAACATTATTGTTTCCTTTCAACCACTATCAAAAATAAAAAAATCCCTTCCTTTTATTTTCTATTTGCATAGATCTACAATATAGATCATGAAATATCACAAATCACATTAATCCCAAGTCTAAACCACTTTGAAATTATTATCATTTATTAGACTTAGTTTCTTTTATGTATTTACCCTTGTGCCAGAGAACAATTGGCCTACAATGTGAGAAGAAGATACTAAGGTTACACTAGGTATCACTCTTCCATTATCCCTAGGGTCTATCTTGTACCTTCCATTAGCCCTAGGGTCTCACTTGTATATATAAGGCATTGTCATTTAAAGGGAGGGCTTTGGGTGGTAATAAAAAGCCATAACTAGAATGAAAAATATCAAAAAGATAAATGAAAATAGAAAGGAAAGCTAGAAGAATTAGAAGATCCATACTTGTACTTGATGGCAGTTGATGATGTAGGAGCTTGTTGAGTCACACAAGAGATGCGAGGGTTGTAATCTTAGTGCCAAAAAAGCATGTTACCCACCAAAAGTGGGTGACCCATAGGATAAAAATTTCTCCTAGATCTCTCTTCACCGAACAGCCAGTAGCCCCTGAAAGCCACCAGTGTAGTTGACACAGTGTGCCATTTGATCTCTACTCCTTACATCAGTCATGTGTCCCCTCGCCCATATTTCGAGAACATATGTTTGAAGGTGGGCTATCCAACCCAAAAGGAATGCTTTTCATTGCGTAATAGGGAGCTTATGCTTGTTTTCCCTTGGGCATCCTAGGTACGGATTATTGAGTGACTTGGAAAAAAGGAAGGTCTTTGACCATAGCTTTGATCCCTCACCTCAAATGGGGTGTTAATCCTCAATCCTAGTCCCGTGGGATATCCCCTATTGCCTTATGGATTTAGGAAGGGCACTATATGGGAAACCTTTTGGTAGCACGGTCCTGTTTTTACCATCCACATTTTTCACTTCCCTCCACACATTAAAACCCTTATTTCATCATATTCACACAAGGTACTGGCACACCCCCTCCCCTTGTCCACGTGTCTAGGTTGGGCCTAGAAATGTTGCCTCGGAGGATGATGTAGTTAAAAGAATGTTAAAAGCATATCATGAGCACAAGCAAGAAACAAAAGAAAAAGAATATTATAAAATGCAAATGATGGTCGGGACATTTAATATAGCACATGGGCAAAAGTCGAGCATGAGATCTACCCTTTATTATCGCCATCACCCTAGTTCCTAGGGCCTTATGAGTGCCCCAAAATCACTGAGGAACCCATGCACATCCCAACCCCTAGTGGGAAATGAGTTGCCCCACCTTAAGGGGGTAATAATTCACTATATCATACACAACATGCTCTCATTTCCCTGAGCCCCGACCAGTGACAAAAAAAATCAAGAAAAGGCAAAAGGAAAAATAAAGAAGGGTGGCAAAACAAAGGATTGGGTAACTCATGTATCCACGATTGCTCCCTCCTACACCTATACACCCAAATAATCATCATTTCCATCCTTGAACCCATCGCATTTGGACTTGAGACATTCGAGTCCCCATCCATTCATCATCATTCATGTGACACCTATCAATTAAAGGATGTACCAGGCACCTGTCTTCCCCCTTAGGGAATGGGAACACCTTATAGGGTTGTTTATTACCCACTCCTACCTAGGGAGGTAACACTGAACTTATAAAGGAAGCCCACTATGAAGTCTCAATGTGCCCTTGATAAACAAGCTTGGGTCACGTAGATGTGCCAATGAATTATTGTACCTAATTGTGAGGATGCACATTGGATATTATAGGTAATTGGCAGGTGGTTTCATCATGGGTTAGGCAACTTAAGTGGGGCCCAACTCCACTAGAGGATCATATTGACACCCTCGTGTGAAGCATTGAGAGCCATGGGACTCCCATCATGTGTAGAGCATCATTCCATGCCATGGGCAACCTCAACTCCTTCAACAATCTACTCATTTCGCTACATTATTCACGAGATGATGCGCTTCGACCAATGTGCCTAGGTTGGCTTAGCATTATATGGCAACTGATCTCATATAAATAAAACTCAACTTCATTTGTATTTGATCATCATCACACTTGGGAACTTCGGCCTTCTTGGTAAATCCAAACTTTTTCTTTGGGTTAGCGATTGGATGTCTTGGATGTATTTTGATATTTGGAGCTAAAATTTGATTTTATTTAGAGCTATCTCTTGATTTGTGGATGGATATATCATATTGTCATCTGGTAAGTGCCTCTTGTTGATGTCTCATTCCTAAAATATGTCTAATGTATGAAATTGTTACAGCTAGATTAATGTTATATTGTGCCCTCATTGTTGAAGATTTATTTTGAAAGTTATTTGGTTGGCAGATTTCACATGTGACTCATAGCATGACATGTGATGAATGTTCCTGGTGGATGAAATTTTGTTTTCCTCTATAAAACTCCATAAAATTTGAGTGGGTAATTATTGAGGGTTGGTAGCTAGGGCATCAATCCTTGAGCACCTTAAAGGCAATTATGGCAAATTTGAAGCATTTAGGACTCCATAAGCCCAAAGGAGAAGGCATTGCTCCAAACCATTTAGTGATCAAATTTTTCGTTCTCCATATTTTCTTCTCCCAAAGTTCTGGTCCCCTCTTCTTGGACGGCTAGCTTAGGGCATAAATTGAAATTTCGTAGAGAATGAAACGATGGATTCCGATATAATAGACTTCAAGCTTAGGGTCTTAGCGACAAGTCCTCAAAGTTTGAGAAGCATCCCTTGTGTTTACAAACATAAAATCTCTTGCCCGAGGTGTGCCCTACAAGATAAACCCTAGTTTGCATTTCCTTGACTTTGGAATCTTTTGTGTATTCATTGGAATAAATCATAAGAAGCCTTTTCTTCTCCTTGACTTGATCTCGAGAGTACCTTTAAGTTTTAACCATGATAATTCACAAAACCCTAGATCTCATGCAAGTTTCTTCTAGGTCACCATCTTGAAGTACCATACTATCACATAGAGCTTCCCTTAAGAACGCCTACCTCATCGCCTAGTACCTCAAACCCTACAATATCAATTAAAGGTGATATTTTATCTACTGGAACTCCTCCCATCGGTAAAAGTCCATAAAGAGCAGGGGACATTGGTTGTGTGACAGTGGGACATTGTCCCATTGTTATCACTTAGTCTAGCTCTTTGACCCTTATTCTTTCCCTCCTTAGGGCTTGCTAGATAGTGTGGTAACACAACCTACAAAATGAAAGTAAATGGTTTGCCGCATACAAGGAGTCGATAACAATAGCAAATCTCAATGAAGGTTGAGAAACAAGTGAAGGTGCCAAGAGGAGAAGGAAGGAGAGGCGGAAAAGGTAGGGAAGAACGAGTGGAGGAAAGAGAGATCAAAGTTACAAAAGCCTGACCAAAAAACTGAACCAAATACGCAAGAGGGGTCAACAGTAGAGATGAGCAACTGAAGCCAAGAAGAGGTGGAAACACTAGTTGAGAGAGCAAATGAAAGAGGTGAGAATTGACAACTTCAGAGCACAAATAGTGAAGGAAGGAAGAAAAAATTGACAATGCTAGTGTTGAACTAGGGAATGCAATAGCTGCGTGGAAGCAAGCATTGGGGCAATGGTTGGAGATGTGATCCCATAGCTGCAGTCTATACGATGCGAAAACCAAGACCAAAGTCCCTAATAGGCAAAGGAGAGGCATGATGATTGGTCCCATCCAAGGAGAAGCCATCTCAAGTCGGGCCCTACCTAAGAAGACGACCTAGAGAGACCCATTAGTGGTGATGTAACCTAGGAAAGGTGAAAACAAATGAAACAAAGAGAGAGGATATAGGAGGAGGAATTCCCCAAGTTGATTATGAAGTAAAGAAGTATAAAGGAGAAAGGGTTCATGAGTAAAAGTATGAGTAAAGGGTCATATTAAATAAAAAATCAAAATTGGGGATATTACATTTTCAAAGTTTCAAATCGTCACATAAAGCTTCTTTAGAGCTCCCACCGCATCTTTTGGAATCTTGACCTTAGGCATACCTATTATCATTACAAATCTCAAGCCCTAAATCATGATCTCCTAGGTATTTTTTGGAGAGCCTTTAGCTTCCATGAGGCATTGAGCCATCATTATATCTCTCCTTGAATGGGCTTAGTGGAATCACTTCACACCTAAATCATTGACCTATTCATTCCTAGTGATTCCCTTCCTACCAGGATGACTCCCATCAGTGAAAGTCTATAAAACACAGGGTGCCTTGACTGAGGTGACAGTGGGTCATTGTCCCATTGTTGTCACTCAGTCTAATAGTTGTCCCTTAGGCTTCCCTTCGCTAAGGCCCTACTAGATTGTGTGGTAACAATACCCTTAGGTTAACTAGGACCTCCTTTGGTCAAATCAAACCACTAATTGGTTGAACATGTCACCTATTTTGAGAATTTTAAGTAATGTAATGAAATAACTTGTAATCTGACTTAGTCGTGAAGCATATTGTGGATGAAAAGTTGATTGTTTTTTCAAGCAAAATGAGGAAAGATGTTGAGATCCTAATCTATAAATAGAGAAACCTCCTTCCTTTGTAGATCATTATAAATTGTTGAGATCAATTCTCCATAATGTGAAACATTTTCATGAAATCTTTGGTGTTCATCATGAATTATCTTCCTCAGTTGATTTCACATATTTCTTAAGGCGATTTGTGGATAACTAAAGAATACTACAAAAACTAACTAGATCAATCCATTTGAAGGGAAATGTTGTCACTTGTTGAGGGATGTCCAAGGTTCTACTCGCAAATCTCCCTTGAGGATCATATTGACACGCCCGAGGGAAGAGTTGAGAGCCATTGGACTCCCATCATGTGTAGTGCATCATTTCATGTCATGGGCACCCTCAACACCTTCAATAGTTTGCTCATTGCCCTACATTATTCACAAGATGATGTGGTTGTACCAGTGTGCCCCGACCAGCTTTGCATTATATGGCAGTTGATCCAAGGCCTAGAGGAGGTTTGTCTCACCCCTTGATACATGGGAGGGCAATCACCATCGTCAAAGCCTTCAATATTGGATCATCACAAGCTAATTTATCATCAGGAGACCCATTTGACCAATTTTCGTGCCCCAAACTCACTTTGGGGCCCCACATGATGACTTCAATGGAGACCAAGGTGCCATCTCCTTGTTGATGATTTATGGATCCCTCTCACACTTTGGAACAAAGAGGACTCCACATGGCCCTCCAATGGCCTGACATCAACATGACATCATCAATTTGGCTAACAGTCGGATGATTATTTCATAATATGAAATAGATACATGGTCGACTTGTGACCAAGGCATATATTTTGCACATTTGTAATATCCCTTCCCAGGAATATTTCTCAAATACCAGCAAACCCCAACCAGAAAAACGTACAAGTGGTATAATAGCCGGAAAACTCACAGAGATGAAATAACAATAGTGCAGCAAACAACAATGTATACATGAAACATAAACAAATACTCAAGAAATGCTAAGCCATTTTATTATACTGAGCAATAAAATGAGTACAGGAGGTGATCAGAAAGACGGCACCTCAACTTTCACAAGGCAAGTGAAGAAATACACTCGGAATAGCAAAGGAATGGCCTCACACTGATCTGTGTCCCAGCTGCTGGAAAACTGTCGTGTTGTTGCTGCTGCTGGAAATCGAATGAGGATTTGGGGTTGTTCCCCTCCTCAAAAAAGGCTGAAACTCTGGAATCGGACTCTATTCAAGAAACCCAGAAAGCTTTCCTGGAATGGCCGACCCCCGAAAATCACCCCCTTGGGGTTCTGCGCAGTCTCTCAAGGCTCTGCACTGCCACTGAATGAAACCCTCCAGAAATCTACCTGAAACCTCTGCCAAACCCTCCAATATGCAAGGGTTGATCCCCTGCTCAATCTCCCAGCACAAATCCTATTGCAAACCCTCAAGCCAGAAAGGACTACGTCATCCCTCTCAGTGTTGCGCAGTCCTCCAAGATGCTCAATCCTCCTGCCAGAAATGTTGATGAAACTACTACCAAAATGCTGATGGAAATACCTTTCCCGAGTAGGCACTCAAAGTCCCCCGGGGCTAAGCGTGAGATCTCCGAACGGAGACACTCAATGCACTAAACAATGCTGCAGATTAGCTAAACAGCCAGTGTGCTCTAATTCGAAGTGACTAGCTCAAATGCACATAACCGAATGCCAAAATGAGGAAGCTCCTTTCTCCTTTATAGCCTTTGCCTCTCGCAATCCCAAGGCCCACCTTCTCCAGCATAATTCCCTTCTTGCCACGTGTTCCTTCCCTTCTGCGCAGTCCCTCCAAGTGTCTGCGTGGGCTCCATCTCGGCGTCCCCCTTTGGCCCCCTTGGCTCCCCTTTAAGTCACAACGTTGTGCTACTAGGAAGTGACTTTTATTCTAAAGGTGAGTCATGTCCCCTTTCCCTCACCTTTTTATTCATAAATAACTATATAAGGCAAAAATAAGCAAAATCGAATATTCCAATTAGCCATGGCTAATTAGGAATATTACAACATTTTTAGAATGTTAGGGGCCTTGGGCAAATAATTTGACCTACTAGGTCTCATATAAATAAGCCTCAACTTCATTTGTATTGGATCATCATCACACTTGGGAATTTCGGCATACTTGGCAAATCCACACTTTTTCTTTGGATTAGCTATTGGATGTCTTGGATGCATTTTGATATTTGGAGCTGAAATTTTATTTTATTTGGAGTTGTCTCTTGATTTGTGGATGGATATGTCATATTGTTAGCTTTTAAGTGCCTATTGTTGAAGCTATATCCTTGAAAAATGTCTAATATATGGAATTGTTGCAACTAGATTAATGTTATATTGTGCCATAATTTTTGAAGATTTATTTTGAAAGCTATCTGGTTGGCAATTGCAAGTGGTTTCATCATGGGTTGGGCAACTTAAGTGGGGACCAAGTCCACTAGAGGATCATATTGACACCCTCAGGTGAAGCGTTGAGAGCCATGTGACTCCCATCATGTGTAGAGCATCATTCCATGCCATGGCCACCCTCAACACCTTCAACAAGCTACTCATTTCCCTACATTATTCACGAGATGATGCGCTTGGACCAGTGTGCCCAGGCTGGCTTAGCATTATATGGCAGTTGATCTCATATAAATAAAACTCAACTTCATTCGTATTTGATCATCATCACACTTGGGAACTTTCATCTTCTTGGCAAATCCAAACTTTTTCTTTGGGTTAGTGATTGGATGTCTTGGATGCATTTTAATATTTGGAGCTGAAATTTGATTTTATTTACAGCTATCTCTTGATTTCTGGATGCATATATCATATTGTCATCTGGTAAGCACCTCTTCTTGATGTCTCATACTTAAAAAATGTCTAATGTATGGAATTCCTGCAGCTAGATTAATGTTATACTGTGCACTAATTGTTGAAGATTTATTTTGAAAGCTATTTGGTTGGCAAATTGCACATGTTACTCATAGCATGACATGTGATGAATGTTCATAGTGGATGAAATTTTGTTTTTCCTGCATAAAACTCTAGAAAATTTGAGTGGGTAATTGTTGAAGGTTGGTAGTTAGGGCATCAATCCTTGAGCACCTTAAAGGCAATTATGGAAAATCTGAAGCATTTAGGACTCCATAAGCCCAAACGAGAAGGCACTACTCCAAACTATTTCGTGATCAAATTTTTCGTTCCCCATATTTTCTTCTCCCAATGTTCTGGTCCCCTCTTCTTGGACAACTAGCTTAGGGCATAGAGTGAAATTCCCGAAAGAGTGAAAGGGTGGATTCCGATATAATAGACTTCAAGCTTAGGGTCTTAGCGACAAGTCCTCAAAGTTTGAGAAGCATCCCTTGTGTTTACAAACATAAAAACTCTTGCCCGAAGTGTGCCCTAGAAGATAAACCCTAGTTTGCATTTCCTTGACTTGGGGTCTTCTGAAAATTCAATGGAATAAATCATAAGAAGCCCTTTCTTCTCCTTGACTTGATCTCGAGAGTACCTTTAACCATGATAATTCACAAAACCGTCGATCTCATGCAAGTTTCTTCTAGGTCACCTTTTTAAAGTGCCATACTATCACATAGAGCTTCCCTTAAGAAGTCCTACCTCATCGCCTAGTACCTCAAACCCTACAAATATCAATTAAAGGTGATTTTTTATGTACCGAAACTCCTCCCATCGGTGAAAGTCCATAAAGAGTAGGGGACATTGGTTGTGTGACAGTGGGACATTGTCCCATTGTTATCACTTAGTCTAGCTCTTTGACCCTTAGTCTTTCCCTCCTTAGGGCCTGCTAGATTGTGTGGTAACACAACCTACAACATAATAGCAAATGGCTTGCCACATACAAGGAGGCGATAACAATAGCAAATCTCAATGAACACTGAGAAGCGAGTGAAGGTGAGAAGAGGAGAAGGAAGGAGAGGCGGCAAAGGTAGGGAAGAATGAGGGGAGGAAAGAGAGATCAAAGTTATAAAAGCCAGGACGAAAAGACTGAACCAAATACACAAGAGGGGACAACAATAGAGATGAGCAATTGAAGCCAAGAAGAGGAGGAAACACTAGTTGAGATAGCAAATGAAAGAGGCGAGAACTGACAACTTTGGAGCACAAATAGTGAAGGAAAGAAGAAAAAGTTGACAATGCTAGTGTTGAACTAGGGAATGCAATAGACGCGTGGAAGCAAGCATTTGGGAAATGGTTGGAGATGTGATCCCATAGTTGCAGTCTATAGGACACGACAACCAAGACCAAAGTCCCTAAGAGGCAAAGGAGAGGCATGATGATTGATCCCATCCAAGGAGAAGCCAACTGAGGTCGGGCCCTAACTAAGAAGATGGCATAGAGAGTCCCATTAGTGGTGATGTAACCTAGGAAAGGTGAAAACAAACAGATACATGGTCGTCTTGTGACGAAGGCATCTATTTTGCACATTTTTATAATGTTATGGGGCCTTGGGCAAATAATTTGACCTACTAGGTCTCATATAAATAAAACTCAACTTCATTTGTTTTGGATCATCATCACACTTGGGAATTTCGGCCTACTTGGCAAATCCACACTTTTTCTTTGGATTAGCTATTGGATGTGTGGGATGAATTTTGATATTTGGAGCTGAAATTTGATTTTATTTGGAGCTATCTCTTGATTTGTGGATGGATATGTCATATTGTTAGCTTGTAAGTGCCTCTTGTTGAAGTTTTATCCTTGAAAAATGTCTAATATATGGCATTGTTGCAACTAGATTAATGCTATATTGTGCCCTAATTGTCGAAGATTTATTTTGAAAGCTATATGGTTGGAAACTGCACATGCTAGTCATAGCATGACATGTGATGAATGTTCCTAGTGGATGAAATTATGTTTTCCTCCATAAAACTCAATAAATTTTGAGTGGATAATTGTTGAGGGTTGGTAGCTAGGGCATCAATTCTTCGCCTCCTTAAAGACGATTATGGCAAATATGAAGCATCTAGGACTCCATAAGCCCAACGGAGAAGGCACAGGTCCAAGCCATTTCATGATCAAATCCTTCTTTCTCCATATTTTCTTCTCCCAAAGTTTTGGTCCCCTCTTCTTCGATGACTAGGTTAGGGCATAGAGCGAAATTCTCTAGAGAGTTAAAGGGTGGATTCCGAGATCATAGACTTCAAGTTTAGGGTCTTAGCTACAAGAACTCAAAGTTTGACAAGAATCCCTTATGTTTTCATCCATAAATACTCTTGCCCGAGGTGTGCCCTAAAAGGGAAACCCTAGTTTACGTTTCCTTGACTTGGGGACATCTTCGAGGGTTGTATGAGCTTAGCATTCATTGGAATAAATCATAAGAAGACCTTTCTTCTCCTTGCCTTGAAGTGGCATATTATCGCATAAAACTTCCCTTAAGAAGTCATACCTCATCACCTAGTACCTCAAACCCTAGAACATCAATTAAAGATGATTGATTATCTACCTAGACTACACCCATTAGTGGAAATCCGTAAAGAGAAAGGAACACTAGCTATGATGACAGTGGGACATTGTCCCATTGTTATTACACTTAGTTTAGCTCTTTGACCCATAGGATTTCCCTCCTTAGGGCCTGCTAGATTGTGGTAACACAGCCTACAACATAAAAGTAGATGGCTTGCCACATACAAGGAGGTGATAACAATATAAAATCTCAATGAGGTTGAGAAGCAAGTGAAGTTGAGAAGAGGAAAAGGAAGGAGAGGTGGCAAAGGTAGGGATGAACTAGTGGAGGAAAGAGAGATCAAATTTATTGAAGCCAGGACCAAAAACTAGAACCAAATATGAAAGAGGGGACAACAATAGAGATGAACAACTGAAGCCAAGAAGAGGTGGCAACACTAGTTGAGATAGCAAATGAAATAGGTGAGAATTGACAACTCCACAGAAAAAATAGTGAAGGAAAGAAGAAAAAGCTGGCAATCCTAGTGTTGAAATGGGGAATGCAATAGACGAGTGGAACCAAGCACTGGAGCAATGGTTGGATATGTGATCCTATAGTTGCAGTGTATAAGATGCGACAAACAAGACCAAAGCACCTAATAGGCAAAGGAGAGGCATGGTGATTGGTCCCATTTAAGGACAAGCCATCTCAAGTCGGGTCGTACTTGAGAAGACGACCTAGAGAGACCCATTAGTGGTGATGTAGCCTAGGAAAGGGGCAAGCAAAAGAAACAAAGAGAGAGGATATAGGAGAAAGGGTTCATTAGTAAAAGTATGAATGGGGGTGCTATTAATTTTTTGAGAAACCCTCAACATATAAGGCCTAGGTTTCTCTCAAAATGGTCCGCCCCAAAAATAGAGCATCACTCAACTTGGTAGAGCATATTACTTATGGAAACCTTATCAGGCTAGTATAGTCCACAAGCCACTAGAGAAAGGTTAGTACTAGAAGGAATGGATTTCATTCAAAATTAGATGGGTAAGGAAAAGAGAAGAATAGTATGGAAAAGAAAGCATCATGCAGCATTCTCATCTCCTACGCTGATATGCGAGCATCAGAAGATGGATCTACTACGACTAATGATTGATGGGAGCACTTGTTCCGTAGCCCTATAAAGGTGATCGTTTATTGTACTTTTCCCATCACTTTTCTATTATCTCAATGCACTCTTTGTTCCTCGAATCAACCATCAAGCAAGGAGCCTAAAAGCGTGGTTTGAATCATCCTCGCACCAAGCAAAGGGAGGCTGTCAACATTATATTAACTGTTGGAAAGACCAACCTCCCCATTCAAGTAAAACTATGTGAACAAAGTGGAATTTTTGACTTCCTAAGCACTCAAGTTCATTTTCAAGGAAGGTAAAGCTATTTCTTGATGGAACATTGTACCCTTGGGTCAATTCGGACCTCCTTTTGTCCAATAAAACCTCTAATTGGTGGGATGTCTCACCTATTTTGATATTTAAGTAATGTAATGAAATAACTTGTAGTTTGACTTAATCGTGAAGCATATTGTGGATGAAAAGTCGATTGTATTTTCAAGCAAAAGGAGGAAATATGTTGAGATTCTAATCTATAAATAGAGATTTCCTTCCTTTGCAGATCATTATGAATTGTAGAGATCATTTTCCATACTATGAAACATTTTCATGAGTTATTTGGTGCTCATCATGAATTATATTTCATGGTTTATTTCACATATTTCTTAAGGCGATTTGTGGATAACTAAAGAATATTACAAAAACGAACTAGATCAATCCATTTGAAAGGAAGCTTTGTCACTTGTTGAGAGATGTCTAGGGTTTTACTCGCACATCTCTCTTGTTGGTGTCAGGTGGAGTTTGTTTCTTCTTGTTGGGCCATGCCCTAGTGCTCCTCACCAAGGGCTTCAGTTTATTTTGCATCATAATTGGGTTAATTTTTGAAGGCTTTTCCCTAAGTATAATCTTTCCTAGTAGGTTTTGGTTTCAAAACTTGCTCTTGATTAGGCACAAGCTCATTTAACTTTTGGGGTTCCACCTCTAGCCATAATCCACAAGCATTGATCAACCAACTCAAGAGGGGCATCCATTTGACCCCATAGCCCTTGTGGAAATAAAGCACACTCCTTATTCCACTAAACAACCATCTCTTTTTACTAAATTCTGCAATTGTCCTTAATTTTTACTATTCAAAAAGCCCTAACAATAGAAAAATATATACATAAAATAATATATAAAAAATATAACCATAAAAAATAAAAAGTAACCAGTGAGTTTCTTCACTCTGATATTCATACAAGATTTGACCAATTACATTTTGATTCTAGACTCGATATGCATGCCACATCATTTAAACCTTCCTTGTTGAATATACTCTAGGTGATCCACATACATGGAATTCTTTCCTGTCGTGCAATATATTACTATATAGCTAGAGAAAGGTTGTTGAGGAGATAGTGGTGGCTAATCTGTTGTTGCCACAAGGTCTGGATCTTCCTGGTGAGGATTTGCACTAGGCCTGCAAAATTTTGTGGTCACAAGCCCTTTCAAAGAAAATTTTTGCATCAATTGATAACAAGATAGGGTTGGACACAATATGCAATTTGCAACTTTGTTGCTCCAATCATTCTTAAACAAATAGCCCTCCAAATTTGGCTTTTAGACCCAATAGTCATAATTCTAATTTAAACATTATTGTTTCCTTTCAACCACTCTCAAAAATAAAATAAAAATCCAATTGGCATCCTTGAACCCATGGCATTTGGACTAGATACATTCAAGTCCCCATCCATTCATCATCATTCATGTGACACCTATCAATTAAAGGATGTATCAGGCACTTGTCTTCCCCCTTAGGGACTGAGAACACCTAATAGCGTTGTTTATTACCCACTCCTACCTAGGGAGGTAACACTAAACTTATAAAGGAAGCCCACTATGAAGTCTCAATGTGCCCTTGATAAAAAATATAAAAAATATATACATAAAATAATATATAAAAAATATAACCATAAAAAATAAAAAGTAACCAGTGAGTTTCTTCACTCTGATATTCATACAAGATTTGACCAATTACATTTTGATTCTAGACTCGATATGCATGCCACATCATTTAAACCTTCCTTGTTGAATATACTCTAGGTGATCCACATACATGGAATTCTTTCCTGTCGTGCAATATATTACTATATAGCTAGAGAAAGGTTGTTGAGGAGATAGTGGTGGCTAATCTGTTGTTGCCAGAAGGTCTGGATCTTCCTGGTGAGGATTTGCACTAGGCCTGCAAAATTTTGTGGTCACAAGCCCTTTCAAAGAAAATTTTTGCATCAATTGATAACAAGATAGGGTTGGACACAATATGCAATTTGCAACTTTGTTGCTCCATCATTCTTAAACAAATAGCCCTCCAAATTTGGCTTTTAGACCCGATAGTCATAATTCTAATTTAAACATTATTGTTTCCTTTCAACCACTCTCAAAAATAAAAAAATCCAATTGGCATCCTTGAACCCGTGGCATTTGGACTAGATACATTCAAGTCCCCATCCATTCATCATCATTCATGTGACACCTATCAATTAAAGGATGTATCAGGCACTTGTCTTCCCCCTTAGGGACTGAGAACACCTAATAGGGTTGTTTATTACCCACTCCTACCTAGGGAGGTAACACTAAACTTATAAAGGAAGCCCACTATGAAGTCTCAATGTGCCCTTGATAAACAAGATTGGTTCACTTAGATGTACCAATGAATTATTGTACCTAATTGTGAGGATGTGCATTGGATATTATAGGTAATCCACAGGTGGTTTCATCATGGGTTGGGCAACTTAAGTGGGGACCAAGTCCACTAGAGGATCATATCGATACCCTCGGGTGAAGCGATGAGAGCCATGTGACTCCCATCATGTGTAGGGCATCATTCCATGCCATGGCCACCCTCAACACCTTCAACAATCTACTCATTTCGCTACATTATTCACGAGATGATGCGCTTGGACCAGTGTGCCCAAGCTGGGTTAACATTATATGGCAGCTGATCTCATATAAATAAAACTCAACTTCATTCATATTTGATCATCATCACTCTTGGGAACTTTGTCCTTCTTGGATGCATTTTGATATTTGGAGCTGAAATTTGATTTTATTTAGAGCTATCTCTTGATTTGTGGATGGATATATCATATTGTCATCTGGTAAGTGCCTCTTGTTGATGTCTCATTCTTAAAAAATGTCTAATGTATGGAATTGTTGCAGCTAGAATAATGTTATATTGTGCCCTAATTGTTGAAGATTTATTTTGTAAGCTATTTGGTTGGAAAATTACACGTTACTCATAGCATGACATGTGATGAATGTTCATAGTGGATGAAATTTTGTTTTTCCTGCATAAAACTCCAGAAAATTTGGGTGGGTAATTGTTGAGGGTTGGTAGCCAGGGCATCAATCCTTGAGCACCTTAAAGGCAATTATGGAAAATCTGAAGCATTTAGGACTCCATAAGCCCAAAGGAGAAGGCACTAGTCCAAACCATTTCGTGATCAAATTTTTCGTTCTCCATATTTTCTTCTCCCAGTGTTCTAGTTCCCTCTTCTTGGATGGCTAGCTTAGGGCATAGAGTGAAATTCCCTAAATAGTGAAAGTGTGGATTCCGATATAATAGACTTCAAGCTTAGGGTCTTAGCGACAAGTCCTCAAAGTTTGAGAAGCATCCCTTGTGTTTACAAACATAAAAACTCTTGCCCGAGGTGTGCCCTACAAGATAAACCCTAGTTTGCATTTCCTTAAATTGGGGTCTTCTAAGAATTCATTGGAATAATTCATAAGAAGCCCTTTCTTCTCCTTGCCTTGATCTTGGGAGTACCTTTGATAATTCACAAAACCCTAGATCGCGTGCAAGTTTCTTCTAGGTCACCCCTTTGAAGTGCCATACTATCACATAGAGCTTCCCTTAAGAAGTCCTACCTCATCGCCTAGTACCTCAAACCCTACACTATTAATTAAAGGTGATTTTTTATCTACTAGAACTCCTCCCAGTGGTGAAAGTCCACAAAGAGTAGGGGACATTGGTTGTGTGACAGTGGAGCATTGTCTCATTGTTATCACTTAGTCTAGCTCTTTGACCCTTAGTCTTTCCCTCCTTAGGGCCTGCTAGATTGTGTGGTAACACAACCTACAACATAAAAGTAAATGGCTTGCCACATACAAGGAGGCGATAACAATAGCAAATCTCAATGAAGACTGAGAAGCGAGTGAAGGTGAGAAGAAGAGAAGGAAGGAGAGGCAGCAAATGTAGGGAAGAACAAGTGGAGGAAAGAGAGATCAAAGTTATAAAAGCCAGGACCAAAACATTGAACCAAATACACAAGAGGGGACAACAATAGAGATGAGCAACTGAAGCCAAGAAGAGGTGGAAACACTAGTTGAGATAGCAAATGAGAAAGGTGAGAATTGACAACTCTGGAGCACAAATAGTGAAGGAAAGAAGAAAAAGCTGACAATGCCAGTGTTGAACAAGGGAATGCAATAGACGCATGGAAGCAAGCATTGTGGCAATGGTTGGAGATGTGATCCCACAGCTGCAGTCTATAGGACATGACAACCAAGACCAAAGTCCCTAATAGGGAAAGGAGAGGCATGATGATTGACCCCATCCAAGGAGAAGCCATCTCAGGTCGGGACCTACCTAGGAAGACGACCTAGAGAGACCCATTAGTGGTGATGTAAACTAGGAAAGGTGAAAACAAATGAAACAAACAGAGAGAATATAGGAGGAGGAATTCCCCAAGTTGATTATGAAGTAAAGAAATATAAAGGAGAAAGGGTTCATGAGAAAAAGTATGAGTAAAGGGTCCTATTAAATGAAAAATCAAAATTGGGGATATTACATTTTCAAAGTTTCAAATCATCACATAAAGCTTCTTTAGAGCTCCCGCCACATCTTCTGGAATCTTGACCTTAGGCATACCTATTATCATTGCAAATATCAAACTCTAAATCATGATCTCCTAGGTATTTTTTGGAAAGCCTTTAGCTTCCATGACGCATTGAGCCATCATTATATCTCTCTTTGAATGGGCACACAAGAGAGATATAATGGCACACAAGGTACTGGCACATTAAAACCCTTATTTCATCATATTCACACATGGCACACAAGGTACTGGCACACCCCCTCCCCTTGTCCACGTGTCTAGGTTGGGACTAGAAATGTTGCCTCGAAGGATGATTTAGTTAAAAGAATGTTAAAAGCATATCATGACCACAAGCAAGAAACAAAAGAAAAAGAATATTATAAAATGCAAATGATGGTCCGGACATTTAATATAGCACATGGGCAAAAGTCGAGCATGAGCTCTACCCTTTATTATGGCCATCACCCTAGTTCCTAGGGCCTTATGAGTGCCCCAAAATCACTGAGGAACCCATGCACGTCCCAAACCCCTAGTGGGAAATGAACTGCCCCACCTTAAGGGGGTAATAATTCACTATATCATACACAACATGCTCTCATTTCCCTGAGCCCCGACCAGTAAGAAAAAAAATCAAGAAAATGCAAAAGGAAAATAAAGAAGGGTGGCAAAACAAAGGATTGGGTGACTCATGAATCCATGATTGTTCCCTCCTACACCTATACACCCAAATAATCATCATTGCCATCCTTGAACCCATGGCATTTGGACTTGAGACATTCGAGTCCCCATCCATTCACCATCATTCATGTGACACCTATCAATTAAAGGATGTACCAAGCACCTGTCTTCCCCCTTAGGGACCGGGAACACCTAATAGTGTTGTTTATTACCCACTGCTACCTAGGGAGGTAACACTGAACTTATAAAGGAAGCCCACTATGAAGTCTCAATGTGCCCTTGATAAACAAGCTTGGTTCACTTAGATGTACCAATGAATTACTGTACCTAATTGTGAGGATGCGCATTGGATATTATAGGTAATTGGGAGGTGGTTTCATCATGGGTTAGGCAACTTAAGTGGGGCCCAAGTCCACTAGAGGATCATATTGACACCCTCATGTGAAGCGTTGAGAGCCATGGGACTCCCATCATGTGTAGAGCATGATTCCATGCCATGGGCAGCCTCAAGACCTTCAACAATCTACTCATTTCCCTACATTATTCACGAGATGATGCGCTTCGACCAGTGTACCTAGGTTGGCTTAGCATTATATGGCAGTTGATCTCATATAAATAAAACTCAACTTCATTCGTATTTGATCATCATCACACTTGGGAACTTCGGCCTTCTTGGCAAATCCAAACCATTTAGTGATCAAATTTTCGTTCTCCATATTTTCTTCTCCCAAAGTTCTGGTCCCCTCTTCTTGGACGGCTAGCTTAGGGCATAGAGTGAAATTTCATAGAGAGTGAAATGATGGATTCCGATATAATAGACTTCAAGCTTAGGGTCTTAGCTCCTCAAAGTTTGAGAAGCATCCCTTGTGTTTACAAACATAAAAGCACTTGCTCGAGGTGCGCCCTACAAGATAAACCCTAGTTTGCATTTCCTTGACTTTGGGCTCTTCTGTGTATTCATTGGAATAAATCATAAGAAGCCCTTTCTTCTCCTTGACTTGATCTCGAGAGTAACCTTTAACCATGATAATTCACAAAACGCTAGATCTCGTGCAAGTTTCTTCTAGGTCACCCTTTTGAAGTAGCATACTATCACATAGAGCTTCCCTTAAGAATGCCTACCTCATCGCCTAGTACCTCAAACCCTACAATATCAATTAAAGGTGATTTTTTATCTACCGGAACTCCTCCCATCGGTAAAAGTCCATAAAGAGCAGGGGACATTGGTTGTGTGATAGTGGGACATTGTCCCATTGTTATCACTTAGTCTAGCTCTTTGACCATTATTCTTTCCCTCCTTAGGGCCTACTAGATTGTGTGGCAACACAACCTACAAAATAAAAGTAAATGGTTTGCCACGTACAAGGAGGCGATAACAATAGAAAATCTCAATGAAGGTTGAGAAACAAGTGAAGGTGCCAAGAGGAGAAGGAAGAAGAGGCGGAAAAGGTAGGGAAGAACGAGTGGAGGAAAGAGAGATCAAAGTTACCAAACCCTGACCAAAAAACTGAACCAAATACACAAGAGGGGTCAACAGTAGAGATGAGCAACTGAAGCCAAGAAGAGATGGAAACACTAGTTGAGAGAGCAAATGAAAGAGGTGAGAATTGACAACTTCGGAGCACAAATAGTGCAGGAAGAAAAAGTTGACAATGCTAGTGTTGAACTAGGTTATGCAATAGCTGCATGGAAGAAACCATTGGGACAATGGTTGGAGATGTGATCCCATAGCTGCAGTCTATAGGATGCGAAAACCAAGACCAAAAGTTCCTAATAGGCAAAGGAGAGGCATGATGAATGGTCCCATCCAAGGAGAAGCCATCTCAGGGCGAGCCCTACCTAAGAAGACGACCTAGAGAGACCCATTAGTGGTGATGTAACCTAGGAAAGGTGAAAACAAATGAAACAAAGAGAGAGGATATAGGAGGAGGAATTCCCCAAGTTGATTATGAAGTAAAGAAGTATAAAGGAGAAAGGGTTCATGAGTAAAAGTATTAGTAAAGGGTCATATTAAATGAAAAATCAAAATTGGGGATATTACATTTTCAAAGTTTCAAATCATCACATAAAGCTTCTTTAGAGCTCCCACCGCATCTTCTGGAATCTTCACCTTAGGCATACCTATTATCATTGCAAATCCCAAGCCCAAAATCATGATCTCCTAGGTATTTTTTGGAGAGCCTTTAGCTTCCATCAGGCATTGAGCCATCATTATATCTCTCCTTGAATGGGCTTAATGGAATCACTTCACACCTAAATCATTGACCTATTCATTCCTAGTGATTCCCTTCCTACCAGGATGACTCCCATCAGTGAAAGTCTATAAAAGGCAAGGTGCCTTGACTGAGCTGACCGTGGGTCATTGTGCCATTGTTGTCACTAAGTCTAGTAGTTGTCCCTTAGGCTTCCCTTCGCTAGGGCCCTACTATATTGTGTGGTAACAATACCCTTAGGTTAATTAGGACCTCCTTTGGTCAAATCAAACCACTAATTGGTTGAACATCTCACCTATTTTGAGAATTTTAAGTAATGTAATGAAATAACTTGTAATTTGACTTAGTCGTGAAGCATATTGTGGATGAAAGGTCGATTGTTTTTTTCAAGCAAAAGGAGGAAAGATGTTGAGATCCTAATCTATAAATAGAGAAACCTCCCTCCTTTGTAGATCATTATAAATTGTTGAGATCATTTCTCCATAATGTGAAACATTTTCATGAAATCTTTGTTGTTCATCATGAATTATCTTTGCTTCAATTTATTTTGCATCATAATTGGGCTATTTGTTTAAGGCTTTTCCCTAAGTATAATCCTTTCTAGTAGGGCTTGGTTTCAAAATTTACTCTTGATTAGGCACGAGCTCATTTAACTTTTGGGGTTCCACCTCTAGCCATAAGCCACAAGCATTGATCAACCAAATCAAGAGGGGCATCGATTTGACCCCATAGCCCTAGTGGAAAAAAAGCACAGTCATTTATTCCACCAAACAACCATCTCTTTTTACTAAATTCTGCAATTGTCCTTAATTTTTAATATTAGAAACGCCATAACAATAGAAAAATATATACATAAAATAATATATAGAAAAATATAACCATAAAAAGTAAATCAGTGAGTTTATTCACCTTGAAGTTCATATAAGATTTGACCAATTACATTTTGATTCTAGAGTCGTTAAGCATGCCACATCGTTTAAACCTTCCTTGTTGAATATACTCTATGTGATCCACATACAGGGAATTCTTTCCTGTGGTGCAATATATTACTATATCGTTGGCGAAAGGTTGTTGAGCTGATAGTGGTGGAAAATCTGTTGTTGCCACAAGGTCTAGATCTTCCTCGTGAGGATTGGATCTTCCTCATGAGGATTTGCACTAGGCCTGCAAAATTTTGCGGTAACAAGCCCTTTCAATTGATAACAAGATAGGGTTGGATACAATATGCAATTTGCAACTTTGTTGGTCCAATCATTCTTAACCAAATAGCCCTCCAAATTTGGCTTTTAGACCTAACAGTCATAATTCTAATTTAAACATTATTGTTTCTCTTCAACCACTCTCAAAAATAAAAACAAAAATCCCATCCTTTTATTTTCTATTTGCATAAATCTACAATATAGATCATGAAATATCACAAATCATATTAATCCTAAGTATAAAACACTTTGAAATTATTATCATTCATTAGAATTAGTTTCTTTTATGTATTTACCCCTGTCTCACAAAACAATTGGCCTACAATGTGTGAAGAAGATACTAAGGTTACACCAGTTATCACTCTTCCATTATCCCTAGGGTCTGTCTTGTACCTTCCATTAGCCCTAGGGTCTCACTTGTATATATAAGGCATTGTCATTTAAAGGGAGGGCTTTGGGTGGTAATACAAAGCCATAACTAGAATGCAAAATATCAAAACGATAATTGAAAATATAAAGGAAAGCTAGAAGAATTAGAAGATCCATACTTGTACTTGATGGCAATTTTTATGTAGGAGCTTGTTGAGTCACACAAGAGATGCGAGTGTTAGAATCTTAGTGCCACAAAAGCATGTTACCCACCAAAAGTGGGTGAACCCATTGTAGAAAAATTTCTCCTAGATCTCTCTTCAGCGAACAGTCAGTAGCCCCTGAAAGCCACCAATCTAGCTGATACATTATGCCATTTGATCTCTGCTCCCTGCATTAGTGATGTGTCCCATCACCCATATTTTGAGAACATATGTTTGAAGGTGGGCTATCCAACCCAAAAGGTATGTTTTTCATTGCGAAATCGGGAGCTTATGCTTGTTTTCCCATGGGCATCCTAGGTATGGATTATTGAGTGACTTGGAAAAAAGGAAGGGCTTTGACACGGTCCTGTTTTCCCCATCCACATTTTTCACTCCCCTCCGCACATTAAAACCGTTATTTCATCATATTCACACATGGCACACAAGGCACTGGTACACCCCCTCCCCTTGTCCACATGTCTAGGTTGGGCCTAGAAATGTTGCCTTGGAGGTTGATGTAGTTAAAAGAATGTTAAAAGCATATCATAACCACAAGCAAGAAACAAAAGAAAAAGAATATTATAAAATGCAAATGATGGTCGGGACATTTAATATAGCACATGGGAAAAAGTCGAGCATGAGCTCTATCCTTTATTATGGCCATCACCCTAGTTTATAGGGCACTATGAGTGACCCAAAATCATTGAGGAACCCATGCAAGTCCCAACCCCTGGTGGGAAATGCATTGCCCCACCTTAAGGGGGTAATAATTGACTATATCATACACAACATGCTCTCATTTCCCTGAGCCCCGACCAGTAATACAAAAAAAAATCAAGAAAAGGCAAAAGGAAAATAAAGAAGGATCGCAAAACAAATGATTGGGTAACTCATGTATCCACGATTACTCCCTCCTACACCTATACACCAAAATAGTTATCATTGCCATCCTTGAACCCATGGAATTTGGACTTGAGACATTTGAGTCCCCATCCATTCATGATCATTCACGTCACACTTATCAATTAAAGGATTTATCAGGCACCTGTCTTGCCCCTTAGGGATTGGGAACATCTAATAGGGTTGTTTATTACCCACTCCTACCTAGGGAGGTAACACTGAACTTATAAAGGAAGCTCACTATGAAGTCTCAATGTGCCCTTGATAAACAAGCTTGGTCACTTAGATGTACCAATGAATTATTGTACCTAATTGTGAGGATGCGCATTGGATATTATAGGTAATTGTCAGGTGGTTTCATCATGGGTTGGGCAACTTAAGTGGGGCCCAAGTCCACTAGAGGATCATATTGACACCCTCGTGTGAAGTGTTGAGAGCCATGGGACTCCCATCATGTGTAAAGCATCATTCCATGCCATGGGCACCCTCAACACCTTCAACAATCTATTCATTTCCCTACATTATTCACAAGATGATGTGCTTGGACCATTGTGCCCAGGCTGGCTTAGCATTATATGGCAGCTAATCTCATATAAATAAAACACAACTTTATTCGTATTTGCTATTAATCACACTTGGGAACTTCGGCCTTCTTGGCAAATCCAAACTTTTTCTTTGGGTTACCGATTGGATGTCTTGGATGCATTTTGATATTTGGAACTGAAATTTGATTTTATTTAGAGCTATCTGTTGATTTGTGGATGGATATATCATATTTTCATCTGGTAAGTGCCTCTTGTTGATGTCTCATTCCTAAAAAAATGTCTGATGTATGGAATTGTTGCAACCATATTAATGTTATATTCTGCCCTAATTGTTGAGGATTTATTTTGAAAGCTATTTGGTTGGAAAATTTCACATGTTACTCATAGCATCACATGTGATGAATGTTCTTAGTGGATGAAATTTTGTTTTTCCTCCATAAAACTCCATAAAATTTGAGTGCGTAATTGTTGAGGGATGTTAGCTAGGGCATCAATCCTTGAGCACCTTAAAGGCAATTATGGCAAATCTGAAGCATTTAGGACTCCATAAGCCCAAAGGAGAAGGCACTGGTCCAAACCATTTCGTGATCAAATTTTTTGTTCTCCATATTTTCTTCTCCCAAAGTTCTAGTCCCCTCTTCTTGGACGGTTAGCTTAGGGCATAGAGTGAAATTTTGTAGACAGTGAAATGGTGGATTCCAATATAATAGACTTCAAGATTAGGGTCTTAGCGACAAGTCCTCAAAGTTTGAGAAGCATCCCTTGTGTTTACAGAAATAAAAACTCTTGCCCGAGGTGTGCCCTAGAAGATAAACTCTAGTTTGCATTTCCTTGACTTGGGTTCTTCTGAGAATTCATTGGAATAAATCATAAGAAGCCCTTTCTTCTCCTTGCCTTGATCTCGAGAGTACCTTTAACCATGATAATTCACAAAACCGTAGATCTCGTGCAAGTTTCTTCTACGTCACCCTTTTGAAGTGCCATACTATCACATAGAGCTTCCCTTAAGAAGTCCTACCTCATCGCCTTGTACCTCAAACCCTACAAATATCAATTAAAGGTGATTTTTTATCTACCGGAACTCCTCCCATCGGTGAAAGTCCATAAAGAGTAGGGGCATTGGTTGTGTGACAATGGGACATTGTGCCATTTTTATCACTTAGTCTAGCTCTTTGACCCTTAGTCTTTCCCTCCTTAGGGCCTGCTAGATTGTGTGGTAACACAACCTACGACATAAAAGTAAATGCCTTGCCACATACAACAAGGCGATAACAATAGCAAATCTCAATGAAGACTAAGAAGCGAGTGAAGGTGAGAAGAGGAGAAGGAAGGAGAGGCGGCAAAGGTAGGGAAGAATGAGTGGAGGAAAGAGAGATCAAAGTTACAAAAGCCAGGACCAAAAGACTGAACCAAATACACAAGAGGGGGCAACAATAGAGATGAGCAACTGAAGCCAAGAAGAGGTGGAAACACTAGTTAAGATAGCAAATGAAAGAGGTGAGAATTGACAACATTGGAGCACAAATAGTGAAGGAAGTAAGAAAAAGTTGACAATGCTAGTGTTGAACTAGGGAATGCAATAGATGCGTGGAAGCAAGCATTGGGGCAATGGTTGGAGATGTGATCCCATAGCTGCAGTCTATAGGATGCGACAACCAAGACCAAAGTCCCTAATAGGCAAAGGAGAGGCATGATGATTGGTCCCATCCAAGGAGTAACCATCTCAGGTCGGGCCCTACCTAAGAAGACGACCTAGAGAGACAAATTAGTGGTGACGTAACCTAGGAAAGGTGAAAACAAATGAAACAAAGAGAGAGGATATAGGAGGAGGAATTCCCCAAGTTGATTATGAAGTAAAGAAGTATAAAGGAGAAAGGGTTCATGAGTAAAAGTATGAGTAAAGGGTCATATTAAATGAAAAATCAAAATTGGGGATATTACATTTTCAAAGATTCAAATCATCACATAAAGCTTCTTTAGAGCTCCCACCACATCTTCTGGAATCTTCAGCTTAGGCATACCTATTATCATTGCAAATCTCAAGCCCTAAATCAAGATCTCCTAAGTATTTTTTGGAGAGCCTTTAGCTTCCATGAGCCATTGAGCCATCGTTATATCTCTCCTTGAATGGGCTTAGTGGAATCCCTTCCCACCTAAATCATTGACCTATTCATTCCTAGTGATTCCCTTCATACCGGGATGACTCCCATCAGTGAAAGTCCATAAAAGGCAGGGCGCCTTGACTAAGATGACAGTAGTTCATTGTCCCATTGTTGTCACTTAGTCTAGTAGTTGTCCCTTAGGATTCCCTTCTCTAGCGCCCTACTAGATTGTGTGGTAACAATACCCTTAGGTTAGTTAGGACTTCCTTTGGTCAAATCAAACCACTAATTGGTTGAACATCTCGCCTATTTTGAGAATTTTAAGTAATGTAATGAAATAACTTGTAATTTGACTTAGTCATGAAGCATATTGTGGACGAAAAGTCGATTGCTTTTTCAAGCAAAGGGAGGAAAGATGTTGAGATCCTAATCTATAAATAAAGAGAGATCGTATTTATTGAAGCGATGACCAAAAAAAGGAACGAAATATGCAAGAGGGGATGAACAACTGATGCCAAGAAGAGGTGGCAACACTACTTGAGATAGCAAATGAAATAGGTGAGAATTGATGACTTTGGAGCACAAATAGTAAAGGAAAGAAAAAAAAGCTCGAAATCCTAGTGTTGAACTAGGTAATGCAATAGACGAGTGGAACCAAGCACTGGTGCAATGGTTGGATATGTGATCCCATAGCTGCACTCTATATGATGCGACAGCCGAGACCAAAGTACCTAATAGAAAATGGAGAGGAATGGTGATTGGTCCCATCTAAGGACAAGCCATTTCAGGTCAGGCCCTACCCAAGAAGGCAACCTAGAGAGACCCCATTAGTGGTAATGTAGCCTAAGAAAGGGGCAAGCAAAAGAAACAAAGAGAGATGATATAGGAGAAAGGGTTCATTAGTAAAAGTATGAATGGGGGTGCTACTAATTTTTTGACAAACCCTCAGCATATAAGGCCTAGGTTTCTCTCACAATGGTCCCTCCCAAAAACAGAGCATCACTCAACTTGGTAGAGCATATTACTTATGGAAACCTTATGAGGCTAGTATAGTCCACAAGCCACTAGAGAAAGGTTAGTACTAGAAGGAATGGATTTCATTCAAAATTCGATGGGTAAGGAAAAGAGAAGAATAGTATGGGAAAGAAAGCATCATGCTGCATTCTTATCTCCTACAGTAATATGTGAACATCAGGACGTGGATCTACTACAACTGATGATTTATGGGAACAACTGTCGTGTAGCCCTATAAAGGTGATCGTTTATTGTACTTTTCCCCACTTTGCTATTATCTCAATGCACTCTTTGTTCTCTGAATCAACCATCAAGCAAGGAGCTAAAAGCATGGTTTGAATCATCCTCACACCAAGCAACGAGAGGTCGTCAACATTATACTAACCGTTGGAAAGACCAACCTCCCCATTTAAGCAACACTACGCAAACAAAGTGGAATTTTTTACTTCCTAAGCAATCAAGTTCATTTTTCAAGGAATGTCAAGCTATTTTTTAATGGAACGTTGTACCCTTGGATCAATTCGGACCTCCTTTTGTCAAATAAAACTTCTAATGTGTTGGATGTCTCACCTATTTTGAAATTTAAGTAATCTAATGAAATAACTTATAGTTTGACTTAATCGTGAAGCATATTGTGGACGAAAATTCGATTATATTTTCAAGCAAAAGGAGGAAAAATGTTGAGATCCTAATCTATAAATAGAGAAATTTCCTTCCCATGCAGATCATCGTGAATTGTACAAATCGTTTTTCCATAATGTGAAACATTTTCATGAAATATTTGGTGTTCATCATGAATTATATTTCTTGGTTTATTTCACATATTTCTTAAGGCAATTTGTGGATATCTAAAGAATATTATAAAAACGAACTAGATCAATCCATTTAAAAGGAAGCTTTGTCACTTGCTAAGGGATGTCTAGGGTTTTACTCGCACATCTCTCTTGTTGGTGTAAGGTGGAGTTAGTTTCTTCTTGTTGGGCCATGACCTAGTTCTCCTCACCAAGGGCTTCAGTTTATTTTGCATGATAATTGGGCTATTTGTTGAAGGCTTTTCCCTAAGTATAATCATTTCTAGTAGGGCTTGGTTTCAAAATTTGCTCTTGAATAAGCACAAGCTCATTTAACTTTTGGGGTTCCACCTCAAACTATAAGCCACAAGCATTGATCAACCAAATAAAGAGGGGCATCGATTTGAACCCATAGCCCTAGTGGAAATAAAACAAACTCCTTATTCCACCAAAAAACCATCTATTTTTACTAAATTCTGCAATTGTCCTTAATTTTTACTATTCAAAAATCCCTAACAATATTAAAATATATACATAAAATAATATATAGAAAAATATAACCATAAAAAATAAAAAGTAAACCAGTGAGTTTCTTCACTTTGATGTTCATATAAGATTTGACCGATTACATTTTGATTCTAGACTCGTTAAGCATGCCACATCGTTTAAACCTTCCTTGTTGAATATACTCTAAGTCATCCACTTACAGGGAATTTTTCCTATGTGCAATATATTACTATATAGCTGCTGAAAGGTTGTTGAGGTGATAGTGGTGGAAAATCTCTTGTTGCCACAAGGTCTGGATCTTCCTGGTGAGGCTTTGCACTAGGCCTGCAAAATTTTGAGGTAATAGGCCCTTTCAATTGATAACAAGATAGGGTTGGATACAATATCCAATTTGCAACTTTGTTGGTTCCATTATTCTCAAACAAATAGCCCTCCAAATTTGGCTTTTAGACCCAATAGTCATAATTCTAACTTAAACATAATTGTTTCCTTTCAACCACTCTCAAAAATAAAAATAAAAAATCCCATCCTTTTATTTTCTATTTGCATAAATCTACAATATAGATCATGAAATATCACAAATCATATCAATCCTAAGAATAAAACACTTTGAAATTATTATCATTCATTAGACTTAGTTTCTTTTATGTATTTACCCCTGTGTTAGAGAACAATTGGCCTAAAATGTGTGAAGCTTAGGGTCTTAGCAACAAGTCCTCAAAGTTTGAGAAGCATCCCTTGTGTTTACAAACATAAAAACTCTTGCCTGAGGTGTGCCCTAGAAGATAAACCCTAGTTTGCATTTCCTTGACTTGGGGTCTTCTGAGAATTCATTGGAATAAATCATAAGAAGCCCTTTCTTCTCCTTGACTTGATCTTGAGAGTACCTTTAACCATGATAATTCACAAAACCCTAGATCTCGTGCAAGTTTCTTCTAGGTCACCCTTTTGAAGTGCCATACTATCACATAGAGCTTCCCTTGAGAAGTCCTACCTCATCGCCTATTACCTCAAACCCTACAATATCAATTAAAGGTGATTTTTTATGTACAAAATAAAAGTAAATGACTTGCCACATACAAGGAGGCGATAACAATAGCAAATCTCAATGAAGGCTGAGATGCGAGTGAAGGTGAGAAGAGGAGAAGGAAGGAGAGGCAGAAAAGGTAGGGAAGAATGAGTGGAGGAAAGAGAGATCAAAGTTACAAAAGCCAGGACCAAAAAACTGAACCAAATACGCAAGAGGGGACAATAGTAGAGATGAGAAACTAAAGCCAAGAATAGGTTGAAACACTAGTTGAGAGAGCAAATAAAAGAGGTGAGAATTGACAACTTCAAAGCACAAATAATGAAGGAAAAAAGAAAAAGCTGACAATGCTAGTGTTGAACTAGGGAATGCAATAGACGCATGGAAGCAAGCATTGGGGCAATGGTTGGAGATGTGATCCCATAGCTGCAGTCTATAGGATGCGACAACCAAGACCAAAGTCCCTAATAGGCAAAGGAGAGAGGCATGATGATTGGTCCCATCCAAGGAGAAGCCATCTAAGGTTGGGCCCTACCTAAGAAGACGACCTAGAGAGACCCATTAGTAGTGATGTAACCTAGGAAAGGTGAAAACAAATGAAACTAAGAGAGAGGATATAGGAGGAGGAATTCCCCAAGTTGATTATGAAGTAAAGAAGTATAAAGGAGAAAGGGTTCATGAGTAAAAGTATGAGTAATGGGTCCTATTAAATGAAAAATCAAAATTGGGGATATTACATTTTCAAAGTTTAAAATCATCATATAAAGCTTCTTTAGAGCTCCCACCACATCTTCTGGAATCTTGACCTGAGACATACCTATTATCATTGCAAATATCAAGCCCTAAATCATGATCTCCTAGGTATTTTTTGGAGAGCCTTTAGCTTCCATGAGGCATTGAGCCATCATTATATCTCTCCTTGAATGGGCTTAGTGGAATCACCTCGCACTTAAATCATTGAACTATTCATTCCTAGTGGTTCCCTTCCTACCGGGATGACTCCCATCAGTGAAAGTCCATAAAAGGCAGGGTGCCTTGACTAGGGTGACTGTGGGTCATTGTCCCATTGTTGTCACTTAGTCTAGTAGTTGTCCCTTAGGTTTCCCTTCGGTAGGGCCCTACTAGATTGTGTGGTAACAATACCCTTAGGGTAATTAGGACCTCCTTTGGTTAAATCAAACCACAAATTGGTGGAACATCTCGCCTATTTTGAGAATTTTAAGTAATGTAATGAAATAACTCGTAATTTGACTTAGTCGTGAAGCATATTGTAGATGAAAAGTCTATTATTTTCTCGAGCAAAAGGAGGAAAGATGTTGAGATCCTAATTTATAAATAGAGAAACCTCCATCCTTTGCAGATCATTTCTCCATAATGTGAAACATTTTCATGAAATCTTTGGTGTTCACCATGAATTATCTTAGTCTGTTGATTTTACTAGATCAATCCATTTGAAAGGTAACTTTGTCACTTATTGAGGGATGTCCAAGGTTCTACTCGCAAATATCTCTTGAGGATCATATCGACATGACCGAGGGAGGACTTGAGAGCCATTGGACTCCCATCATGTGAAGTGCATCATTCCATGCCATGGGCACCCTCAACATCTTCAATAGTCTGCTCATTGCCCTACATTATTCACAAGATGTTGTTGTTGGACCAGTGGGCCCCAACCGGCTTTGCACTATATGGCCGTTGATCCAAGGCCCAAAGGAGGTTTGTCCCATCCCTTGATACATGGGAGAGTAATCACCATCGTCAAAGCCCTCAATATTGGAGCATCACAGGCTATTTTATCATCAGGAGACCCATTCAACAAGTTTTCGTGCCCCAAACTCACTTTGGGGCCCCACATGATGACTTCAATGGAGAACAAAGGGGCCATCCCCTTGTTTATGATTTATGGAGCCCTCTCATACACTTTGGCACCAAGAGGACTCCACGTGGCCCTCCAATATCATGACATCATAAATTTGGCTAACAGTCGGATGATTATTTCATAATATGAAATAGATACCTGGTCGTCTTGTGATCAAGGCATGTATTTTGCACATTTTTATAATGTTAGGGGCCTTGGGCAAATAATTTGACCTACTAGTTCTAAACTCGACTTCGTTTTTATTGGATCATCATCACACTTGGGAATTTCGGCCTACTGGGAAAATCCACACTTTTTCTTTGGATTAGCTATTGGATGTCTTGGATGCATTTTTGATATTTGGAGCTGAAATTTGATTTTTTTTGGAGCTATCTATTGATTTGTGGATGGATATGTCATATTGTTAGCTTGTAAGTGCCTCTTGTTGAAGTTTTATCCTTGAAAAATGTCTAATATATGGAATTGTTGCAAAGATTAATGCTATATTGTTCCCTAATTGTTGAAGAGTTATTTTGAAAGTTATCTGGTTGGCAATTGCACATGTTAGTCATAGCATGACATGTGATGAATGTTCCTAGTGGATGAAATTTTGTTTTCCTCCATAAAACTCCATAAATTTTGAGTGGGTAATTGTTGAGGGTTGGAAGCTAGGGCATCAATTCTTGGCCACCTTAAAGACGATTATGGCAAATCTGAAGCATTTAGGACTCCATAAGCCCAAAGGAGAAGGCAATGGTCCAAGCCATTTCGTAATCAAATGCTTCTTTCTCCATATTTTCTTCTCACAAAGTTTCGGTCCCCTCTTCTTCAACGACTAGGTTAGGGCATAGAGCGAAATTCTCTAGAGAGTAGGAGGGTGGATTCCGAGATCATAGACTTCAAGCTTAGGGTCTTAGCTGCAAGAAGTCATATTTGACAAGAATCCCTCATGTTTTCATCCATAAAAACTCTTGCCCGAGGTGTGCCCTAGAAGGGAAACCCTAGTTTATATTTCTTTGACTTTTGGACTTCTTCAAGGGTTGTATGAGCTTAGTATTCATTGGAATAAATCATAATAAGCCCTTTCTTCACCTTGCCTTGATCTCGGGAGTACCTTTAACCACGATAATTCACAAAACCCTAGATCTCATGCAAGTTTCTTCTAGGTCTATTATAGGGAGTGAAAACCCTTTTGAAGTGCCATATTATCGCATAAAGCTTCGCTTCAGAAGTCATACCTCATCACCTAGCACCTCAAACCCTAGAACATCAATTAAAGATGATTGTTTATCTACCGAGACTCCTCCCATTATGAAAGTCCATAAAGAGAAAGGAACACTAGCTGTGATGACAGTGGGACATTGTCCCATTGTTATCACTTAGTTTAGCTCTTTGACACATAGGCTTTCCATCCTTATGGCATGCTAGATTGTGGTAACACAGCCTACAAAATAAAAGTAAATGGCTTGCCAGATACAAGGAGGTGATAACAATAGCAAATCTCAATGACATTGAGAAGCAAGTGAAGTTGAGAAGAGGAAAAGGAAGGAGAGGTGGCAAAGGTAGGGATGGACTAGTGGAGGAAAGAGAGATCAAATTTATTAAATCCAGGCCCAAAAAACAGAACCAAATATGCAAGAGGGGACAACAATAGAGATGAACAACTGACACCAAGAAGATGTGGCAACACTAGTTGAGATAGCAAATGAAATAGGTGAGAATTGACAACTCCGTAGCACAATAAGTGAAGGAAAGAAGAAAAAGTTGGCAATCCTAGTGTTGAACTGGGGAATGCAATAGACGAGTGGAACAAAGCACTAGAGCAATGGTTGGATATGTGATCCCATAGCTGTATTCTATACGATGCGACAACCAAGACCAAAGTACCTAATAGGAAAAGGAGAGGCATGGTGATTTGTCCCATCTAAGGACAAGCCATCTCAAGTCGGGCCTTACCTTAGAAGACGACCTAGAGAGACCCATGAGTGGTGATGTAGCCTAAAAAAGGTGCAAGCAAAAGAAACAAAGAGAGAGGATATAGGAGAAAGCATTCATTAGTAAAAGTATGAATGGGTGTGCTATTAATTTTTTGAGAAACCCTCAACATATAAGGCCTAGGTTTCTCTCACAATGGTCCCTCCCAAAAACAGAGCATCACTCAACTTGTTAGAGCATATTACTTATGGAAACCTTATGAGGCTAATATAGTCCACAAGGCACTTGAGAAAGGTTAGTACTAGTAGGAATGGATTGCATTCAAAATTCGATGGATAAGGAAAAGAGAAGAATAGTATGGGAAAGAAAGCATCATGCAACGTTCTTATCTCCTACAGTGATATGCGAGCATCGAGAGGTGGATCTACTGTGACTGATGATCTATGGCAACACTTCTTGTGTAGCCCTATAAAGGTGATCATTTATTGTACTTTTCGCCTCACTTTCCTATTATCTCAATGCACTCTTTGTTCCCCGAACAAACCATCAAGCAAGGAGCCTAAAAGAGTGGTTTGAATCATCCTCACACCAAGCAAAGGGAGGTCATCAACATTATACTTACTGTTGGAAAGGCCAACCTCCCCATTCGAGCAACACTATATAAAAAAGTGGAATTTTTGACTTCCTAAGCACTCAAGTTCTTTTTTTAAGGAATGTCGAGCTGTTTCTTGATGGAACATTATACCCTAGGGTCAATTCGGACATCCTGTTGTCAAATAAAACCTCTAATTGGTGGGATGTCTCACCTATTTTGGCATTTAAGTAATGTAATGAAATAACTTGTGGTTTGACTTAATCATGAAGCATGTTGTGGATGAAAATTCGATTGTATTTTCAAGAAAAAGGAGGAAAGGTGTTGAGATCCTAATCTATAAATAGAGAAATTTCCTTCCTTTGCAGATCATTGTGAATTGTAGAGATCATTTTTCCATAATGTGAAACTTTTTCATGAAATATTTGGTGTTCATCATGAATTATATTTCTTGGTCTATTTCACATATTTCTTAAGGCGATTTGTGGATAACTAAAGAATATTATAAGAACGAACTAGATCAATCCATTTGAAAGGAAGCTTTGTCACTTGTTGAGGGATGTCTAGGGTTTTACTCGCACATCTCTCTTGTTGGTGTAAGGTGGAGTTAGTTTCTCTTGTTGGGCCATGCCCTAGTGCTCCTCACCAAGGGCTTCACTTTATTTTCCATGAAGAGCAGGTGATATTGGTTGTGTGACAGTGGGACATTGTCCCATTGTTCTCACTTAGTCTAGCTCTTTGACCCTTAGTCTTTCTCTCCTTAGGGCCTGCTAAATTGTGTGGTAACACAACCTACAACATAAAACGAAATGGATTGCAACATACAAGGAGGCGATAACAATAGCAAATCTCAATGAAGGCTGAGAAGCGAGTGAAGGTGAGAAGACGAGAAGGAAGGAGAGGCGGCAAAGGTAGGGAAGAACTTGTGGAGGAAAGAGAGATCAAAGTTACAAAAGCCAGGACCAAAAAACTGAACCAAATATGCAAATGGGGACAACAATAGAGATGAGCAACTGAAGCCAAGAAGAGGTGGAAACAATAGTTGAGATAGAAAATGAAAGAGGTGAGAATTGACAACTCCGAAGCACAAATAGTGAAGGAAAGAAGAAAAAGATGACAATGCTAGTGTTGAACTAGGGATTGCAATAGACGCATGGAAGCAAGCATTGGGGCAATGGTTGGAGATGTGATCCCATAGCTGCAGTCTATAGGATGTGACAACCAAGACCAAAGTCCCTAATAGGCAAAGGAGAGGGCTAATGATTGGTCCCATCCAAGGAGAAGCCATTTCAGGTTGGGTCCTACCAAAGAAGACGACCTAGAGAGACCCAGTAGTGGTGATGTAACCTAGGAAAGGTGAAAACAAATGAAACAAAGAGAGAGGATATAGGAGGAGAAATTCCCCAAGTTGATTATGAAGTAAAGAAGTATAAAGGAGAAAGGGTTCATGAGTAAAAGTATAAGTAAAGGGTCCTATTAAATGAAAAATCAAAATTGGGTATATTACATTTTCAAAGTTTAAAATCATCACATAGAGATTCTTTAGAGCTCCCACTGCATCTTCTGGAATCTTCACCTTAGGCATATACCTATTATCATTGCGAATCTCAAGCCCTAAATCATGATCTCGTAGCTATTTTTTGGAGAGCCTTTAGCTTCCATCAGGCATTGAGCCATCATTATATCTCTCTTTGAATGGTATTAGTGGAATCACTTCACACCTAAATCATTGACCTATTCATTCCTAGTGATTCCCTTCCCATCGGGATGACTCCCATCAGTGAAAGTCCATAAAAGGTAGGGTGCCTTGGTTGAGGTGACGGTGGGTCATTGTCCCATTGTTGTCACTTAGTCTAGCAGTTGTCCCTTAGGTTTCCCTTCGCTAGGGCCCTACAAGATTGTGTAGTAACAATACCCTTAGGTTAATTAGGACCTCCTTTGGTCTAATCAAACCACTAATTTGTGGAACATCTCACCTATTTTGAGAATTTTAAGTAATGTAATGAAATAACTTGAAGTTTGACTTGGTCGTGAAGCTTATTGTGGATGAAAAGTCGATTGTTTTTCCAAGCAAAACGAGGAAAGATGTTGAGATCCTAATCTATCAATAGAGAAACCTATGGCCTTTGCATATCGTTATAAATTGTTGAGATCATTTCTCCATAATGTGTAACATTTTCATGAAAGCTTTGGTGTTCATCATGAATTATCTTCCTTGCTTGATTTCACATATTCCTTAAGGCGATTTGTGGATAACTAAAGAATACTACAAAAACTAACTAGATCAATCCATTTGAAAGGAAACTTTGTCATTTGTTGAGGGATGTCCAAGGTTTTACTCCCACATCTCTCTTGAGGATCATATTGACACCCCCGGGGGACGAGTTGAGAGCCATGGCACTTGATCCATGGCCCAGAGGAGGTTTGTCTCATCCCTTGATACATAGGAGGGCAAGCAACATCATTAAAGCCCTTAGTATTGGAGCATCATAGGCTATTTTATCATCAAGAGACCCATTTGACCAATTTTCGTGCCCCAAACTCACTTTGGGGCCCCACATGATGACTTCAATGGAGACCAGGGTGCCATCCCCTTGTTCATGATTTATGGAGCCCTATCACACACTTTGGCACCAAGAGGACTCCGCGTGGCCCTCCAAAGGCTTGACATTAGCATGACATCATCAATTTGGCAAACAGTCGGATGATTATTTCATAATATGAAATAGATACATGGTCATATTGTGGCCAAGGCATCTATTTTGCACATTTTTATAATGTTAGGGGCCTTGGGCAAATAATTTGACCTACTAGGTCTCATATAAATAAAACTCAACTTCATTTGTATTGGATCATCAACACACTTGGGAATTTCGGCCTACTTGGCAAATCCACACTTTTTCTTTGGATTAGCTATTGGATGTCTTGGATGCATTTTGATATTAGGAGCTGAAATTTGATTTTATTTGGAGCTATCTCTTGATTTGTGGACGGATATGTCATATTGTTAGCTTGTAAGTGCCTCCTGTTGAAGTTTTATCATTGAAAAATGTCTAATATATGGAATTGTTGCAACTATATTAATGTTGTATTGTGCCCTAATTGTTGAAGATTTATTTTGAAAGCTATTTGGTTGGAAATTGCACATGTTAGTCATAGCATGACATGTGATGAATGTTCCTAGTGGATGAAATTTTGCTTTCCTCCATAAAACTCCATAAATTTTAAGTGGGTAATTGTTGAGGGTTGGTAGCTAGGGCATCAATTCTTCGCCTCCTTAAAGACGATTATGGCAAATCTGAAGCATCTAGGACTCCATAAGCCCAACAGGGAAGGCATAGGTCCAAGCCATTTCATGATCAAATCCTTCTTTCTCCATATTTTCTTCTCCCAAAGTTTTGGTCCCCTCTTCTTCGATGACTAGGTTAGGGCATAGAGAGAAATTCTCTAGAGAGTGAAAGAGTGGATTCCGAGATCATAGACTTCAAGTTTAGGGTCTTAGCTACAAGCACTAAAAGTTTGACAAGAATCCCTTATGTTTTCATCCATAAATACTCCTGCCCGAGGTGTGCCCTAAAAGGGAAACCCTAGTTTACATTTCCTTGACTTGGGGACATCTTCGAGGGTTGTATGAGCTTAGCATTCATTGGAATAAATCATAAGAAGACCTTTATTCTCCTTGCCTTGATCTCGGGAGTACCTTTAACCACAATAATTCACAAAACCCTAGATCTCGTCAGTTTCTTCTAGGTCTACTATAGGGAGCAAAAACCCTTTTTAAGTGGCATATTATCGCATAAAGCTTCCCTTAAGAAGTCATGCCTCATCACCTAGTACCTCAAACCCTAGAACATCAATTAAAGATGATTGTTTATCTATCGAGATTCCTCCCATTAGTGGAAGTCCGTAAAGAGAAAGGAACACTAGCTGTGATGACAGTGGGACATTGTCCCATTGTTATCACACTTAGTTTAGCTCTTTGACCAATAGGATTTCCCTCCTTATGGCCTGCTAGATTGTGGTAACACAACCTACAACATAAAAGTAGATGGCTTGCCACATACAAGGAGGTGATAACACTATAAAATCTAAATGATGTTGAGAAGCGAGTGAAGTTGAGAAGAGGAAAAGGAAGGAGAGCTGGCAAAGGTAGGCATGAGCTAGTGGAGGAAAGAGAGATCAAATTTATTGAAGCCAGGACCAAAAACTGGAACCAAATATGCAAGAGGGGACAACAATAGAGATGAACAACTAACGTCAAGAAGAGGTGGCAACACGAGTTGAGATAGCAAATGAAATAGGTGAGAATTGACAACTCCTAGTGGAACCAAGCACTGGAGCAATGGTTGGATATGTGATCCCATAGTTGCAGTGTATACTACGCGACAACCAAGACCAAAACACCTAATAGGCAAAGGAGAGACATGGTGATTGGTTCCATTTAAGGACAAGCCATGTCAAGTGGGGCCGTACTTGATAAGACGACCTAGAGAGACCCATTAGTGGTGATGTAGCCCAGGAAAGGGGCAAGCAAAAGAAACAAAGAGAGAGGATATAGGAGAAAGGATTCATTAGTAAAAGTATGAATGGGGGTGCTATTAATTTTTTGAGAAACCCTCAACATATAAGGCCTAGGTTTCTCTCAAAATGGTCCCCCCAAAAAATAGAGCATCACTCAACTTGGTAGAGCATATTACTTATGGAAACCTTATCAAGCTAGTATAGTCCAGAAACCACTAGAGAAAGGTTAGTACTAGAAGGAATGGATTTCATTCAAAATTAGATGGGTAAGGAAAAGATAAGAATAGTATGGAAAAGAAAGCATCATGCAGCATTCTCATCTCCTACGCTGATATGCGAGCATCAGGAGGTGGATCTACTACGACTGATGATTTATGGGAGCACTTGTTTCGTAGCCCTATAAAGGTGATCGTTTATTGTACTTTTCCCTTCACTTTCCTATTATCTCAATGAACTCTTTGTTCCTCGAATCAACCACCAAGCAAGGAGCCTAAAAGTGTGGTTTGAATCATCCTAGCACCAAGAAAAGGGAGGTCGTCAACGTTATACTAACCGTTGGAAAGACCAACCTCCCCATTCAAGCAACACTATGTAAACAAAGTGGAATTTTTGACATCGTAAGCACTGAAGTTCATTTTCAAGGAATGTAAAGCTTTTTCTTGATGGAATGTTGTACCCTTGGGTCAATTCAGACCTCCTTTTGTCAAATAAAACCTCTAATTGGTGGGATGTCTCACCTATTTTGATATTTAAGTAATGTAATGGAATAACTCGTATTTTGACTTAATCGTGAAGCATATTGTGGATGAAAAGTCGATTGTATTTTTAAGCAAAAGGAGCAAATATGTTGAGATCCTAATCTATAAATAGAGAAATTTCCTTCCTTTGCAGATCATTCTGAATTGTAGAGATCGTTTTTCCATAATGTGAAACATTTTCATGAAATATTTGGTGTTCATCATGAATTATATTTCCTGGTTTATTTCACATATTTCTTAAGGCAATTTGTGGATAACTAATGAATATTATAAAAACGAACTAGATCAATCCATTTGAAGGGAAGCTTTGTCACTTATTGAGGGATTTCTAGGGTTTTACTCGCACATCACTCTTGTTGGTGTAAGGTGGAGTTTGTTTCTTCTTGTTGGTCCATCCCCTAGTGCTCCTCACCAAGGGCTTCAGTTTATTTTGCATCATAATTGGGCTATTTGTTGAAGGCTTTTCCCTATGTATAATCCTTTCTAGTAGGGCTCGGTTTCAAAACTTGCTCTTGATTAGGCACGAGCTCATTTAACTTTTGGGGTTTCACCTCCAGCCATAATCCACAAGCATTGATCAACCAACTCAAGAGGGGCATCCATTTGACCCCATAGCCCTTGTGGAAATAAAGCACACTCCTTATTCCACTAAACAACCATCTCTTTTTACTAAATTATGCAATTGTCCTTAATTTTTACTATTCAAAAAGCCATAACAATAGAAAAATATATACATAAAATAATATATAGAAAAATATAAGCATAAAAAATCAAAAGTAACCAGTGAGTTTCTTCACTTTGATGTTCATATAAGATTTGACCAATTACATTTTGATTCTAGACTCGTTATGCATGCCACATCATTTAAACCTTCCTTGTTGAATATACTCTAGGTGATCCACATACATGGAATTCTTTCCTGTCGTGCAATATATTACTATATAGCTGGAGAAAGGTTGTTGAGGTGATAGTGGTGGCTAATCTGTTGTTGCCACAAGGTCTGGATCTTCCTGGTGAGGATTTGCACTAGGCCTGCAAACTCACTTTGATGTTCATATAAGATTTGACCAATTACATTTTGATTCTAGACTCGTTATGAATGCCACATCATTTAAACCTTCCTTGTTGAATATACTCTAGGTGATCCACATACATGGAATTCTTTCCTGCCGTGCAATATATTACTATATAGTTGGAGAAAGGTTGGTGAGGTGATAGTGGTGGCTAATCTGTTGTTGCCATAAGGTCTGGATCTTCCTGGTGAGGATTTGCACTAGGCCTGCAAAATTTTGTGGTCACAGGCCCTTTCAAAGAAAATTTTTGCATCAATTCATAACAAGATAGGTTTGGATACAATATGAAATTTGCAACTTTGTTGGTCCAATCATTCTTAAACGAATAGCCCACCAAATTTGGCTTTTAGACCCGATACTCATAATTCTAATTTAAACATTATTGTTTCCTTTCAACCACTCTCAAAAATAAAAATAAAAAACCCATTGGCATCCTTGAACCCATGGCATTTGGACTAGATACATTCGAGTCCCCATCCATTCATCATCATTCACGTGACACCTATCAATTAAAGGATGTATTAGGCACCTGTCTTCCCCTGTAGGGATTGAGAACACCTAATAGGGTTGTTTATTACCCACTCCTACCTAGGGAGGTAACACTAAACTTATAAAGGAAGCCCACTATGAAGTCTCAATGAGCCCTTGATAAACAAGATTGGTTCACTTAGATGTACCAATGAATTATTGTACCTAATTGTGAGGATGTGCATTGGATATTATAGGTAAATCATAGGTGGTTTCATCATGGGTTGGGCAACTTAAGTGGGGACCAAGTCCACTAGAGGACCATATCGATACCCTCAGGTGAAGAGTTGAGAGCCATGTGACTCCAATCATGTGTAGGGCATCATTCCATGCCATGGCCACCCTCAACACCTTCAACAATCTACTCATTTCCCTACATTATTCACGAGATGATGCGCTTGGACCAGTGTGCCCAAGCTGGCTTAACATTATATGGCAGCTGATCTCATATAAATAAAACTCAACTTCATTCATATTTGATCATCATCACACTTGGGAACTTAGTCCTTCTTAGCAAATCCAAACTTTTTCTTTGGGTTAGCGATTGGATGTCTTGGATGCATTTTGATATTTTGAGCTGAAATTTGATTTTATTTAGAGCTATCTCTTGATTTGTGGATGGATATATCATATTGTCATCTGGTAAGTGCCTCTTGTTGATGTTTCATTCTTAAAAAATGTCTAATGTATGGAATTGTTGAAGCTAGATTAATGTTATATTGTGCCCTAATTGTTGAAGATTTATTTTCAAAGCTATTTGGTTGGAAAAGTACACATGTTACTCATAGCATGACATGTGATGAATGTTCATAGTGAATGAAATTTTGTTTTTCCTGCATAAAACTCCAGAAAATTTGAGGGGGTAATTGATGAGGGTTGGTAGCCAGGGCATCAATCCTTGAGCACCTTAAAGGCAATTATGGATAATATGAAGCATTTAGGACTCCATAAGCCCAAAGGAGAAGGCACTAGTCCAAACCATTTCGTGATCAAATTTTTCGTTCTCCATATTTTCTTCTCCCAATGTTTTGGTCCCCTCTTCTTGGACGGCTAGCTTAGGGCATAGAGTGAAATTCCCTAAAGAGTCAAAGTGTGGATTCCACTATAATAGACTTCAATCTTAGGGTCTTAGCAACAAGTCCTCAAAGTTTGAGAAGCACCCCTTGTGTTTACAAACATAAAAACTCTTGCCCGAGGTGTGCCCTAGAAGATAAACCCTAGTTTGCATTTCCTTGACTTGGGATTTTCTAAGAATTCATTGGAATAAATCATAAGAATCCCTTTCTTCTCCTTGCCTTGATCTCGGGAGTACCTTTAACCATGATAATTCACAAAACCCTAGATCTCATGCAAGTTTCTTCTGTGTCACCCTTTTGAAGTGCCATACTATCACATAGAGCTTCCCTTAAGAAGTCCCACCTCATCGCCTAGTACATCAAACCCTAAAATATCAATTAAAGGTGATTTTTTATCTACCGGAACTCCTCCTAGCGGTGAAAGTCCATAAAGAGCAGGAGACATTGGCTGTGTGACAGTGGAACATTATCCCATTGTTATCACTTAGTCTAGCTCTTTGACCCTTAGTCTTTCCCTCCTTAAGGCCTGTGAGATTGTGTGGTAACACAACCTACAACATAAAAGTAAATGGCTTGCCACATACAAGGAGACGATAACAATAGCAAATCTCAATGAAGACTGAGAAGCAAGTGAAGGTGAGAAGAGGAGAAGGAAGGAGAGGCGGCAAAGTTAGGGAAGAACGAGTTGAGGAAAGAGAGATCAAAGTTACAAAAGCTAGGACCAAAACACTGAACCAAATACACAAGAGGGGACAACAATAGAGATGAGCAACTAAAGCCAAGAAGAGGCGGAAACACTAGTTGAGATAGCAAATGAAAAAGGTGAGAATTGACAACTCTGGAGCACAAATAGTGAAGGAAAGAAGAAAAAGTTGACAATGCTAGTGTTGAACTAGGGAATGCAATAGACGCTTGGAAGCAAGCATTGGGGCAATGGTTGGAGTTGTGATCCCATAGCTGCAGTCTATAGGACGCGACAACCAAGACCAAAGTCCCTAATAGGCAAAGGAGAGGCATGATGATTGATCCCATCCAAGGAGAAGCCATCTCAGGTCGGGCCCTACCTAAGAAGACGACCTAGAGAGACCCATTAGTGGTGATGTGGCCTAGGAAAGGGGCAAGCAAAAGAAACAAAGAGAGAGGATATAGAAGAAAGGGTTCATTAGTAAAAGTATGAATGGGGGTGCTATTAATTTTTTGAGAAACCCTCAACATATAAGGTCTTGGTTTCTCTCACAATGGCCCTTCCCAAAAACAGAGCATCACTCAACTTGGTAGAGCATATTACTGATGGAAACCTTATCAGGCTAGTATAGTCCACAAGCCACTAGAGAAAGGTTAGTACTAGAAGGAATGGATTTCATTCAAAATTCGATGGGTAAGGAAAAGATAAGAATAGTATGGGAAAGAAAGCATCATGCAGCATTCTTATCTTCTACGGTGATATGCGAGCACCGGGAGGTGCATCTACTATGACTGATGATTTATGGGAGCACTTGTTGTGTAGCCCTATAAAAGTGATCGTTTATTGTACTTTTCCCCTCACTTTCCTATTATCTCAATGCACTCTTTGTTCCTCGAATCAACCATCAAGCAAGGAGCCTAAAAGAGTGGTTTGAATCATCCTCACACCAAGCAAAGGGAGGTCGTCAACATTATACTAATCGTTGGAAAGGCCAACATCCCCATTCAAGCAATACTATGCAAACAAAGTGGAATTTTTTACTTCCTAAGCACTCAAGTTCATTTTTCAAGGAATGTCAAGCTATTTCTTGATGGAACGTTGTACCCTTGGGTCAATTCGGACCTCCTTTTGTCAAATAAAACCTCTAATTGGTGGGATGTCTCACCTATTTTGAAATTTAAGTAATGTATTGAAATAACTTGTAGTTTGACTTAATCGTGAAGAATATTTTTGATGAAAAGTTAATTGTATTTTCAAGCAAAAGGAGGAAAGATGTTGAGATCCTAATCTATAAATAGAGAAATTTCCTTCCTTTGCAGATCATTGTGAATTGTAGAGATCGTTTTTCCAAAATGTGAAACATTTTCATGAAATATTTGGTGTTCATCATGAATTATATTTCTTGGTTTATTTCACATATTTCTTAAGGCGATTTGTGGATAACTAAAGAATATTATAAAAACGAACTAGATCAATCCATTTGAAAGGAAGCTTTGTCACTCGCTGAGGGATGTCTAGGGTTTTACTTGCACATCTCCCTTGTTGGTGTAAGGTGGTGTTTGTTTCTTCTTGTTGGGCCATCATAATTGGGCTATTTGTTGAAGGCCTTTCCCTAAGTATAATCCTTTCTAGTAGGGCTTGGTTTCAAAACTTACTCTTGATTATGCACAAGCTCATGTAACTTTTGGGGTTCCACCTCCAGCCATAAGCCACAAGCATTGATCAGCCAAATCAAGAGGGGCATCGATTTGACCCCATAGCCCTAGTGGAAATTGTTAATTTTTGGTATGTTCTATGCTAGAGCAATTTATTTAAATTTTCATAGTTAGCAATCACATCAGCATTAAAGTAAACTGCAGATAGAACATAAATATAAATCGCAGAAGATAAGCCAAGACAGAGGACACAAGATGTGGCGTGAGCCAAGGACAAACCCCACAATGTGGGGAAACGCTTGATCAATTCTTCTTTTATGTTCTTCAATGTTCAGCAAAGAAAGAGAGAGAGAGAGAGTACATTTACAACAGAAGTCAACACTGTGACTTATCTAGATCTAGCATAGATCATTTCGAATAATGATGAGATCAGTTGAAGACATTCTGCTTCAACTGATTCTCCAAGGTGACTCCTTCACTTATCATCGTGCTGCATCTGGTTCTCTTGATGTACCACTGCATATTGCACCATGCTGCACTAATCATGATGCCCATGTCCATGATCTTATCCATCATCATGCTACCCATACTCATGTGCATCATCATGCTGATGTTCTAACAGATGGCATTCTATCACTGCTGTACATTGTGATAGGGCTGCTATAGGTATGCCATTCTATCACTGTTGTTTATCATGCTGCATCTTTACTTCATCATTCCTTCCGCTGAGATCATCATGATGCACATTCATATTAGAGCCATCGAGATCATAAGAACATATGAAGATCATTCCTTATATACTTATTGATCACCAAGTATAAGTCATATCCCTACAGATGACTGGGACTCGGGAGAATGCCGAGATATATATAGTGATCTTCTATGCTATAATAGTTATGCAGAGAACGTAGTCCTACTGCTTCAAACCCTAACCACTGCTGGCTTGCGGGTTCCATATATGACTATGATCTCCATATATGACCTGCGTTCCATATATAAACTGTGGGCTTCATATATGACCTGCGCTCCATATATTATCCAAACTGTGGGCTTCATATATTACCTGCGTTCCATATATAATCTGACTGCGGGCTTCATATATTACCTGCATTCCAAACTGCGGGCTTCATATATTACCTACGTTCCATATATAATCCAACTGCGGGCTTCATATATTACCTGCGTTCCATTTATAATCTGACTGCGGGCTCCATATATTACCTGCGTTCCATTTATAATCTGACTGTGGGCTCCATATATTACCTGCGTTCCAAACTGCAGGCTTCATATATTACCCGCGTTCCAAACCGCGGGCTTCAACGTTCCATATATACCTGTACGTGGATTCCAAAGATAAAACCTGAGTTTTGTTCCTAGCGTATACATGTTTCCATTGACCAGCGTAAAGAACAGCGTATTAGCATGTAATGAACAACGTATTAGCATATATATGAAAAGCATATCAATGTATTATTGACCAACGTAACGAACAGCGTATCTATTGTATGTGTCATGACCTGTGTATTAATCTTTATGCCCTGCGTATAAATGACTTTACAGATCCGAGAACATTACATCCTCTATTGACTGTGGTTTGATGACTGTGGCACCCTTGACAGCGTATAACAGCGTTTTACCATGATTGTGTTGTACTGCGGCTAGGGCATTTCCATAAGGCCAGCGTATCACTCTTGGTGTCTCACTCCTTCTCCAAAAACCCAAGACGTGGAGAGGAGGAGATCACTCAAGAATGTGTGTTCAAATGACATCAAATCCTCATCTATTTATACCAAAAACATATAGGTTGAATAGACATGACGTTTGGGCTTCTAGAGCCTACATAAGAGCTGGTCGGCTTGATAATAATTACATAATCAAAATAAATTCATATCTCCATAAATACTTATCGGAATCGGATGATCTTTAGATCAATCCTACACCTCTCGACGAGAGCGATCCAATAAAAATATCAGTTGCCATAAATAAGCAGACCCACATGGAGTTTGGCCCTAGTTGCCAATTTAACAGAAATGAAGCACACTCATTTATTCCACCAAACAACCACCTCTTTTTACTAAATTCTGCAATTGTCCTTAATTTTTACTATTAGAAACGCCATAACAATAGAAAAATATATACATAAAATAATATATAGAAAAATATAACCATAAAAAATAAAAAGTAAATCAGTGAGTTTATTCACTTTGATGTTCATATAAGATTTGACTGATTACATTTTTATTCTAGACTCGTTAAGCATGCCAAATCGTTTAAACCTTCCTTGCTGAACATACTCTAGGTGATCCACATACAGGGAATTCTTTCCTGTGGTGCAATATATTACTATATAGCTGGCGAAAGGTTGTTGAGGTGATAGTGGTGGCAAATCTGTTGTTGCCACAAGGTCTAGATCTTCCTCGTGAGGATTTGCACTAGGCCTGCAAAATTTTGCAGTAACAAGCCCTTTCAATTGATAACAAGATAGGTTTGGATACAATATGCAATTTGCAACTTTGTTGGTCCAATCTTTCTTAACCAAATAGCCCTCCAAATTTGGCTTTTAGACCTGATAGTCATAATTCTAATTTAAATATTATTGTTTCCTTTCAACCACTATCAAAAATAAAAAAATCCCTTCCTTTTATTTTCTATTTGCATAGATCTACAATATAGATCATGAAATATCACAAATCACATTAATCCCAAGTCTAAACCACTTTGAAATGATTATCATTTATTAGACTTAGTTTCTTTTATGTATTTACCCTTGTGCCAGAGAACAATTGGCCTACAATGTGAGAAGATACTAAGGTTACACTAGGTATCACTCTTCCATTATCCCTAGGGTCCATCTTGTACCTTCCATTAACCCTAGGGTCTCACTTGTATATATAAGGCATTGTAATTTAAAGGGAGGGCTTTGGGTGGTAATACAAAACCATAACTAGAATGCAAAATATCAAAAAGATAAATGAAAATAGAAAGGAAAGCAAGAACAATTAGAAGATCCATACTTATACTTGATGGCAGTTGATGATGTAGGAGCTTGTTGAGTCACACGAGATGCGAGTGTTGTAATCTTAGTGCCAAAAAAGCATGTTACACACCAAAAGTGGGTGACCCGTAGAGAAAAATTTATCCTAGATCTCTCATCAGTTAACAGCCAGTAGCCCCTGAAAGCCACCAGTGTAGCTGATACATTGTGCCATTTGATCTCTACTCCCTGCATCAGTCATGTGTCCCCCCGCCCATATTTCGATAACATATGTTTGTAGGTGGGCTATCCAACCCAAAAGGTATGTTTTTCATTGCGTAATTGGGAGCTTATGCTTGTTTTCCCTTGGGCATCCTAGGTACGGATTATTGAGTGACTTGGAAAAAAGGAAGGGCTTTGACCATAGCTTTGATCCCTCACCTCAAATGGGGTGTTAATCCTCAATCCTAGTCCCATGGGATATCCCCTATTGCCTTATGGCTTTAGGAAGGGCACGACATGGGAAACCTTGGTTTCGGTAGCACGGTCTTGTTTTCACCATCCACATTTTTCACTTCCCTCCACACATTAAAACTCTTATTTCATCATATTCAAACATGGCACACAAGGTACTGGCACACCCCCTCCCCTTGTCCACGTGTCTAGGTTGGGCCTAGAAATGTTGCCTCGGAGGATGATGTAGTTAAAAGAATGTTAAAAGCATATCATGAGCACAAGCAAGAAACAAAAGAAAAAGAATATTATAAAATGCAAATGATGGTCGGGACATTTAATATAGCACATGGGCAAAAGTCGAGCATGAGATCTACCCTTTATTATCGCCATCACCCTAGTTCCTAGGGCCTTATGAGTGCCCCAAAATCACTGAGGAACCCATGCACATCCCAACCCCTGGTGGGAAATGAGTTGCCCCACCTTAAGGGGGTAATAATTGACTATATCATACACAACATGCTCTCATTTCCCTGAGCCCCGACCAATAACAAAAAAAATCAAGAAAAGGCAAAAGGAAAAATAAAGAAGGGTGGCAAAACAAAGGATTGGGTAACTCATGTATCCACGATTGCTCCCTCCTACACCTATACACCCAAATAATCATCATTGCCATCCTTGAACCCATGGCATTTGGACTTGAGACATTCGAGTCCCCATCCATTCATCATCGTTCATGTGACACCTATCAATTAAAGGATGTACCAGGCACCTGTCTTCCCCCTTAGGGACTGGGAACATCTTATAGGGTTGTTTATTACCCACTCCTACCTACGGAGGTAACGCTGAACTTATAAAGGAAGCCCACTATGAAGTCTCAATGTGCCCTTGATAAACAAGCTTGGTTCACGTAGATGTACCAATGAATTATTGTACCTAATTGTGAGGATGCACATTGGATATTATAGGTAATTGGCAAGTGGTTTCATCATGGGTTAGGCAACTTAAGTGGGGCCCAACTCCACTAGAGGATCATATTGACACCCTCGTGTGAAGCATTGAGAGCCATGGGACTCCCATCATGTGTAGAGCATCATTCCATGCCATGGGCAACCTCAACTCCTTCAACAATCTACTCATTTCGCTACATTATTCACGAGATGATGCGCTTCGACCAGTGTGCCTAGGCTGGCTTAGCATTATATGGCAACTGATCTCATATAAATAAAACTCAACTTCAGTTGTATTTGATCATCATCACACTTGGGAACTTCGGCCTTCTTGGCAAATCCAAACTTTTTCTTTAGGTTAGCGATTGGATGTCTTGGCTGTATTTTGATATTTGGAGCTAAAATTTGATTTTATTTAGAGCTATCTCTTGATTTGTGGATGGATATATCATATTGTCATCTGGTAAGTGCCTCTTGTTGATGTCTCATTCCTAAAATATGTCTAATGTATGGAATTGTTACAGCTAGATTAATGTTATATTGTGCCCTCATTTTTGAAGATTTATTTTGAAAGTTATTTGGTTGGCAGATTTCACATGTTACTCATAGCATGACATGTGATGAATGTTCCTAGTGGATGAAATTTTGTTTTCCTCTATAAAACTCCATAAAATTTGAGTGGGTAATTGTTGAGGGTTGGTAGCTAGGGCATCAATCCTTGAGCACCTTAAAGGCAATTGTGGCAAATTTGAAGCATTTAGGACTCCATAAGCCCAAAGGAGAAGGCATTGCTCCAAACCATTTAGTGATCAAATTTTTCGTTCTCCATATTTTCTTCTCCCAAAGTTCTAATCCCCTCTTCTTGGACGGCTAGCTTAAGGCATCAACTGAAATTTCGTAGAGAATGAAACGATGGATTCCGATATAATAGACTTCAAGCTTAGGGTCTTAGCGACAAGTCCCCAAAGTTTGAGAAGCATCCCTTGTGTTTAGAAACATAAAAGCTCTTGCCCGAGGTGTGCCCTACAAGATAAACCCTAGTTTGCATTTCCTTGACTTTGGGATCTTTTGTGTATTCATTGGAATAAATCATAAGAAGCCCTTTCTTCTCCTTGACTTGATCTCGAGAGTACATTTAACCATGATAATTCACAAAACCCTAGATCTCGTGCAAGTTTCTTCTAGGTCACCATTTTGAAGTACCATACTATCACATAGAGCTTCCCTTAAGAATGACTACCTCATCGCCTAGTACCTCAAACCCTACAATATCAATTAAAGGTGATTTTTTATCTACCGGAACTCCTCCCATCGGTAAAAGTCCATAAAGAGCAGGTGACATTGGTTGTGTGATAGTGGGACATTGTCCCATTGTTATCACTTAGTCTAGCTCTTTGACCCTTATTCTTTCCCTCCTTAGGGCCTGCTAGATTGTGTGGTAACACAACCTACAAAATAAAAGTAAATGGTTTGCCGCATACAAGAAGTCGATAACAATAGCAAATCTCAATGAAGGTTGAGAAACAAGTGAAGGTGCCAAGAGGAGAAGGAAGGAGAGGCGAAAAAGGTAGGGAAGAACGAGTGGAGGAAAGAGAGATCAAAGTTACAAAAGCCTGACCAAAACACTGAACCAAATACGCAAGAGGGGTCAACAGTAGAGATGAGCAACTGAAGCCAAGAAGAGGTGGAAACACTAGTTAAAAGAGCAAATGAAAGAGGTGAGAATTGACAACTTCAGAGCACAAATAGTGAAGGAAGGAAGAAAAAGTTGACAATGCTAGTGTTGAACTAGGGAATGCAATAGCTGCGTGGAAGCAAGCATTGGGGCAATGGTTGGAGATGTGATCCCATAGCTGCAGTCTATAGGATGCGAAAACCAAGACCAAAGTCCCTAATAGGCAAAGGAGAGGCATGATGATTGGTCCCCTCCAAGGAGAAGCCATCTCAGGTCGGGCCCTACCTAAGAAGACGACCTAGAGAGACCCATTAGTGGTGATGTAACCTACGAAAGGTGAAAACAAATGAGACCTGATGGAGGAGGAATTCTCCAAGTTGATTATGAAGTAAAGAAGTATAAAGGAGAAAGGGTTCATGAGTAAAAGTATGAGTAAAGGGTCATATTAAATAAAAAATCAAAATTGGGGATATTACATTTTCAAAGTTTCAAATCATCACATAAAGCTTCTTTAGAGCTCCCACCGCATCTTTTGGAATCTTGACCTTAGGCATACCTATTATCATTGCAAATCTCAAGCCCTAAATCATGATCTCCTAGGTATTTTTTGGAGAGCCTTTAGCTTCCATCAGGCATTGAGCCATCATTATATCTCTCCTTGAATGGGGTTAGTGGAATCACTTCACACCTAAATCATTGACCTATTCATTCCTAGTGATTCCCTTCCTACCAGGATGACTCCCATCAGTGAAAGTCTATAAAAGGCAGGGTGCCTTGACTGAGGTGACAGTGGGTCATTGTCCCATTGTTGTCACTCAGTCTAGTAGTTGTCCCTTAGGCTTCCCTTCGCTAGGGCCCTACTAGATTGTGTGGTAACAATACCCTTAGGTTAATTAGGACCTCCTTTGGTCAAATCAAACCACTAATTGGTTGAACATGTCAACTATTTTGAGAATTTTAAGTAATGTAATGAAATAACTTGTAATCTAACTTAGTCGTGAAGCATATTGTGGATGAAAAGTCGATTGTTTTTTCAAGCAAAACGAGGAAAGATGTTGAGATCCTAATCTATAAATAGAGAAACCTAGATCCTTTGTAGATCATTATAAATTGTTGAGATCATTTCTCCATAATGTGAAACATTTTCATGAAATCTTTGGTGTTCATCATGAATTATCTTCCTCAGTTGATTTCACATATTTCTTAAGGCGATTTGTGGATAACTAAAGAATACTACAAAAACTAACTAGATCAATCCATTTGAAGGGAAATGTTGTCACTTGTTGAGGGATGTACAAGGTTCTACTCGCGAATCTCTCTTGAGGATCATATTGACACGCCCGAGGGAAGAGTTGAGAGCCACTGGACTCCCATCATGTGTAGTGCATCATTTCATGCCATGGGCACCCTCAACACCTTCAATAGTTTGCTCATTGCCCTACATTATTCACAAGATGATGTGGTTGTACCAGTGTGCCCTGACCAGCTTTGCATTATATGGCAGTTGATCCAAGGCCTAGAGGAGGTTTGTCTCACCCCTTGATACATGGGAGGGCAAGCACCATCGTCAAAGCCTTCAGTATTGGATCATCACAAGCTAATTTATCATCAGGAGACCCATTTGACCAATTTTCGTTCCCCAAACTCACTTTGGGGCCCCACATGATGACTTCAATGGAGACCAAGGTGCCATCTCCTTATTGATGATTTATGGATCCCTCTCACACACTTTGGAACAAAGAGGACTCCACATGGCCCTCCAATGGCCTGACATCAACATGACATCATCAATTTGGCTAACAGTCGGATGATTATTTCATAATATGAAATAGAATCTAGATACATGGTCGACTTGTGACCAAGGCATATATTTTGCACATTTGTAATATCCCTTCCCAGGAATATTTCTCAAATACCAGCAAACCCCAACCAGAAAAACGTACAAGTGGTATAATAGCCGGAAAACTCACAGAGATGAAATAACAATAGTGCAGCAAACAACAATGTATACATGAAACATAAACAAATACTCAAGAAATGCAGCAAGAAATGTTAAGCCATTTTATTATACTGAGCAATAAAATGAGTACAAGAGGTGATCAGAAAGACGGCACCTCAACTTGCACAACGCAAGTGAATAAATACACTCGGAATAGCAAAGGAATGGCCTCACACTTATCTGCGTCCCAGCTGCTGGAAAACTGTCGTGCTGTTGCTGCTACTGGAAATCAAATGAGGATTTGGGGTTGTTCCCCTCCTCAGAAAAGGCTGAAACTCTGGAATCGGACTCTACTCAAGAAACCCAGAAAAACCCAGAAAGCTTTCCTGGAATGGCCGACCCCCGAAAATCACCCCCTTGGGGTTCTGCGCAGTCTCTCAAGGCTCTGCGCTGCCACTGAATGAAACCCTCCAAAAATCTGCCTGAAACCTCTGCCAAACCCTCCAATATGAAAGGGATGATCCCCTGCTCAATCTCCCAGCACAAATCCTACTGCAAACCCTCAAGCCAAAAAGGACTGCGTCATCCCTCTCAGTGTTGCACAGTCCTCCAAGATGCTCAACCCTCCTGCCAGAAATGCTGATGAAACTACTACCAAAATGCTGATGGAAATACCTTGCCCAAGTAGGCACTCGAAGTCCCCCGGGGCTAAGGGTGAGATCTCCGAACGGAGACACTCAATGCACTAAACAATGCTGCAGATTAGCTAAACAGCCAGTGTGCTCTAATTCGAAGTGACTAGCTCAAATGCACATAACCGAATGCCAAAATGAGGAAGCTCCTTTCTCCTTTATAGCCTTTGCCTCTCGCAATCCCAAGGCCCACCTTCTCCAACATAATTCCCTTCTTGCCACGTGTTCCTTCCCTTCTGCGCAGTCCCGCCAAGTGTCTGCGTGGGCTCCATCTCGGCGTCCCCCTTTGGCCCCCTTGGCTCCCCTTTAAGTCACAACGTTGTGCTACTAGGAAGTGACTTTTATTCTAAAGGTGAGTCATGTCCCCTTTCCCTCACCTTTTTATTCATAAATAACTATAGAAGGCAAAAATAAGCAAAATCGAATATTCCAATTAGCCATGGCTAATTAGGAATATTACAACATTTTTATAATGTTAGGGGCCTTGGGCAAATAATTTGACCTACTAGGTCTCATATAAATAAACCTCAACTTCATTTGTATTGGATCATCATCACACTTGGGAATTTTGGCCGACTTGGCAAATCCACACTTTTTCTTTGGATTAGCTATTGGATGTCTTGAATGCATTTTGATATTTGGAGCTGAAATTTGATTTTATTTGGAGCTGTCTCTTGATTTGTGGATGGATATGTCATATTTTTAGCTTGTAAGTGCCTCTTGTTGAAGTTTTATCCTTGAAAATGTCTAATATATGGAATTGTTGCAACTAGATTAATGCTATATTGTGCCCTAATTGTCGAAGATTTATTTTGAAAACTATATGGTTGGAAACTGCACATGTTAGTTATAGCATGACATGTGATGAATGTTCCTAGTGGATGAAATTTTGTTTTCCTCCATAAAACTCAATAAATTTTGAGTGGATAATTGTTGAGGGTTGGTAGCTAGGGCATCAATTCTTCGCCTCCTTAAAGACGATTATGGCAAATATGAAGCATCTAAGACTCCATAAGCCCAACGGAGAAGGCACAGGTCCAAGCCATTTCATGATCAAATCCTTCTTTCTCCATATTTTCTTCTCCCAAAGTTTTGGTCCCCTCTTCTTCGATGACTAGGTTAGGTCATAGAGCGAAATTCTCTAGAGAGTGGAAGGGTGGATTCCGAGATCATAGACTTCAAGTTTAGGGTCTTAGCTACAAGAACTCAAAGTTTGACAAGAATCCCTTATGTTTTCATCCATAAATACTCTTGCCCGAGGTGTGCCCTAAAAGGGAAACCCTAGTTTACATTTCCTTGACTTGGGGACATCTTCGAGAGTTGTATGAGCTTAGCATTCATTGGAATAAATCATAAGAAGACCTTTCTTCTCCTTGCCTTGATCTCAGGAGTACCTTTAACCACGATAATTCACAAAACCCTAGATCTCGTCCAAGTTTCTTCTGGGTCTACTATAGAGAGCGAAAACCCTTTTGAAGTGGCATATTATCGCATAAAACTTCCCTTAAGAACTCATACCTCATCACCTAGTACCTCAAACCCTAGAACATCAATTAAAGATGATTGATTATCTACCTAGACTCCTCCCATTAGTGGAAGTCCGTAAAGAGCAAGGAACACTAGCTGTGATGACAGTGGGACATTGTCCCATTGTTATTACACTTAGTTTAGCTCTTTGCCCCATAGGATTTCCCTCCTTAGGGCCTGCTAGATTGCGGTAACACAGCCTACAACATAAAAGTAGATGGCTTGCCACATACAAGGAGGTGATAACAATATAAAATCTCAATGAGGTTGAGAAGCAAGTGAAGTTGAGAAGAGGAAAAGGAAGGAGAGGTGGCAAAGGTAGGGATGAACTAGTGGAGGAAAGAGAGATCAAATTTATTGAAGCCAGGACCAAAAACTGGAACCAAATATGCAAGAGGGGACAACAATAGAGATGAACAACTGAAGCCAAGAAGAGGTGGCAACACTAGTTGAGATAGCAAATGAAATAGGTGAGAATTGACAACTCCGGAGCAAAAATAGTGAAGGAAAGAAGAAAAAGTTGGCAATCCTAGTGTTGAAATGGGGAATGCAATAGACGAGTGGAACCAAGCACTGGAGCAATGGTTGGATATGTGATCCTGTAGTTGCAGTGTATAGGATGCGACAACCAAGACCAGTGTTGCGGGGGAGCGCCCCCCCCCTCGAACCCGCTCCCGAAGCGCGCTCCGGGCGAGAGCGGCTCGGGAGCGCGCTCCCTTAAAAAAATTTGCGCTCCCTGGTCTGTTAGGGAGCGACACAGGGAGCGATCGCTCCGGCGCTCCCGGAGCGATTTTTAATGCCCGGGAGCGATCGGGGAGCGATCGCTCCCTGATCACTCCCGGACATTAAAAATCGCTCCGTGAGCGATTCGAGCCGGGCCGGGAGCGGTTCGGCGGAAAAAAAATCCGCCGGACCCGAAAAAAAAAAACAAAAAATTAGAAATTTTTTTTAGTTTTATAAGCCCAATGGGCCAAAAAAAATTCATTATAACTTCATTGAGCTTGAGTTTGGAGCTGGAGCAAGAGCAATGGAGCGAAGAGCAATTGCTGAGGAGCGAGGAGCAAGTGCCAAGGAGCGAGGAGCAAGCCTGCAGAGGTAAGTAACTTAGTAATTTAGTTAGTTTAGCTGGTTAGGTAGTTAATTTAGTTAATTTAATTTAGTTGTTTGAGTTTAAAGATCATGTATTTAAATTAAATTAATTAATCCCAATAAATTAAATTAATTTGCAGATTCAAGAATCAAAACCCTACAAACATCAAACACCATGGACCTGGCGATATTTATTGGCATTTTCCTCTTCCTGGTCCCTTTTATGGTTATTATGGTGCTGGAGAGTAGGAAACAAAGGGGGCCCCAAACTGAAGAGGGGGATGAAGAAGCCGAAGAAAGTCAAATGGGTGAAAACCCCAGTGAGGAGGAGGTGGAGGAGGGTGAACATGACCCTCAAAAAACTAAACAAGACCAAACTCCATTGTGGAAATATGTTCACAGGGCTGAAACAGGGAGAGGGGGTGGAACCACTAAATTTCATTGCCCCCATTGCAACACTGATTACACAGGTTCATACACCCGTGCTAGAAGACACCTCTGCGGGAAAAGGCCATGGGATGGAGAGAAACAAATAGGAATCAAAACTTGTGCAGCGGTGTCAACAGCAAATAGAGCCAAATACATAAGGGAAGAGGAGGAAGCCCAATACAGAACAAAAAAATCAAGGGGTTTCTTTGAACCAAGCTCACAATCACAAAGAACTCCTTCAGCATCCTCCCAAGGCAGTGGATATGGACATGGAGGCACAGGGTCATCATCTTTAAGGCGTAGAACCATATCAGATTTCCTTGATGAGGGGTGTAGGAATGATGTGGATTCAAAAGTTTACAGGTTTCTCTATGCATGTGGGATACCATTCAATGTTCTACGCTCACCTTATTGGCACGAAATGGTTTCTGCCATAAATGATGCCCCTAAAGTATACAAGAGCCCTGGGTATGACAAGGCAAGAACTGTTGGCCTTGATCATGAGAAAGCAAAAATATCACATTCTTTGAATAAAATGACAAGTTCTTGGACTGACAATGGGGTGTCCATTGTATCTGATGGATGGAAAAATGTAAAAGGCAAGCCATTGATAAGTGTTCTTGTTGTGTCTGTTAGTGGTCCCATCTTTCTAGCTGCACATGATTACTCAGACAAGTTCAAGACCGCCATCAACATTGCAGAAGCATTACTTGAAACAATTGAGCGTATTGGCCCATACAATGTCATCCAAGTCATCACTGATAATGCTCCTAATTGTAAGGCAGCGGGAGCAATTATTGAGGATAAATACCCGAACATATTTTGGTCTGGATGTTTGGTTCACACATTGAACCTTCTGTTGCATGATATTGTCAAAAACAAAAATGAACAATACCAATGGATTGGTAATTTGTACAAGAAAGGAAAACAAATGATAAAATTTATTACAAATCATAGCAATACCCATGGCCTTTTCCGCAGTCACTCGAGATTGGAGTTGCTGAAGATTGCGAGGACTAGATTTGGTAGCTATTACCTCACCTTCAGGCGCCTTTTGAAGGTAAGAGAGGCATTAGCTAGCATGGTATCAAGTCCACATTGGCAGGTGTTAAAGGAAAGGGCTACAAATGTAGCTGACATGGCAGGTTTTGAAATGGTGGAGGAGGCCGCTCTTGATGCGCAGTTTTGGACAACTGTGAGGCAGGTATTGGATTTCACCAAGCCAATTTATCACATGATTCGGTTTGCAGATACAGACAAACCAGTGATTGGCGAGGTGTATGAGCAAATGGATACCATGTTGGGGGAAATAAAAGACATTGTTCATAATAGAGATCCCAACTTGTACAAACTGATTCATGATTGTGTGTGTGAACGGTGGAATAGGCTTAACCTTCCACTACATTGCTTGGCATATATCCTTATGCCAAAATACTACTCTACATCTTGGTTGGGCCAACCTGCAGCAGGGGGTGGGGTTAGGACCAAACCCCATTTAGATCAAGAGGTAACTAAAGGATATCTGGAAGCATTAAAAAAGTTGGTACCTGACAGGGAGGAATGTGCAGCTGTGCGCCTTGAAATAGGCAGATACTTCAGTGGCACTGGTTTGTATGGTAACTTCCATGCAATGGACGACAAAGATAAATTTGATTCTCTCACATGGTGGGAAACATATGGCGGCCACGGACTTTTGCCAAAATTGGCAAAAAAAGTTCTTTCACAGGTTGTAAATTCTTCTTTTGCAGAGAGGTGTTGGAGCACCTACAGTTATATACATAATGTGAAAAGAAACAGACTCAATGAAAACCGAGCAGAAAGCTTGGTTTATGTGCACTACAACTTGAGGTTGTTGAGTCATTACTGTGATCGGGCTAATGAGGATCCCACATATAAAATTTGGGACAATCACCCAGAGGATGACAATTTGGAGGATGGCATTGTACATATTGAAGAACTAGAAGAGGAACTTGTAAGGGATGAAAATGAAGCAGCAGCCATGCCACCTCCACCTCCACCTCCACCATCCAGTAGCAGTGCTCGAGGTCCGAGTCTTGTTCCTTTGCTGTCGCCACCTCCATCTACACCCTCGCATGGAGGTTCTAGTTCTGGTCGTCGGTCTATGCGGGAGACTCCTAGAAGACCACCACGACCTGCTTATACTCCTGGAGACTCTCGTGGCAAGGGCCACATGTAGATTTACAGTTTACTTGTCTTTTTTAGTTTCTATTAGACTTTAGTTTTCATAACTGTTGAGTTTTGAGTCCTTGACTCTTGACTCTTGACTCTTTCATATCATTATGATATTTTTTGTAAACATTATATCACTGTGACAATGAAAATTTGAAGTTTGAAGTTGGGCCTTGGCAATTATAACTCATTGGTAATGATTGTGAATTATGAATATGATGCTTTGTGAAAGACTAAAGTTGTTTCATTTCATCTCATTATTCATGTTTCATTTTATAAATTTTTAACATTTCATATCATGTTAACAGTTAGGACTTAGGACTTAGAAATATCTTCGATATTACTTCTTGTAATGGTTAAACTTAGCTTACAAGTACAACTTTGGTGATCAATGATGATAAATGTTATTGAATTTTCAATTCTGAAAGCTTGAAATTGAAACTTTAATATTGAATTTGATGAATCATGATTTATAAGACTCAATATGTTGCAGTTGTAATATGTATTTTACTAACTTGTGGACATGGTTGATGACGATTATAATTTCTAGATGATTGATGTGATATCGTTCAATGATCAATCTATGTTTTTTTATGTTTTTTATGTCTAATTCATCATTCTACATGTTTTTGTTGACATATATGTATCAAAAATTAAAAAATATAAAAAATATATATATTTTTAAAAAATCGCTCCCGGATTCGCTCCCAAACCGGGAGCTTCTGAAAATGGTCGCTCCCGCTCCCGTTTTCGCTCCCGCTCCCCGCTCCCGCTCCCGCTCCCAAGTAACATGGACCAAAACCAAAGCATCTAATAGACAAAGGAGAGGCATGGTGATTGGTCCCATTTAAGGACAAGCCATCTCAAGTCGGGTCGTACTTGAGAAGACGACCTAGAGAGACCCATTAGTGGTGATGTAGCCTAGGAAAGGGGCAAGCAAAAGAAACAAAGAGAGAGGATATAGGAGAAAGGGTTCATTAGTAAAAGTATGAATGGGGGTGCTATTAATTTTTTGAGAAACCCTCAACATATAAGGCCTATGTTTCTCTCAAAATAGTCCCCCCCAAAAATAGAGCATCACTCAACTTGGTAGAGCATATTACTTATGGAAACCTTATCAGGCTAGTATAGTCCACAAGCCACTAGAGAAAGGTTAGTACTAGAAGGAATGGATTTCATTCAAAATTAGATGGGTAAGGAAAAGAGAAGAATAGTATGGAAAAGAAAGCATCATGCAGCATTCTCATCTCCTACGCTGATATGCGAGCATCAGAAGATGGATCTACTACGACTAATGATTGATGGGAGCACTTGTTCCGTAGCCCTATAAAGGTGATCGGTTATTGTACTTTTCCCATCACTTTTCTATTATCTCAATGCACTCTTTGTTCCTCGAATCAACCATCAAGCAAGGAGCCTAAAAGCGTGGTTTGAATGATCCTCGCACCAAGCAAAGGGAGGCTGTCAACATTATACTAAATGTTGGAAAGACCAACCTCCCCATTCAAGTAAAACTATGTGAACAAAGTGGAATTTTTGACTTCCTAAGCACTCAAGTTCATTTTCAAGGAAGGTAAAGCTATTTCTTGATGGAACATTGTACCCTTGGGTCAATTCGGACCTCCTTTTGTCCAATAAAACCTCTAATTGGTGGGATGTCTCACCTATTTTGATATTTAAGTAATGTAATGAAATAACTTGTAGTTTGACTTAATCGTGAAGCATATTGTGGATGAAAAGTCGATTGTATTTTCAAGCAAAAGGAGGAAATATGTTGAGATTCTAGTCTATAAATAGAGATTTCCTTCCTTTGCAGATCATTATGAATTGTAGAGATCATTTTCCATACTGTGAAACATTTTCATGAGTTATTTGGTGTTCATCATGAATTATATTTCATGGTTTATTTCACATATTTCTTAAGGCGATTTGTGGATAACTAAAGAATATTACAAAAACGAACTAGATCAATCCATTTGAAAGGAAGCTTTGTCACTTGTTGAGAGATGTCTAGGGTTTTACTCGCACATCTCTCTTGTTGGTGTCAGGTGGAGTTTGTTTCTTCTTGTTGGGCCATGCCCTAGTGCTCCTCACCAAAGGCTTCAGTTTATTTTGCATCATAATTGGGCTAATTTTTGAAGGCTTTTCCCTAAGTATAATCCTTTCTAGTAGGTTTTGGTTTCAAAACTTGCTCTTGATTAGGCACAAGCTCATTTAACTTTTGGGGTTCCATCTCTAGCCATAATCCACAAGCATTGATCAACCAACTCAAGAGGGGCATCCATTTGACCCCATAGCCCTTGTGGAAATAAAGCACACTCCTTATTCCACTAAACAACCATCTCTTTTTACTAAATTCTGCAATTGTCCTTAATTTTTACTATTCAAAAAGCCCTAACAATAGAAAAATATATACATAAAATAATATATATAAAATATAACCATAAAAAATAAAAAGTAACCAGTGAGTTTCTTCACTTTGATATTCATATAAGATTTGACCAATTACATTTTGATTCTAGACTCGTTATGCATGCCACATCATTTAAACCTTCCTTGTTGAATATACTCTAGGTGATCCACATACATGGAATTCTTTCCTGTCGTGCAATATATTACTATATAGCTGGAGAAAGGTTGTTGAGGAGATAGTGGTGGCTAATCTGTTGTTGCCACAAGGTCTGGATCTTCCTGGTGAGGATTTGCACCAGGCCTGCAAAATTTTGTGGTCACAAGCCCTTTCAAAGAAAATTTTTGCATCAATTGATAACAAGATAGGGTTGGACACAGTATGCAATTTGCAACTTTGTTGCTCCAATCATTCTTAAAAAAATAGCCCTCCAAATTTGGCTTTTAGACCCGATAGTCATAATTCTAATTTAAACATTATTGTTTCCTTTCAACCACTCTCAAAAATAAAAAAAATCCAATTGGCATCCTTGAACCCATGGCATTTGGACTAGATACATTCAAGTCCCCATCCATTCATCATCATTCATGTGACACCTATCAATTAAAGGATGTATCAGGCACCTGTCTTCCCCCTTCGGGACTGAGAACACCTAATAGGGTTGTTTATTACCCACTCCTACCTAGGGAGGTAACACTAAACTTATAAAGGAAGCCCACTATGAAGTCTCAATGTGCCCTTGATAAACAAGATTGGTTCACTTAGATGTACCAATGAATTATTGTACCTAATTGTGAGGATGTGCATTGGATATTATAGGTAATTCACAGGTGGTTTCATCATGGGTTGGGCAACTTAAGTGGGGACCAAGTCCACTATAGGATCATATCAATACCCTCGGGTGAAGCGATGAGAGCCATGTGACTCCCATCATGTGTAGGGCATCATTCCATGCCATGGCCACCCTCAACACCTTCAACAATCTACTCATTTCACTACATTATTCACGAGATGATGCGCTTCGACCAGTGTGCCCAAGCTGGCTTAACATTATATAGCAGCTGATCTCATATAAATAAAACTCAACTTCATTCATATTTGATCATCATCACACTTGGGAACTTTGTCCTTCTTGGATGCATTTTGATATTTGGAGCTGAAATTTGATTTTATTTAGAGCTATCTCTTGATTTGTGGATGGATATATCATATTGTCATCTAGTAAGTGCCTCTTGTTGATGTCTCATTCTTAAAAAATGTCTAATGTATGGAATTGTTGCAGCTAGAATAATGTTATATTGTGCCCTAATTGTTGAAGATTTATTTTGTAAGCTATTTGGTTGGAAAATTACACGTTACTCATAGCATGACATGTGATGAATGTTCATAGTGGATGAAATTTTGTTTTTCCTGCATAAAACTCCAGAAAATTTGGGTGGGTAATTGTTGAGGGTTGGTAGCCAGGGCATCAATCCTTGAGCACCTTAAAGGCAATTATGGAAAATCTGAAGCATTTAGGACTCCATAAGCCCAAAGGAGAAGGCACTGGTCCAAACCATTTCGTGATCAAATTTTTCATTCTCCATATTTTCTTCTCCCAGTGTTCTAGTTCCCTCTTCTTGGATGGCTAGCTTAGGGCATAGAGTGAAATTCCCTAAAGAGTGAAAGTGTGGATTCCGATATAATAGACTTCAAGCTTAGGGTCTTAGCGACAAGTCCTCAAAGTTTGAGAAGCATCCCTTGTGTTTACAAACATAAAAACTCTTGCCCGAGGTGTGCCCTACAAGATAAACCCTAGTTTGCATTTCCTTGAATTGGGGTCTTCTAAGAATTCATTGGAATAATTCATAAGAAGCCCTTTCTTCTCCTTGCCTTGATCTTGGGAGTACCTTTGATAATTCACAAAACCCTAAATCTCGTGCAGGTTTCCTCTAGGTCACCCTTTTGAAGTGCCATACTATCACATAGAGCTTCCCTTAAGAAGTCCTACCTCATCTCCTAGTACCTCAAAACCTACAATATTAATTAAAAGTGATTTTTTATCTACTAGAACTCCTCCCAGCGGTGAAAGTCCACAAAGAGTAGGGGACATTGGTTGTGTGACAGTGGAGCATTGTCCCATTGTTATCACTTAGTCTACCTCTTTGACCCTTAGTCTTTCCCTCCTTAGGGCCTGCTAGATTGTGTGGTAACACAACCTACAACATAAAAGTAAATGGCTTGCCACATACAAGGAAGCGATAACAATAGCAAATCTCAATGAAGACTGAGAAGCGAGTGAAGGTGAGAAGAAGAGAAGGAAGGAAAGGCGGCAAATGTAGGGAAGAACAAGTGGAGGAAAGAGAGATCAAAGTTACAAAAGCCAGGACCAAAACATTGAACCAAATACACAAGAGGGGACAACAATAGAGATGAGCAACTGAAGCCAAGAAGAGGTGGAAACACTAGTTGAGATAGCAAATGAGAAAGGTGAGAATTGACAACTCTGGAGCACAAATAGTGAAGGAAAGAAGAAAAATCTGACAATGCCAGTGTTGAACTAGGGAATGCAATAGACGCATGGAAGCAAGCATTGTGGCAATGGTTGGAGATGTGATCCCATAGCTGCAGTCTATAGGACACGACAACCAAGACCAAAGTCCCTAATAGGCAAAGGAGAGGCATGATGATTGACCCCATCCAAGGAGAAGCCATCTCAGGTCGGGCCCGACCTAGGAAGACGACCTAGAGAGACCCATTAGTGGTGATGTAAACTAGGAAAGGTGAAAACAAATGAAACAAACAGAGAGGATATAGGAGGAGGAATTCCCCAAGTTGATTATGAAGTAAAGAAATATAAAGGAGAAAGGGTTCATGAGAAAAAGTATGAGTAGAGGGTCCTATCAAATGAAAAATCAAAATTGGGGATATTACATTTTGAAAGTTTCAAATCATCACATAAAGCTTCTTTAGAGCTCCCACCACATCTTCTGGAATCTTGACCTTAGGCATACCTATTATCATTGCAAATATCAAGCTCTAAATCATGATCTCCTAGATATTTTTTGGAAAGCCTTTAGCTTCCATGAGGCATTGAGCCATCATTATATCTCTCTTTGAATGGGCTTAGTGGTATCACTTCACACCTAAATCATTGACCTATTCAGTCCTAGTGACTCCCTTCCTACCGGGATGACTCCCATCAATGAAAGTCCATAAAAGGCAGGGTGCCTTGATTGAGGTGACAGTGGTTCATTGTCCCATTGTTGTCACTTATTCTAGTAGTTGTCCCTTAGGTTTCCCTTCACTAGGGCCCTACTAGATTGTGTAGTAACAATACCCTTAGGTTAATTAGGACCTCCTTTGGTCAAATCAAACCACTAATTGGTGGAGCATCTCACCTATTTTGAAAATTTTAAGTAATGTAATGAAATAACTTGTCGTTTGACTTAGTGGTGAAGCATATTGTGGATGAAAAGTTGATTGTTTTTTCAAGCAAAAGGAGGAAATATGTTGAGATGCTAATCTATAAATAGAGAAACCTCCGTCCTTTGCAGATCATTATAAATTATTGAGATCATTTCTCCATAGTGTGAAACATTTTCATGAAATCTTTGGTGTTCATCATGAATTAACTTCCTCGATTGATTTCACATATTTCTTAAGGCGATTTGTGGATAACAAAAGAATACTACAAAAACTAACTAGATCAATCCATTTGAAGGGAAACTTTGTCACTTGTTGAGGGATGTCCAAGGTTTTACTCACACATTTCTCTTGAGGATCATATTGACACCTCCAGGGGAAGAGTTGAGAGCAATTGGACTCCCATCATGTGTAGTGCATCATTCCATGCCATGGGCACCCTCAACACCTTCAACAGTTTGCGCATTGCCCTACATTATTCACGAGATGATGTGGTTGGACCAGTGTGCCCCGACCGGCTTAGCATTGTATGGCAATTGATCCAAGGCCCAAAGAAGGTTTGTCTCATGCCTTGATACATGCGAGGGAAAGCACCATCATCGAAGACCTCAGTATTGGAACATCACAGCCTATTTTATCATCAAGAGACCCATTTGACCAGTTTTCGTGCCCCAAACTCACTTTCGGGCTGCACATGATGACTTCAATGGAGACCGAGAGGCCATCCCCTTGTTCATGATTTAAGGAGCCCTCTCACACATGTTGGCAACAAGAGGACTCCATGTGGCCCTCCGATGGCCTGACATCAGCATGACATCATCAATTTGGCTAACACTTAGATGATTATTTCATAATATGCAATAGATACATGGTTGGCTTGTGACAAAGACATGTATTTTGCACATTTTTATAATGTTATGGGGCCTTCGGAAAATAATTTGACCTACTAGGTCTCATATAAATAAAACTCAACTTCATTTGTATTGGGGCATCATCACACTTGGGAATTTCGGCCTACTTGGCAAATCCACACTTTTTCTTTGGATTAGCTATTGGATGTCTTGGATGCATTTTGATATTTGGAGCTGAAATTTGATTTTATTCGGAGCTATCTCTTGATTTGTGGATGGATATGTCATATTGTTAGCTTGTAAGTGCCTCCTGTTAAAGTTTTATCCTTGAAAAATGTCCAATATATGAAATTGTTGCAACTAGATTAACGCTATATTGTGCCCTAATTGTTGAAGATTTATTTTGAAAGCTATATGGTTGGTAATTGCACATGTTAGTCATAGCATGACATGTGATGAATGTTCCTAGTGGATGAAATTTTGTTTTACTCCATAAAAATCCATAAATTTTGAGTGGGTAATTGTTGAGGGTTGGTAGCTAGGGCATCCATTCTTGGCCTCCTTAAAGACGATTATGGAAAATCTTAAGCATCTAGGACTCCATAAGCCCAGAGCAAAAGGCACTGGTCCAAGCCATTTTGCGATCAAATCCTTTTTGCTCCATATTTTCTTCTCCCAAAGTTTCAGTCCCCTCTTCTTTGACAACTAGGTTAGGGCATAGAGCGAAATTCTCTGGAGAGTGAAAGGGTGGATTCCGACATCGTAGACTTCAAGCATAGGGTCTTAGCTACAAGAACTCAATGTTTGACAAGAATCCCTTATGTTTTCATCCATAAAAACTCTTGCCCGAGGTGTGCCCAAAAAGGGAAACCCTAGTTTACATTTCCTTGACTTGGGGACTTCTTCGAGGGTTCTATCAGCTTAGTATTCATTGGAATAAATCAAAAGAAGCCCTTTCTTCTCCTTGACTTGATCTCGGGAATACCTTTAACCACAATAATTCACAAAACCCTAGATCTTGTGCAAGTTTCTTCTAGGTCTATTATAGGGAGCGAAAACCCTTTTGAAGTGGAAAATTATCACATAAAGCTTCCCTTACCTCATCACCTAGTACCTCAAACCCTAGAAAATCAATCAAATATGATTGTTCATCTACCGAGACTCCTCCCATCAGTTAAAGTTCGCAAAGAGCAAGGAACACTAGCTGTGATGACAGTGGGACATTGTCCCATTGTTATCACTTAGTTTAGCTCTTTGACCCATAGGCTTTCCCTCCTTAGGGCCTACTAGATTGTGGTAACACAGCCTACAACATAAAATTAAATGGCTTGCCACATACAAGGAGGTGATAACAATATAAAATCTCAATGAGGATGAGAAGCGAGTGAAGTTGAGAAGAGGAAAAGGAAGGAGAGGTGGCAAAGGTAGGGATGAACTAGTGGAGGAAAGAGAGATCAAATTTATTGAATCCAGGACCAAAAACTGGAACCAAATATGCAAGAGGGGACAACAATAGAGATGAACAACTGACGCCAAGAAGAGGTGGCAACACTAGTTGAGATAGCAAATGAAATAGGTGAGAATTCACAACTCCGGAGCACAAATAGTGAAGGAAAGAAGAAAAACTTGGCAATCCTAGTGTTGAACTAGGGAATATTACTGATGGAAACCTTATCAGGCTAGTATAGTCCACAAGCCACTAGAGAAAGGTTAGTACTAGAAGCAATGGATTTCATTCAAAATTCGATGGATAAGGAAAAGATAAGAATAGTATGGGAAAGAAAGCATCATGCAGCATTCTTATCTTCTACGGTGATATGCGAGCATCAGGTGGTGGATCTACTACGACTGATGATTTATGGGAGCACTTGTTGTGTAGCCCTATAAAGGTGATCGTTTATTTTACTTTTCCCCTCACTTTCCTATTATCTCAATGCACCCTTTGTTCCCCGAATCAACCATCAAGCAAGAAGCCTAAGAGAGTGGTTTGAATCATCCTCGCACCAAGCAAAGGGAGGTTGTCAACATTATACTAACCATTGGAAAGGCCAACGTCCCCATTCAAGCAACACTATGCAAACAAAGTCGAATTTTTTACTTCCTAAGCACTCAAGTTCATTTTTCAAGGAATGTTAAGCTATTTCTTGATGGAACGTTGTACCCTTGGGTCAATTCGGACCTCCTTTTGTCAAATAAAACCTCTAATTGGTGGGATGTCTCACCTATTTCGAAATTTAAGTAATGTATTGAAATAATTTGTAGTTTGACTTAATCGTGAAGAATATTTTTGATGAAAAGTCGATTGTATTTTCAAGCAAAAGGAGGAAAGATGTTGAGATCCTAATCTATAAATAGAGAAATTTCCTTCCTTTGCAAATCATTGTGAATTGTAGAGATCGTTTTTCCATAATGTGAAACATTTTCATGAAATATTTGGTGTTCATCATGAATTATATTTCTTGGTTTATTTCAAAACTTACTCTTGATTAGGCACGAGCTCATTTAACTTTTGGGGTTCCACCTCCAGCCATAAGCCACAAGCATTGATCAACCAAATCAAGAGGGGCATCGATTTGACCCCATAGCCCTAGTGGAAATAAAGCACAGTCATTTATTCCACCAAACAACCATCTCTTTTTACTAAATTCTGATTGTCCTTAATTTTTGCTATTAGAAATGCCATAACAATAGAAAAATATATACATAAAATAATATATAGAAAAATATAACCATAAAAAATAAAAATTAAATCAGTGAGTTTATTCACTTTGATGTTCATATAAGCTTTCACCGATTACATTTTGATTCTAGACTCGTTAAGCATGCCACATCGTTTAAACCTTCCTTGTTGAATATACTCTAGGTGATCCACATACAGGGAATTCTTTCCTGTGGTGCAATATATTACTATATAGCTGGCGAAAGGTTGTTGAGGTGATAGTGGTGGCAAATCTGTTGTTGCCACAAGGTCTACATCTTCCTCGTGAGGATTTGCACTAGGCCTGCAAAATTTTGCGGTGACAGGCCCTTTCAATTGATAACAAGATAGGGTTCGATACAATATGCAATTTGCAACTTTGTTGGTCTCATCATTCTTAACCAAATAGCCCTCCAAATTTGGCTTTTAGACCCGATAGTCATAATTCTAATTTAAACATTATTGTTTCCTTTCAACCACTATCAAAAATAAAAAAATCCCATCCTTTTATTTTCTATTTGCATAAATCTACAATATAGATCATGAAATATCACAAATCATATTAATCCTAAGTCTAAGCCACTTTGAAATTATTATCATTCATTAGAATTAGTTTCTCTTATGTATTTACCCGTGTCAGAGAACAATTGACCTACAATGTGAGAAGAGGACACTAAGGTTACACTAGGTATCACTCTTCGATTATCCCTAGGGTCTATCTTGTACCTTCCATTAGCCCTAGGGTCTCACTTGTATATATAAGGCATTGTCATTTAAAGGGAGGGCTTTGGGTGGTAATACAAAGCCATAACTAGAATGCAAAATATCAAAAAGATGAATGAAAATAGAAAGGAAAGCTAGAAGAATTAGAAGATCCATACTTGTATTGATGGCAGTTGATGATGTAGGAGCTTGTTCAGTCACACAAGCGATGCGAGTGTCGTAATCTTAGTGCCAAAAAAGCATGTTACCCACCAAAAGTGGGTGACCCATAGGAGAAAAATTTCTTCTAGATCTCTCTTCAGCCAACAGCCAGTAGCCCCTGAAAGCCACCAGTGTAGCTGATACATTGTGCCATTTGATCTCTGCTCCCTGCATCAGTCATGTGTCCCCTCGCCCATATTTCGGGAACATATGTTTGAAGGTGGGATATCCAACCCAAAAGGTATGTTTTTCATTGCGTAATAGGGAGCTTATGTTTTTTTTCCCTTGGGTATCCTAGGTACGGATTATTGAGTGATTTGGAAAAAAGGAAGGCCTTTGACTGTAGCTTTGTTCCCTCACCTCAAATGGGGTGTTAATCCTCAATCCTAGTCCCATGGGATCTCCCCTACTGCCCTATCGCTTTAGGAAGGGCACTACTTGCGAAACCTTGATTTTGGTCGCACAGTCCTATTTTCCCCATCCACATTTTTCACTCCCCTCCGCACATTAAAACCCTTATTTCATCATATTCACACATTGCACACAAGGTACTGGCACACCCCTTCCCTTGTCCACGTGTCTAGGTTGGGCCTGGAAAAGTTGCCTCAGAGGTTGATGTAGTTAAAAGAATGTTAAAAGCATATCATGACCACAAGCAAGAAACAAAAGAAAAAGAATATTATAAAATGCAAATGATGGTGTTGACCTCTACTGGTCAACTACCCATGCAGTACATCCCCCTTTTCTTGGCAAAAAGGGGCAGCACCTGATCAGCATGTCCGTGCCATCCTGCGATCATCAGCAACTTGATCTTTTTGATTGTAAACCCAGTCTGCATGTATTAATTGTAAATAATCTTAGCAGACATGAGTCATGTATGTAATTTGCCTATGTGGACCTAACTTTCTGATGATAATCTACGTCCCGGAAGGTTTTTCGTCTCACCGATCCACGGATCGGCAGAGTTTTCCTTCAAACCTGACCCCAAAGCCGGGATGGACTTTGTCATTGGAATTTTAGGAGAATCCTAGTGTGTTGATCTGCTAGATTATAGTTGTGTCGCAGAACTGGGTGATTTGTGAGGGTCTATGTTAAAGGGGTTTTCTCCCTTAAGATGTAAATTGTAAAAGTCATGATGTAATGTGTCCTGAGGGTCGAAAAATGTTTTAAATCCCCTCATGAGTCCTAAGTCCTAGGTCCTAGGTGATGTTTTCCGAAGGCTTAGTTCGATGATCCATTTTAAAATAAATTAAAAAATTAAAAAATGAATAAAAATAATAAAATAAGTAAAAATTAAAAAATGAAATAAATAAAAAATAATAAAAAATTAAAAAATAAAGCAAAAACCCTAACTAATAAAATAATAATATTTTAAGTGAATAAATCGACGGATGAGATCTCTTGATCCTCATCAACGGTCGAGATCATTTTTGCATGGATCACTCGAACTAGCCGTTGGAGGCATTTCCTTTAAGTAGGGTGCTAGGGGTCATTTCAAGTTTTATCTGATCTGTGAGTCTGTACTGAAAAAACTCTCTTGTAATCTGATTTCTGGTTAATAAAAGAAGACTTTGGGGTCCAAATCGTGCTGGTGTTACTCTCTGGAATTGCTGTGAGATCTTTAATTTTCTGCATATTTCAGTTCTCAGCCATTAATCATAGCTTGTTTTTTTTTTAGAGTATTGTGAGCACAGGTATCTTGTTCACTTGCTAGGGTTTGAGTGCTGCTAGGGTTTCTGAAATAATGGCAGATATCTCCATTATTTCCTGAGATCTAGCAGCATTCTCTCTCTCTTTGCTGATGGTTGCTTGAGATGTGCAGGAAAACCTTTTAGTAAAGAATACTGGTGGGCGTTTGGGGAAGTTCTAGGCTGAACCAGCCGACTCCCACAGGCTTTTCTTTGCAGAGCCTAGCTGATTTTGGCCCTGGGTTAATCATTAAGAGTTTATTTCCTGTTTTACATGAGAGATTTTCCTTCTGTTCACAGCAAAGTTCAAATTTCTGATATATTGAAAGCATTACTGCAATTATTGTCAAATCTGGCTGTCCCAGAGCTGTGAAAATTTTGATTTTAGCCAAAAAAAAATTTGAAGGGTTTACTGCAAAATTTTGTATATCTCCCAGATTTCGTTTTCTTCTTGCAGGTTACAGTTAAAGTCGGGAAAAAGTTTCCTTATATGCGGTGTTGGTTGTCTGCCCATCTGCTGGTTTGGCTGTCGAGGGAGCATTTCAAATACACTTCTCTGCTCATTTACCATTTACGTAAAGCCAGGACAAAGAGCTGTTTACCCACGCGTCTCAACAACTGCTATTGCCATCGATCACTGCATATCTGGTAATGCTCGCCGCGTGAAACGTTTAAAGCCTGTGGATAACTGTCATGCTCACACCGCCGTCAGGAGCTGAAAAACGCATTGGCTATCAGTATACATTCTGACGTGTGAGCTTCAGAAAACACTTAAAAAAAACGCAGGAGATCTTCAGGTCATTGCATGCCATCGTCTCCAGGTAACCTTGCAATCGACCTCGAAATCTTTCAAAGTTGCCCAGGTAAAATCGTTTCCATTTTCACGCAGGCAGAACATGAAAATCGAATTTCGTTTGGGCATATGTGTCGGGTCTTTTTGACTGTGTGTTTTTCCTGCGTCTGAAATTTCTGATGAAGCCGTCTGCGGATTTCCTTTAGGGCTTTCGCGTGGGTATTTTTTTTGTAGTTCTGATCTCTAGCGTAATCTAGACAGCCGGCTGCGTGTTTTCCCTTAAGGTGGAACTTCGCTTGCGCTGTCAAAGTCGTGCCCTCATAGCCCTCCGCCATTCCGTCTTGCAGCCGCATTTTCCTTTCCGATCGCATTTTCTAGGTCACGCATTCATCTTTGGTTTTTCGATTTAGTGTGTAAATGCCTGATCAGTCCGGTGTAATAACGTAGTTTAGGTTAGGATTTAGCCATTGTCTTTTTTTTTATTTTTATTTGTTAAGTTTTAATAGTAAAGGGTTGCGTATAGTTTCGATTGTAATTAGATTTTAATTTCTTTAAGTTTAGTTTAGATTTATTAGAGTTTATTTTATTTAAGTTTTCGTATAGTTTTAGATTTTCATAGTTTGTATTGTTGTATTTTTATTTAGTTAACGTTTTAGATTCTTAGATTTTAGATTTAAAAAATATAAAAAAAAAATAAAAAAATGTTTATGTTTTAAAGTTAGGATTAGTTTTATTCTTAATATAGTTTAGTTTTAGAATAATTTTCTAGATTTTCTTTTTAGATTTTATTATTAAAAAAAATAAAAAAAATAAATAAATAAATTGGGATTGGCATTTAGCTGGAAAATTTAGCTTTAAATCTTTTTCCCTGAAAATATTGTGGAAATTCTTTTTTGTCAAAATTCAGTTATTTGAGAAATTTTTTATGCTGAGATTTAAAGTTATTGATGTGGAATGAATGCTTTACATGAATGATTATCTTGACGTGGTATCTGGTTAACAATTGGTGGTTTATAACTGTGTTATCTTTCTCCTAATTACCTGATATCGTTATTGAGTTCCTTGATCTTTGTGGTTTTACTGAATATTTAAGCATTGTTCAGGCTATTTGATGGTAAGTGATTGTTGTTCATGGTTTTACATTCTATATCATCTAACAAGTAATCGCTTTAAAGGCACTGGTCCGCTAAATCAAATCATCTTAGTGTTTGCCATATCGTGTCTCCCACCCAACTAGTCGATAGTTGGTCTCCTTCACCTCGTAGGGTCTACCCCCCTTAGCCGCAGGAGACAGGCTTAAACGGAGAGACCGGGGATCAGAGTGACAGCCCCCGGTCTGAGCGTTGTCGTGCCAATCCGCGCGACAACATTTTTTGGCGCCGTTGCCGGGGATAGAGTTTTTCTGTCCTTGATGTTTCAACATCTTTTCATCATTCATCGTTCATCTATCTATCATTCGTTTGAGCCGGCAACGCCAACATTTTTTGGCGCCTTTGCCAGGGACACTTTGTTCTCGGTGTTTCAAACGACAATCATTCATCTTCTCATCTTTCTCATCTCTCAGTTGAGCTGGCAGATTCAATATTTTGGCATCTTTTCATCACATATCAACAGCGCCTCTTGGGTTTGTTTCCTGTTTGGGTGGCGACTCCACTTTCTCATTTTTCCCAGACAAGAAGCTTTCCTCATATCTGCTTGTGGTTACTTTTTGGATCCTAGAATCAGATTCATTGTTCAAGTGGCGACTCCACTTCTCTCATCTCTTAATTCTCTTGAGCAGAAATCTCTTTCTATCATCCATTTGATCCCTTGTTGTTCATCATGGATTATTCATGTAAACCATGTTATTTTACTAATAATCTCCATGATCTTCCGAAAGAGGCCATTTCTAAATTATTTAAGTTCTCGGGTGATGATCCGGTCGCTGTTAGACATCATTTAAACATGTTTACTTGTGTAATGACCATATATTGTAGACTTCCTCAATATAATCATGAAGATTTCAAGATGCGTCTATTTGTCCATTCTTTAGAGGGTGATGCCTTGAATTGGTTTAATAATTTTCCTAATGATTTTTTCACTTCTTTACAAGACATTCTCAATGCTTTTAAAGATAGATATGATAGTCCAAACAGCTTGCCTTCTGCCCCTAAAATTGTGCAACAGAAAGAAAGAGTTCAAGATCAGAATGTGTCATCAACCAGAACTATTGCAGATCAAGTTCATGATAGTGAAAAATCAGGGATAAATGACAATGAAAAGGAAGAGCAAAAGCAAATAATACAAGATTTAATGATGCTGGTGAAAAATATGGAAAGCAACCAAACTAATCTTATCAATGATGTTAAAACTTTACGCACCCATCTGGAAAAACGTAATAAGGAGATTGAGGACACGCAAAACCAGCATGCTAAGGAAATTGAGGCCATGAAAACTAAACATGAAACAGAAATTGGAAACATGCAAGCGAATCATGAAGAAGAAATAAATTCCATGCAGCATTGCTTGATGAACATAAAGGAAGAAAATGTTAAAGTAATAAAAGACATGGAAGAACATCATGCCAGACAAATTAGTGCTATAAAGGTTGAACACTCTAGACAGATGGATGCCATTAGAATACAGGTTCAAAAGTTTCAGCAATTGGAAAATGAAAGAAACCAGATAACATCAATAGATCAGGAGCCTTCTCATTTGTTGCAACAAGCTCCATCTTATTATTATGAGGAGGTTATTAGTTCAGTTGAAAGATGGTTGATTGAAGATGGACTTAAGAATGATAAAGATCAGATGCGGACTAAAGAGAGACATATCACGCATACTTCATCTGATAGTTTCGAGACAGAAAGTTCCAGCTCATCAGTAATTCATCCTGCCAGAAAGAAAAAGCGCAAGAGGAAGAAAATGAGAAGAAGATTTGACGCATCAGACGGCCGCGAGCAGCTTGATTTTCGGATAGGAAAGAGTCCTACCATATGCAAAATTGGACATGGCACATCCGACAAGCAGCCAACAGATTTGCTTGAAAGCAGGCAAATGCTCAGTATGCACTATATTGAACACATCTGATGCCGTAGGGCATCCTTTGTATCGTATTTCTAACCCTACTCCTTGTTTTTTCTGCATTTTTATTTCTGCTTTAAATAGTTAATAAATGAAGAGCTTTTTTCTTTCCTGTGCTTAATGTATATGCTGATTTTGGATGGACGCTACTTATTTTTGTGTTGTATGGATGCAGATTCTGGATTCTCACATTCCTGCAAGCAGCAACGTGTCCCCAAGTAGAGCCAGATGTTGACCTCTACTGGTCAACTACCCATGCAGTACATCCCCCTTTTCTTGGCAAAAAGGGGCAGCACCTGATCAGCATGTTTGTGCCATCCTGCCATCATCAGCAACTTGATCTTTTTGATTGTAAACCCAGTCTGCATGTATTAATTGTAAATAATCTTAGCAGACATGAGTCATGTATGTAATTTGCCTAGGTGGACCTAACTTTCTGATGATAATCTACGTCCCGGAAGGTTTTTCGTCTCACCGATCCACGGATCGGCAGAGTTTTCCTTCAAACCTGACCCCAAAGCCGGGATGGACTTTGTCATTGGAATTTTAGGAGAATCCTAGTGTGTTGATCTGCTAGATTATAGTTGTGTCGCAGAACTGGGTGATTTGTGAGGGTCTATGTTAAAGGGGTTTTCTCCCTTAAGATGTAAATTGTAAAAGTCATGATGTAATGTGTCCTGAGGGTCGAAAAATGTTTTAAATCCCCTCATGAGTCCTAAGTCCTAGGTCCTAGGTGATGTTTTCCGAAGGCTTAGTTCGATGATCCATTTTAAAATAAATTTAAAAAATTAAAAAATGAATAAAAATAATAAAATAAGTAAAAATTAAAAAATAAAGCAAAAACCCTAACTAATAAAATAATAATATTTTAAGTGAATAAATCGACGGATGAGATCTCTTGATCCTCATCAACGGTCGAGATCATTTCTGCATGGATCACTCGAACTGGCCGTTGGAGGCATTTCCTTTAAGTAGGGTGCTAGGGGTCATTTCAGGTTTTATCTGATCTGTGAGTCTATACTGAAAAAGCTCTCTTGTAATCTGATTTCTGGTTAATAAAAGAAGACTTTGGGGTCCAAATCGTGCTGGTGTTACTCTCTGGAATCGCTGTGAGATCTTTAATTTTCTGCATATTTCAGTTCTCAGCCATTAATCATAGCTTTTTTTTTTTTTAGAGTATTGTGAGCACAGGTATCTTGTTCACTTGCTAGGGTTTGAGTGCTGCTAGGGTTTCTGAAATAATGGCAGGTATCTCCATTATTTCCTGAGATCTAGCAGCATTCTCTCTCTCTTTGCTGATGGTTGCTTGAGATGTGCAGGAAAACCTTTTAGTAAAGAATACTGGTGGGCGTTTGGGGAAGTTCTAGGCTGAACCAGCCGACTCCCACAGGCTTTTCTTTGCAGAGCCTAGCTGATTTTGGCCCTGGGTTAATCATTAAGAGTTTATTTCCTGTTTTACATGAGAGATTTTCTTTCTGTTCACAGCAAAGTTCAAATTTCTGATATATTGAAAGCATTACTGCAATTATTGTCAAATCTGGCTGTCCCAGAGCTGTGAAAATTTTGATTTTAACCAATTTTTTTTTTAAGGGTTTACTGCAAAATTTTGTATATCTCCCAGATTTCGTTTTCTTCTTGCAGGTTACAGTTAAAGTCGGGAAAAAGTTTCCTTATATGCGGTGTTGGTTGTCTGCCCATCTGCTGGTTTGGCTGTCGAGGGAGCATTTCAAATACACTTCTCTGCTCATTTACCATTTACGTAAAGCCAGGACAAAGAGCTGTTTACCCACGCGTCTCAACAACTGCTATTGCCATCGATCACTGCATATCTGGTAATGTTCGCCGCGTGAAACGTTTAAAGCCTGTGGATGACTGTCATGCTCACACCGCCGTCAAGAGCTGGAAAACGCATTGGCTATCAGTATACATTCTGACGTGTGAGCTTCAGAAAACACTTAAAAAAAACGTAGGAGATCTTCAGGTCATTGCATGCCATCGTCTCCAGGTAACCTTGCAATCGACCTCGAAATCTTTCAAAGTTGCCCAGGTAAAATAGTTTCCATTTTTCACGCAGGCAGAACATGAAAATCGAATTTCATTTGGGCATATGTGTCGGGTCTTTTTGACTGTGTGTTTTTCCTGCGTCTGAAATTTCTGATGAAGCCGTCTGCGGATTTCCTTTAGGGCTTTCGCATGGGTATTTTTTTTGTAGTTCTGATCTCTAGCGTAATCTAGACAGCCGGCTGCGTGTTTTCCCTTAAGGTGGAACTTCGCTTGCGCTGTCAAAGTCGTGCCCTCATAGCCCTCCGCCATTCCGTCTTGCAGCCGCATTTTCCTTTCCGATCGCATTTTCCAGGTCACGCATTCATCTTTGGTTTTTCGATTTAGTGTGTAAATGCCTGATCAGTCCGGTGTGATAACGTAGTTTAGGTTAGGATTTAGCCATTATCTTTTTTTTTATTTTTATTTGTTAAGTTTTAATAGTAAAGGGTTGCGTATAGTTTTGATTGTAATTAGATTTTAATTTCTTTTAGTTTAGTTTAGATTTATTAGAGTTTATTTTATTTAAATTTTCGTATAGTTTTAGATTTTCATAGTTTGTATTGTTGTATTTTTATTTAGTTAATGTTTTAGATTCTTAGATTTTAGATTTTAAAAAAAAAAAAAAAAAAAAAAGGGAATAAAAAAAAATCAAAAAATGTTTATGTTTTAAAGTTAGGATTAGTTTTATTCTTAATATAGTTTAGTTTTAGAATAATTTTCTAGATTTTCTTTTTAGATTTTATTATAATAAAAAAAAATAAAAAATAAAAAAAAATAAAAATTGGGATTGGCATTTAGCTGGAAAATTTAGCTTTAAATCTTTTTCCCTGAAAATATTGTGGAAATTCTTTTTTGTCAAAATTCAGTTATTTGAGAAATTTTTTATGCTGAGATTTAAAGTTATTGATGTGGAACGAATGCTTTACATGAATGATTAGCTTGATGTGGTATCTGGTTAACAATTGGTGATTTATAATTGTGTTATTATTCTCCTAATTACTGGATATCGTTATTGAGTTCCATGATCTTTGTGGTTTTACTGAATATTTAAGCATTGTTCAGGGTATTTGATGATAAGTGATTGTTGTTCGTGGTTTTATATTCTATATCATCTAACAAGTAATCGCTTTAAAGGCACTGGTCCGCTAAATCAAATCATCTTAGTGCTTGCCATATCGTGTCTCCCACCCAACTAGTCGATAGTTGGTCTCCTTCGCCTCGCAGGGACTACCCCCCTTAGCCGCGGGAGACGGGCTCAAACGGAGAGACCGGGGATCAGAGTGACAGCCCCCGGTCTGAGCGTTGTCGTGCCAATCCACGCGACAACAGATGGTCGGGACATTTAATATAGTACATGGGCAAAAGTCGAGCATGAGCTCTACCCTTTATTATGGCCATCATCCTAGTTCCTAGGGCCTTATGATTACCCCAAAATCACTAAGGAATCCATGCACATCCCAACCCCTAGTGGGAAATGAACTGCCCCACCTTAAGGGGGGAATAATTGACCATATCATACACAACATGCTCTCATTTCCCTGAGCCCCAACCAGTAACAAAAAAAAATCAAGAAAAGGCAAAAGGAAAATAAAGAAGGGTGGCAAAACAAAGGATTGAGTAACTCATGTATCCACGATTGCTCCCTCCTACACATATACACCCAAATAATCATCATTGCCATCCTTGAACCCATGGCATTAGGACTTTGAGACATTCGAGTCCCCATCCACTCATCATCATTCACCTGACACCTATCAATTAAAGGATGTACCAGGCACCTGTCTTCCCCCTTAGGGACTGGGAACACCTAATAGGGTTGTTTATTACCCACTCCTACCTAGGGAGGTAACACTGAACTTATAAAGGAAGCCCACTATGAAGTCTTAATGTGCCCTTGATAAACAAGCTTGGTTCACTTAGATGTACCAATGAATTATTGTACCTAATTGTGAGGATGCGCATTGGATATTATAGGTAATTGGCAGGTGGTTTCATCATGGGTTGGGTAACTTAAGTGGGGCCCAAGTCCACTAGAGGATCATACTGACACCCTCGTGTGAAGCGTTGCGAGCCATGGGACTCCCATCATGTGTAGAGCATTATTCCATGCCATGGGCACCCTCAACACCTTCAACAATCTACTCATTTCCCTACATTATTCATGAGATGATGCGCTTCGACCAACGTGCCTAGGATGGCTTAGCATTATATGGCAGCTGATCTCATATAAATAAAAGTCAACTTCATTCGTATTTGATCATCATCACACTTGGGAACTTCGACCTTCTTGGCAAATCCAAACTTTTTCTTTGGGTTATTGATTGGATGTCTTGGATGCATTTTGATATTTGGAGCTGAAATTTGATTTTATTTAGAGCTATCTCTTGATTTGTGGATGGATATATCATATTGTCATCTGGTAAGTGCGTCTTGTTGATGTCTCTTTCCTAAAATATGTCTAATGTATGGAATTGTTACAGCTAGATTAATGTTATATTGTGCCCTAATTATTGAATATTTATTTTGAAAGCTATTTGGTTGGCAGATTTCACATGTTACTCATAGCATGACATGTGCTGAATGTTCCTAGTGGATGAAATTTTGTTTTCCTCTATAAAACTCCATAAAATTTGAGTGGGTAATTGTTGAGGGTTGGTAGCTAAGGCATCAATCCTTGAGCACCTTAAAGGCAATTATGGAAAATCTTAAGCATTTAGGACTCCACAAGCCCAAAGGAGAAGGCATTGCTACAAACCATTTCATGATCAAATTTTTCATTCTCCGTATTTTCTTCTCCCATAGTTCTGGTCGCCTCTTCCTGGACGGCTAGCTTAGGGAATAGAGTGAAATTTCGTAGAGAGTGAAACAGTGGATTCCGATATAATAGACTTCAAGCTTAGGGTCTTAGCGACAAGTCCTCAAAGTTTGAGAAGCATCCCTTGTGTTTACAAACATAAAAGCTCTTGCCCGAGGTGTGCCCTACAAGATAAACCCTAGTTTGCATTTCCTTGACTTTGGCTCTTCTCTGTATTCATTGGAATAAATCATAAGAAGCCCTTTCTTCTCCTTGACTTGATCTCAAGAGTACCTTTAACCATGATAATTCACAAAACCCTAGATCTCGTGCAAGTTTCTTCTAGGTCACCCTTTTGAAGTGCCATACTATCACATAGAGCTTCCCTTAAGAAGTCCTGCCTCATTGCCTAGTACCTCAAACCCTACAATATCAATTAAAAGTCATTTTTTATCTACCGAAACTCCTCCCATCGGTGAAAGTCCATAAAGAGTAGGGGACATTGGTTGTGTGACAGTGGGACATTGTCCCATTGTTATCACTTAGTCTAGCTCTTTGACCCTTATTCTTTCCCTCCTTAGGGCCTGCTAGATTGTGTGGTAACAATACATACAAAATAAAAGTAAATGGTTTGCCACATACAAGGAGGCGATAACAATAGCAAATCTCAATGAAGGTTGAGAAGCGAGTGAAGGTGCGAAGAGGAGAAGGAAGGAGAGGCGAAAAAGGTAGGGAAGAACGAGTGGAGGAAAGAGAGATCAAAGTTACGAAAGCCAGGACCAAAAAACTAAACCAAATACGCAAGAGGGGTCAACAGTAGAGATGGGCAACTGAAGCCAAGAAGAGGTGGAAACACTAGTTGAGAGAGCAAATGAAAGAGGTGAGAATTGACAACTTCGAAGCACAAATAATGAAGGAAGGAAGAAAAAGTTGACAATGCTAGTGTTGAACTAGGGAATGCAATAGATGCATGGAAGGAAGCATTGGGGCAATGGTTGGAGATGTGATCCCATAGCTGCAGTCTATAGGATGCGAAAACCAAGACCAAAGTCCCTAATAGGCAAAGGAGAGGCATGATGATTGGTCCCATCCAAGGAGAAGCCATCTCAGGTCGGGCCCTACCCAAGAAGACGACCTAGAGAGACCCATTAATCATGATGTAACCTAGGAATGGTTAAAACAAATGAAACAAAGAGAGAGGATATAGAAGGAGGAATTCCCCAAGTTGATTATGAAGTAAAGAATTATAAAGGAGAAAGGGTTCATGAGTAAAAGTATGAGTAAAGGGTCATATTAAATGAAAAATCAAAATTGGAGATATTACATTTTCAAAGTTTCAAATCATCACATAAAGCTTCTTTAGAGCTCCCACCGCATCTTCTGGAATCTTGACCTTAGGCATACCTATTATCATTGCAAATCTCAAGCCCTAAATCATGATCTCCTAGGTATTTTTTGGAGAGCCTTAAGCTTCCATGAGGCATTGAGCCATCATTATATCTCTCCTTGAATGGGCTTAGTGGAATCACTTCACACCTAAACCATTGACCTATTCATTCCTAGTGATCCCCTTCCTACCGGGATGACTTCCATCAGTGAAAGTCTATAAAAGGCAGAGTGCCTGGACTGAGGTGACAGTGGGTCACTGTCCCATTGTTGTCACTCAATCTAGTAGTTGTCCCTTAGCTTTCCCTTCGCTAGAGCCCTACTAGATTGTGTGGTAATAATACCCTTAGGTTAATTAGGACCTCCTTTGGTCAAATCAAACCACTAATTGGTTGAACATCTCACCTATTTTGAGAATTTTAAGTAATGTAATGAAATAACTTGTAATTTGACTTAGTCGTGAAGCATATTGTGGATGAAAAGTCGATTGTTTTTTCAAGCAAAAGGAGGAAAGATGTTGAGATCCTAATCTATAAATAGAGAAACCTCCCTCCTTTGTAGATCATTATAAATTGTTGAGATCATTTCTCCATAATGTGAAACATTTTCATGAAATCTTTGGTGTTCATCATGAATTATTTTCCTCAGTTGATTTCACATATTTCTTAAGGCGTTTTGTGGATAACTAAAGAATACTATAAAATCTAACTAGATCAATCCATATGAAGGAAAACGTTGTCACTTGTTGATGGATGTCCAAGGTTCTACTCGCAAATCTCTCTTGAGGATCATATTGACATGCCCGAGGGAAGAGTTGAGAGCCATTGAACTCCCATCATGTGTAGTGCATCATTCCATGCCATGGGCACCCTCAACACCTTCAACAGTTTGCTCATTGCCCTATATTATTCACAAGATGATGTGGTTGTACCAGTGTGCCCCGACCGACTTTGCATTATATGGCAGTTGATCCAAGTCGCAGATGAGGTTTGTCTCATCCCTTGATACATGGGAGGGCAGGCACCATCGTCAAAGCCTTCAGTATTGGAGCATCACAAGCTATTTTATCATCAGGAGACCCATTTGACCAGTTTTCGTGCCCCAAACTCACTTTGGGGCCCCACATGATGACTTCAATGGAGACCAAGGGGCCATCACCTTGTGGATGATTTATCGAGCCCTCTCACAGACTTTGGAACAAAGAGGACTCCACGTGGCCCTCCAATGGCCTGACCTCAGCATGACATCATCAATTTGGGAATTTCGGCCTACTTGGCAAATCCACACTTTTTCTTTGGATTAGCTATTGGATGTCTTAGATGCATTTTGATATTTGGAGCTGAAATTTGGTTTTATTTGGAGCTTCCATGAGGCATTGAGCCATCATTATATCTCTCCTTGAATGGGCTTAGTGGAATCACTTCACACCTAAATCACTGACCTATTCATTCCTAGTGATTCCCTTCCTACTGGGATGACTCCCATCAGTGAAAGTCTATAAAAGGCAGGGTGCCTTGACTGAGGTGACAGTGGGTCATTGTCCCATTGTTGTCACTCAGTCTAGTAGTTGTCCCTTAGGTTTCCCTTCGCTAGGGCCCTACTAGATTGTGTGGTAACAATACCCTTAGGTTAATTAGGACCTCCTTTGGTCTAACCAAACCACTAATTTGTGGAACATCTCACCTATTTTGAGAATTTTAAGTAATGTAATGAAATAACTTGTAGTTTGACTTAGTCGTGAAGCATATTGTGGATGAAAAGTCGATTGTTTTTTCAAGCAAAACGAGGAAAGATGTTGAGATCCTAATCTATAAATAGAGAAACCTCCGTCCTTTGCAGATCATTGTAAATTGTTGAGATCATTTCTCCATAATGTGTAACATTTTCATGAAATGTTTGGTGTTCATCATGAATTATCTTCCTCGGTTGATTTCACATATTTCTTAAGGCGATTTGTGAATAACTAAAGCATACTACAAAAACTAACTAAATCAATCCATTTGAAAGAAAACTTTGTCATTTGTTGAGGGATGTCCAAGGTTTTACTCTCACATCTCTCTTGAGGATCATATTGACACCCCCAAGGGAAGAGTTGAAAGCCATTGGACTCCAATCATGTGTAGTGCATCATTCCATGCCATGGGCACCCTCAACACCTTCAACAATCTGCTCATTGCCCTACATTATTCACGAGATGATGTGGTTGGACCAGTGTGCCCCGATCGGCTTAGCATTATATGGCACTTGATCCAAGGCCCAGAGGAGGTTTGTCTCATCCCTTGATACATCAGAGGGCAAGCAACATCGTCAAAGCCCTCAATATTGGAGCATCACAGGCTATTTTATCATCAGGAGACCCATTTGACCAGTTTTCGTGCCCCAAACTCACTTTGGGGCCCCACATGATGACTTCAATGGAGACCGGGGTGCCATGCCCTTGTTCATGATTTATGGAGCCCTATCACACACTTTGGCACCAAGAGGACTCCGCGTGGCCCTCCAAAGGCTTGGCATCAGCATGACATCATCAATTTGGCTAACAGTCAGATGATTATTTCATAATATGAAATAGATACATGGTCGGCTTGTGACCAAGGCATCTATTTTGCACATTTTTATAATGTTAGGGGCCTTGGCAAATAATTTGACCTACTAGGTCTCATATAAATAAAAGTCAACTTCATTGTATTGGATCATCATCACACTTGGGAATTTCGGCCTACTTGGCAAATCCACACTTTTTCTTTGGATTAGCTATTGGATGTCTTCGATGCATTTTGATATTTGGAGCTATCTCTTGATTTGTGGATGGATATGTCATATTGTTAGCTTTTAAGTGCCTCTTGTTCAAGTTTTTTTTTTGAAAAATGTCTAATATATGGAAATGTTGCAACTAGATTAATGTTATATTGTGCCATAATGTTTGAAGATTTATTTTGAAAGCTATCTGGTTGGCAATTGCACATGTTAGTCATAGCATGACATGTGATGAATGTTCCTAGTGGACGAAATTTTGTTTTCCTCCATAAAACTCCATAAATTTTGAGTGGGTAATTGTTGAGGGTTGGTAGTTAGGGCATCAATTCTTGGCCTCCTTAAAGAAGATTATGGCAAATCTGAAGCATCTAGGACTCCATAAGCCAAGAGCAAAAGGCACTGGTCCAAGCCATTTCATGACCAAACCCTTCTTTCGCCATATTTTCCTCTCCCAAAGTTTCGGTCCCCTCTTCTTCGATGACTAGGTTAGGCCATAGAGCTATATTATCTAGAGAGTGAAAGGGTGGATTCCGAGATCATAGACTTCAAGCTTAGGGTCTTGGTTACAAGAACTTGAAGTTTGACAAGAATACCTTAAGTTTTCATCCATAAAAACTCTTGCTTGAGGTGTGCCCTAGAAGGGAAACCCTAGTTTACATTTCCTTGACTTGGGGACTTCTTCGAGGCCTGTATGAGCTTAGTATTCATTGGAATAAATCATAAGAAGCCCTTTCTTCTCCTTGCCTTGATCTCGGGAGTACCTTTAAGCACGATAATTCACAAAACCCTAGATCTCGTGCAAGTTTCTTCTAGGTCTATTATAGGGAGCGAGAACTCTTTTGAAGTGCCATATTATCGCATAAAGCTTCCCTTAAGAAGTCATACCTCATCACCTAGTACCTCAAACCCTAGAAAATCAATTAAAGATGATCGTTTATCTACCGAGACTCCTCCCATCAGTGAAAGCCCATAAAGAGCCACGAACACTAGCTGTGATGACAGTGGGACATTGTCCCATTGTTATCACACTTAGTTTATCTCTTTGACCCATAGGCTTTCCCTCCTTAGGGCCTGATAGATTGTGGTAACACAACCTACAACAAAAAAGTAAATGGCTTGCCACATACAAGGAGGTGATAACAATAGCAAATCTCAATGAGGTTAAGAAGCGAGTGAAGTTGAGAAGAGGAAAAGGAAGGAGAGGTTGCAAAGGTAGGGAGGTCCCCTCACTTTCCTATTATCTCAATGCACTCTTTGTTCCCCGAATCAACCATCAAGCAAGGAGCCTAAAAGCGTGGTTTGAATCATCCTCGCACCAAGCAAAGGGAGGTCGTCAACATTATACTAACCATTGGAAAGGCCAACATCCCCATTCAAGCAACACTATGCAGACAAAGTGGAATTTTTGACTTCCTAAGAAATCAAGTTCATTTTTCAAGGAATTTCAAGCTATTTCTTGATGGAACGTTGTATCCTTGGGTCAATTCGGACCTCCTTTTGTTAAATAAAACCTCTAATTGGTTGGATGTCTCACCTATTTTGAAATTTAACTAATGTAATGAAATAAATTGTAGTTTGACTTAATCATGAAGCATATTATGGATGAAATGTCGATTATATTTTCAACCAAAAGGAGGAAAGATGTTGAGATCCTAATCTATAAATAGAGAAATTTCCTTCTTTGCAAATCATTGTGAACTGTAGAGATCATTTTTCCATAATGTGAAACATTTTCATGAAATATTTGGTGTTCATCATCAATTATGTTTCTTGGTTTATTTCACATATTTCTTAAGGCGATTTGTGGATAACTAAAGAATATTATAAAAACGAACTAGATCAATCCATTTGAAAGGAAGCTTTGTCACTTGCTGAGGGATGTCTAGGATTTTACTCGCACATCTCTCTTGTTGGTGTAAGGTGAAGTTTGTTTCTTCTTGTTGGACGATGCCCTAGTGCTCCTCACCAATGGCTTCAGTTTATTTTGCATCATAATTGGGCTATTTGTTGAAGGCTTTTCCCTAAGTATAATCCTTTCTAGTAGGGCTTGGCTTCAAAACTTGCTCTTGATTAGGCACGACCTCATTTAACTTTTGGGGTTCCACCTCTAGCCATAATCCACAAACATTGATCAACCAACTCAAGAGGGCCATCGATTTGATCCCATAGCCCTAGTGGAAATAAAGCACGCTCCTTATTCCACGAAACAACCATCTCTTTTTACAAATTTTTGTGATTCTCCTTAATTTTTACTATTCAAAAAGCCCTAACAATAGAAAAATATATACATAAAATAATATATAGAAAAATATAAACATAGAAAATAAAAAGTAAACCAGTGAGTTTCTTCACTTTGATGTTCATATAAGATTTAACCGATTACATTTTGATTCTAGAATCGTTAGGCATGCCACATTGTTTAAACCTTCCTTGTTGACTATACTCTAGGTGATCCACATACAGGGAATTTTTCCTGTGGTGCAATATATTACTATATAGCTGGAGAAAGGTTGTTTAGGTGATAGTGGTGGCTAATCTGTTGTTGCCACAAGGTCTGGATCTTCCTGGTGAGGATTTGCACTAGGCCTGCAAAATTTTGCGGTAACAAGCCCTTTCAAAGAAAATTTTTGCATCAATTGATGACAAGATAGGGTTGGATACAATATGCAATTTGCAACTTTGTTGGTCCAGTCATTCTTCAACAAATAGCCCTCCAAATTTGGCTTTTAGACCCGATAGTCATAATTCTAATTTAAACATTATTGTTTCCTTTCAACCACTCTCAAAAATAAAAATAAAATCCCATCCTTTTATTTTCTATTTGCATAAATCTACAATATAGATCGTGAAATATCACAAATCATATTAATCCTAAGTCTAAAACACTTTGAAATTATTATCATTCATTAGACTTAGTTTCTTTTATGTATTTACCCCTGTATCAGAGAACAATTGGCCTAAAATGTGTGAAGAAGATACTAAGGTTACACTAAGTATCACTCTTCCATTATCCCTAGGGTTTATCTTGTACCTTCCTTTAGCCCTAGGGTCTCACTTGTATATATAAGGCATTGTCATTTAAAGGGAGGGCTTTGGGTGGTAATACAAAACCATAACTAGAATGCAAAATATCAAAAAGATAAATCAAAATAGAAAAGAAAGCAAGAACAATTAGAAGATCCATACTTGTACTTGATGGAAGTTGATGATGTAGGAGCTTGTTGAGTCACACGAGATGCGAGTGTCGTAATCTTAGTGCCAAAAAAGCATGTTACACACCAAAAGTGGGTGACCCGTAGAGAAAAATTTATCCTAGATCTCTCATCAGTTAACAGCCAGTAGCCCCTGAAAGCCACCAGTGTAGCTGATACATTGTGCCATTTGATCTCTACTCCCTGCATCAGTGATGTGTCCCCCCGCCCATATTTCGAGAACATATGTTTGTAGGTGGGCTATTCAACCCAAAAGGTATGTTTTTCATTGCGTAATTGGGAGCTTATGCTTGTTTTCCCTTGGGCATCCTAGGTATGGATTATTGACTGACTTGTAAAAAAGGAAGGGTTTTGATTGTAGTTTTGTTCCCTCACCTCAAATGGGGGGTTAATCCTCAATCCTAGTCCCGTGGGATCTCCCCTAATGCCCTATGGCTTTAGGAAGGGCACTACTTGGGAAACCTTGATTTTGGTAGCATGGCCTTGTTTTCCCCATCCACATTTTTCACTCCCCTCCGCACATTAAAACCCTTATTTCATCATATTCACACAAGGCCCACAAGGCAGTAGCACACCCCCTCCCCTTGTCCACATGTCTAGGTTGGGCCTGGAAATGTTGCCACGGAGGTTGATGTAGTTAAAAGAATGTTAAAATCATATCATGACCACAAGCAAGAAACAAAAGAAAAAGAATATTATAAAATCCAAATGATGGTCGGGACATTTAATATAGCACATGGACAAAACTCGAGCATGGGCTCTACCCTTTATTATGGCCATCACCCTAGTTCCTAGGGCCTTATGAGTGCCCCAAAATCATTGAGGAACCCATGCACGTCCCAACCCCTGGTGGGAAATGAACTGCCCCACCTTAAGGGGGTAATAATTGACTATATCATACACAACAGGCTCTCATTTCCCTGAGCCCCGACCAATAATACAAAAAAAAATCAAGAAAAGGAAAAAGGAAAATAAAGAAGGGTGGCAAAACAAAGAATTGGGTAACTCATGTATCCACGATTGCTCCCTCCTACACCTATACACCCAAATAATCATCATTTCCATCCTTGAACCCATGGCATTTGGACTTGAGATATTCGAGTCCCCATCCATTCATCATCATTCACGTGACACCTATCAATTAAGGGATGTACCAGGCACCTGTCTTCCCCCTTAGGAATTGAGAACACCTAATAGGGTTGTTTATTATCCACTCCTACCTAGGGAGGTAACACTGAACTTATAAAGGAAGCCCACTATGAAGTCTCAATGTGCCCTTGATAAACAAGCTTGGTTCACTTAGATGTACCAATGAATTATTGTACCTAATTGTGAGGATGCGCATTGGATATTATAAGTAATTGGCAAGTGGTTTCATCATGGGTTGGGCAACTTAACTGGGGCCCGAGTCCACTAGAGGATCATATTGACACCCTCGGGTGAAGCATTGAGAGCCATGGGACTCCCATCATGTGTAGAGCATCATTCCATGCCATGGGCACCCTCAACACCTTCAACAATCTACTCATTTCCCTACATTATTCACGAGATGATGCGCTTGGACCAGTGTGCCCAAGCTGGCTTAGCATTATATGGCAGTTGATCTCATCTAAATTAAACTCAACTTCGTTCGTATTTGATCATCATCACACTTCGGAACTTCAGCCTTCTTAGCAAATCCAAACTTTTTCTTTGGGTTAGCGATTGGATGTCTTGGATTCATTTTGATATTTGGAGCTGAAATTTAATTTTATTTAGAGCTATCTCTTGATTTGTGGATGGATATATCATATCGTCATCTGGTAAGTGCCTCTTTTTGATGTCTCATCCTTAAAAAATGTCTAATGTATGGAATTGATGCAGCTAGATTAATGTTATATTGTGCCCTAATTGCTGAAGATTTATTTTGAAAGCTATTTGGTTGGCAATTTGCACATGTTACTCATAGCATGACATGTGATGAATGTTCCTAGTGGATGAAATTTTGTTTTTCCAACATAAAAGTCCATAAAATTTGAGTGGGTAATTGTTGAGGGTTGGTAGCTAGGGCATCAATCCTTGAGCACCTTAAAGGCAATTATGGCAAATCTGAAGCATTTAGGACTCCATAAGCCCAAATGACAAGGCACTGGTCCAAACCATTTCGTGATCAAATTTTTCATTCTCCATATTTTCTTCTCCCAAAGTTCTGGTCCCCTCTTCTTGGATGACTAGCTTAGGGCATAGAGTGAAATTTCGTAGAGATTGAAAGGGTGGATTCCAATATAATAGACTTCAAGCTTAGGGTCTTAGCGACAAGTCCTCAAAGTTTGAGAAGCATCCCTTGTGTTTACAAACATAAAAACTCTTGCCCGAGGTATGCCCTAGAAGATAAACCCTAGTTTGCATTTCCTTGATTTGGGCTCTTCTTTGTATTCATTGGAATAAATCATAAGAAGCCCTTTCTCCTTGACTTGATCTCGGGAGTACCTTTAACCATGATAATTCACAAAACCCTAGATCTTGTGCAAGTTTCTTCTAGGTCACCCTTTCGAAGTGCCATACTATCACATTGAGCTTCCCTTAAGAAGTCCTACCTCATCGCCTAGTACCTCAAACCCTACAATATCAATTAAAGGTGATTTTTTTATCTACCGGAACTCGTCCCATCGATGAAAGTCCATAAAGAGTAGGGGACATTGGTTGTGTGACAGTGGGACATTGTACCATTGTTATCACTTAGTCTAGCTCTTTGACCCTTAGTCTTTCCCTCCTTGCGACCTGCTAGATTGTGTTGTAACACAACCTACAACATAAAAGTAAATGGCTTGCCACATACAAGGAGGCGATAACAATAGCAAATCTCAATGAAGGTTGAGAAGCGAGTAAAGGTGAGAATAGGAGAAGGAAGGAGAGACGGCAAAGGTAGGGAAGAACGAGTGAAGGAAAGAGAGAACAAAGTTACAAAAGCCAAGACCTAAAAATTGAACCAAATACCAAGAGGGGACAACAATAGAGATGAGAAACTGAAGCCAAGAAGAGGTGGAAACACTAGTTGAGATAGCAAATGAAAGAGGTGAGAATTGACAACTCCAAAGCACAAATAGTGAAGGAAAGAAGAAAAAGTTGACAATGCTAGTGTTGAACTAGGGAATGCAATAGACACGTGGAAACAAGCATTGGGGCAATGGTTGGAGATGTGATCCCATAGCTGCAGTCTATAGGATGTGACAACCAAGACCAAAGTCCCTAATAGGCAAAGGAGAGGCATGATGATTGGTCCCATCCAAGGAGAAGCCATCTCAGGTCGGGCCCTACCTAAGAAGACGACCTAGAGAGACCCATTAGTGGTGATGTAACCTAGGAAAGGTGAAAACAAATAAGACAAAGAGAGAGGATATAGGAGGAGGAATTCCCCAAGTTGATTATGAAGTAAAGAAGTATAAGGGAGAAAGGGTTCATGAGTAAAAGTATGAGTAAAGGGTCCTATTAAATGAAAAATCAAAATTGGGGGTATTACATTTTCAAAGTTTCAAATCATTACATAAAGCTTCTTTAGAGCTCCCACCACATCTTCTGGAATCTTGACTTTAGGCATACCTATTATCATTGCAAATCTCAAGCCCTAAATCATGATCTCCTAGGTATTTTTTGGAGAGCCTTTAGCTTCCATGAGGCATTGAGCCATCATTATATCTCTCCTTGAATGGGCTTAGTGGAATCACTTCACACCTAAATCATTGACCTATTCATTCCTAGTGATTCCCTTCCTACCGGGATGACTCCCATCAATGAAAGTCCATAAAAGGCAAGGTGCCTTGACTGAGGTGACAGTGGGTCATTGTCCCATTGTTGTCAATTAGTCTAGTAGTTGTCCCTTAGGTTTCCCTTCGCTAGGGCCCTACTAGATTGTGTGGTAACAATACCCTTAGGTTAATTAGGACCTCCTTTGGTCAAATCAAACCACTAATTGGTTGAACATCTCACCTATTTTGAGAATTTTAGGTAATGTAATGAAATAACTTGTAATTTGACTTAGTCGTGAAGCATATTGTGGATGAAAAGTCAATTGTTTTTTCAAGCAAAAGGAGGAAAGATGTTGAGATCCTAATCTATAAATAAAGAAACCTCCCTCCTTTGTAGATCATTATAAATTGTTGAGATCATTTCTCCATAATGTGAAACATTTTCAGGAAATCTTTGGTGTTCATCATGAATTATCTTCCTCAGTTGATTTCACATATTTCTTAAGGCGATTTGTGGATAACTAAAAAATACTACAAAAACTAACTAGATCAATCCATTTGAAGGGAAACTTTGTCACTTGTTGAGGGATGTCCAAGGTTCTACTCGCTAATCTCTCTTGAGGATCATATTGACATCCTCGGGGGAAGAGTTGAGAGCCATTGGACTCCAATCATGTGTAGTGCATCATTCCATGCCATGGGCACCCTCAACACCTTCAACAATCTGCTCATTGCCCTACATTATTCACGAGATGATGTGGTTGGACCAGTGTGCCCCGACCGGCTTTGCATTATATGGCAGTGGATCCAAGGCCCAGAGGAGGTTTGTCTCATCCCTTGATACATGGGAAGGCAAGCACCATCGTCAAAGCCCTCAGTATTGGAGCATCACAGGATATTTCATCATCAGGAGACCCATTTGACCAATTTTCGTGCCCCAAACTCACTTTGGGGCCCCACATGATGACTTCAATGGAGACCAAGGGGCCATCCCCTTGTTTATGATTTATGGTGCCCTCTCACACACTTTGGCACCAAGAGGACTCCACGTGGCCCTCCAATGGCCTGACATCAGCATGACATCATCAATTTGGCTAACAGTCGGATGATTTTTTCATAAAATGAAATAGATACATGGTCGGCTTGTGATCAAGGCATGTATTTTGCACATTTTTATAATGTTAGGGTCCTTGGGAAAATAATTTGACCTACTAGGTCTCATATAAATAAAACTCAACTTCATTTGTATTGCATCATCATCACACTTGGGAATTTCGGCCTACTTGGAAAATCCACACTTTTTCTTTGGATTAGCTATTGGATGTCTTCGATGCATTTTGATATTTGGAGCTGAAATTTGATTTTATTTGGAGCTATCTCTTGATTTGTGGATGGATATGTCATATTGTTAGCTTGTAAGGGCCTCTTGTTAAAGTTTTATCCTTGAAAACTGTCTAATATATGGAATTGTTGCAACTAAATTAATGCTATATTGTGCCCTATTTGCTGAAGATTTATTTCTAAAGCTATATCGTTGGCAATTGCATATGTTAGTCATAGCATGACATGTGATGAATGTTCCTAGTGGATGAAATTTTGTTTTCCTCCATAAAACTCCATAAATTTTGAGTGGGTTATTGTTGAGGGTTGGTAGCTAGGGCATTAATTCTTGGCCTCCTTAAAGAAGATTATGGCAAATCTGAAGCATCTAGGACTCCATAAGCCAGGAGCAGAAGGCACTAGTCCAAGCCATTTCATGACCAAACCCTTCTTTCGCCATATTTTCCTCTCCCAAAGTTTCGGTCCCCTCTTCTTCGATGACTAGGTTAGGGCATAGAGCTATATTATCTAGAGAGTGAAAGGGTGGATTCCGAGATCATAGACTTCAAGCTTAGGGTCTTAGCTACAAGAACTCGAAGTTTGACAAGAATACCTTAAGTTTTCATCCATAAAAACTCTTGCCTGAGGTGTGCCCTAGAAGGGAAACCCTGGTTTACATTTCCTTGACTTGGGGACTTCTTCGAGGGCTGTATGAGCTTAGTATTCATTGGAATAAATCATAAGAAGCCCTTTCTTCTCCTTGCCTTGATCTCAGGAATACATTTAACCACGATAATACACAAAATCCTAGATCTCGTGCAAGTTTCTTCTAGGTCTATTATAGGGAGCGAAAACCCTTTTGAAGTGCCATATTATCACATAAAGCTTCCCTTAAGAAGTCATACCTCATCACCTAGTACCTCAAACCCTAGAACATCAATTAAAGATCATTGTTTATCTACCGAGACTCCTCCCATCAGTGAAAGTCCATAAAGAGAAAGGAACACTAGCTATGATGATACTGGGACATTGTCCCATTGTTATCACATTTAGTTTAGCTCTTTGACCCATAGGCTTACCCTCCTTAGGGCCTGCTAGATTGTGGTAACACAGCCTACAACATAAAAGTAAATGGATTGCACATACAAGGAGGTGATAACAATAGCAAATCTCAATGAGGTTGAGAAGCGAGTGAAGTTGAGAAGAGGAAAAGGAAGTAGAGGTGGCAAAGGTAGGGATGAACTAGTGGAGGAATGAGAGATCAAATTTATTGAAGCCAGGACCAAAAAATGGAACCAAACATGCAAGAGGGGACAACAATAGAGATGAACAACTGACGCCAAGAAGAGGTGGCAACATTAGATGAGATAGCAAATGAAATAGGGGAGAATTGACGACTCCGGAGCACAAATAGTGAAGGAAAGAAGAAAAAGTTGGCAATCCTAGTGTTGAACTGAGTAATGTAATAGACGAGTGGAACCAAGCACTAGAGCAATGGCCCTACCTGAGAAGACGACCTAGAGAGACCCATTAGTGGTGATGTAGCCTAGGAAAGGGGCAAGCAAAAGAAACAAAGAGAGATGATATAGGAGAAAGGGTTCATTAGTAAAAGTATGAATGGGGGTGCTATTAATTTTTTGAGAAACCCTCAACATATAAGGCCTAGGTTTCTCTCACAATGGTCCCTCCCAAAAACAGAGCATCACTCAAATTGGTAGAGCATATTACTTATGGAAACCTTATGAGGCTAATTTAGTCCACAGGCCACTAGAGAAAGGTTAGTACTACAGGGAATGGATTTCATTCAAAATTCGATGGGTAAGGAAAAGAGAAGAATAGTATGGGAAAGAAAGCATAATGCAGCATTCTTATCTCCTACGGTGATATGCGAGCATCGGGAGGTAGATCTACTACGACTGATGATTTATGGGAGCAGTTGTTCTGTATCAAGGTGATCGTTTATTGTACTTTTCCCCACTTTCCTATTATCTCAATGCACTCTTTGTTCCCCGAATCAACCATCAAGCAAGGAGCCTAAAAGCGTGGTTTGAATCATCCTCGCACCAAGCAAAGGGAGGTCGTCAACATTATACTAACCGTTGGAAAGGCCATCGTCCCCATTCAAGCAACACTACGCAAACAAAGTGGAATTTTTTACTTCCTAAGCACTCAAGTTCATTTTCAAGGAAGGTAAAGCTATTTCTTGATGGAACATTGTACCCTTGGGTCAATTCGGACCTCCTTTTGTCAAATAAAACCTCTAATTGGTGGCATGTCTCACTTATTTTGATATTTAAGTAATGTAATCAAATAACTTGTAGTTTGACTTAATCATGAAGCATATTGTGGATGAAAAGTCGGTTGTATTTTCAAGCAAAAGGAGGAAAGATGTTGAGATCCTAGTCTATAAATAGAGAAATCTCCTTCCTTTGTAGATCATTGTGAATTGTAGAGACCGTTTTTCCATAATGTGAAACATTTTCATGAAATATTTGGTGTTCATCAGGAATTATATTTCTTGGTTTATTTCACATATTTCTTAAGGCGATTTGTGGATAACTAAAGAATATTATTAAAAAGAACTAGATCAATCCATTTGAAAGGAAGCAATGCCACTTGCTGAGGGATGTCTAGGGTTTTACTTGCACATCTCTCTTGTTGGTGTAAGGTGGAGTTTGTTTCTTCTTGTTGGGCCATGCCGTAGTGCTCCTCACCAAGGGCTTCAGTTTATTTTGCATCATAATTGGGCTATTAGGACTTGGTTTCAAAACTTGCTCTTGATTAGGCACGAGCTCATTTAACTTTTGGGGTTTCAACTCTAGCCATAATCCTCAAGCATTGATCAACCAACTCAAGAGGGGCATCGATTTGACCCCATAGCCCTAGTGGAAATAAAGCACATTCCTTATTCCACCAAACAACCATCTCTTTTTACTAAATTCTGCAATTGTTCTTAATTTTTACTATTCAAAAAGCCCTAACAATAGAAAAATATATACATAAAATAATATATAGAAAAATATAACCATAAAAAATAAAAAGTAAACGAGTGAGTTTCTTCACTTTGATGTTCATATAAGATTTGACCGATTACATTTTGATTCTAGACTTGTTAAGCATGCCACATCATTTAAACCTTCCTTGTTGAATATACTCTAGGTGATCCACATACAGGGAATTTTTCTTGTGGTGCAATATATTACTATATAGCTAGAGAAAGGTTGTTAAGGTGATAGTGGTGGCTAATTTCTTGTTGCCACAAGGTGTGGATCTTCCTAGTGAGGATTTGCACTAGGCCTGCAAAATTTTGCGGTAACATGCCCTTTCAAAGAAAATTTTTGCATCAATTGATAACAAGATAGGGTTGGATACAATATGCAATTTGCAACTTTGTTGGTCCAATCATTCTTAAACAAATAGCCCTCCAAAAATGGCTTTTAGACCTGATAGACATAATTCTAATTTAAACATTATTGTTTCCTTTCAACCACTCTCAAAAATAAAATAAAAATCCCATCCTTTTATTTTCTATTTGCATAAATCTACAATATAGATCATGAAATATCACAAATCATATTAATCCTAAGTATAAAACACTTTGAAATTATTATCATTCATTAGACTTAGTTTCTTTTATGTATTTACCCCTGTGTCAGAAAACAATTGGCCTACAATGAGTGAAGAGATACTAAGGTTACACTAGGTATCACTCTTCCATTATCCCTAGGGTCTATCTTGTACCTTCCATTAGCCCTAGGGTCTCACTTGTATATATAAGGCATTGTCATTTAAAGGGAGGGCTTTGGGTGGTAATACAAAGCCATAACTAGAATGCAAAATATCAAAAAGATAAATGAAAATAGAAAGGGAAGCGAGAAGAATTAGAAGATCCATACTTGTACTTGATGGCAGTTGATGATGTAGGAGCTTGTTGAGTTACACAAGAGATGCGAGTGTTGTAATCTTAGTGCCAAAAAAGCATGTTACCCACCAAAAGTGGGTGACCAATAGGAGAAAAATTTCTCCTAGATCTCTCTTCAGCCAACAGCCAGTAGCCCCTGTAAGCCACCAGTGTAGTTGATACATTGTGCCATTTTGTCTCTGCTCCTTGCATCAGTCATGTGTCCCCCTCGCCCATATTTTGAGAACATATGTTTGAAGGTGGGCTATCCAACCCAAAAGGTATGTTTTTCATTGCGTAATAGGGAATTTATGCTTGTTTTCCCTTGGGCATCCTAGGTACGGATTATTGAGTGACTTGGAAAAATGGAAGGGCTTTCACCGTAGTTTTGTTCCCTCACCTCCAATGGGGGCTTAATCCTCAATCCTAGTCCCATGGGATCTCCCCTACTGCCCTATGGCTTTAGGAAGGGCACTACTTGGGAAACCTTGATTTTGGTAGCACGATCCTGTTTTCCCCATCCACATTTTTCACTCCCCTCCGCACATTAAAACCCTTATTTCATCATATTCAAACAAGGCACAAAAGGCACTGGCACACCCCCTCCCCTTGTCCACATGTCTAGGTTGGGCCTGGAAATGTTGCCTCGGAGGTTGATGTAGTTAAAAGAATGTTAAAAGCATATCATGGCCACAAGCAAGAAACAAAAGAAAAACAATATTATAAAATGCAAATGATGGTCGGGACATTTAATATAGCACATGGGCAAAAGTCGAGCATGAGCTCTACCCTTTATTATGGCCATCACCCTAGTTCCTAAGGCCCTATGAGTGCCCCAAAATCATTGAGGAACCCATGCATGTCCCAACCCCTGGTGGGAAATGAACTGCCCCACCTTAAGGGGGTAATAATTGACTATATCATACACAACATGCTCTCATTTCCCATAGCCTCGACCAGTAATACAAAAAAAAATCAAGAAAAGGCAAAAAGAAAATAAAGAAGGGTGGAAAAACAAACGATTGGGTAACTCATGTATCCATGATTGCTCCCTCCTACACCTATACACCCAAACAATCATCATTGCCATCCTTGAACCCATGGCATTTGGACTGGAGACATTCGAGTCCCCACCCATTCATCATCATTCACGTGACACCTATCAATTAAAGGATGTACCAGGCACCTGTCTTCCCCCTTAGGGACTAGGAACGCCTAATAGGGCTATTTATTACCCACTCCTACCTAGGGAGGTAACACTAAACTTATAAAGGAAGCTCACTATGAAGTCTCAATGTGCCCTTGATAAACAAGCTTGGTTCACTTAGATGTACCAATGAATTATTGTACCTAATTGTGAGGATGTGCATTGGATATTATAGGTAATTGGTAGGTGGTTTCATCATGGGTTGGGCAACTTAAGTGGGTCCCAAGTCCACTAGAGGATCATATTGACACCCTCGGGTGAAGCGTTGAGAGCCATGGGACTCCCATCATGTGTAGAGCATTATTCCATGCCATAGGCACCCTCAACACCTTCAACAATCTACTCATTTCCCTACATTATTCACGAGATGATGCGCTTCAACCAGTGTGCCCAGGCTAACTTAGCATTATATGGCAGCTGATCTCATATAAATAAAACTCAACTTCATTCGTATTGGATCATCATCACACTTGGGAACTTCGGCCTTCTTGGCAAATCCAAACTTTTTCTCTAGGTTAGTGATTGGAAGTCTTGGATGCATTTTGATATTTGGAGCTGAAATTTGATTTTATTTAGATCTATCTCTTGATTTGTGTTTGGATATATCATATTGTCATCTGGTAAGTGCCTCTTGTTGATGTCTCATTCTTAAAAAATGTCTAATGTATGGAATTGTTGCAACTAGATTAATGTTATATTGTGCCCTAATTGTTGAAGATTTATTTTGAAAGCTATTTGGTTGGAAAATTGCACAGGTTACTCATAGCATGACATGTGATGAATGTTCCTAGTGGATGAAATTTTGTTTTTCCTCCATAAAACTCCATAAAATTTGAGTGGGTAATTGTTAAGGGTTGCTAGCTAGGGCATCAATCCTCGAGCACCTTAAAGGCAATTATGGAAAATTTGAAGCATTTAGGACTCCATAAGCCCAAAGGATAAGGCACTGGTCCAAACCATTTCGTGATCAAATTTTTCGTTCTCCATATTTTCTTCTCCCAAAGTTCTGGTCCCCTCTTCTTGGACAACTAGCTTAGGGCATAGAGTGAAATTCCCTACAAAGTGAAAGGGTGGATTTCGATATAATAGACTTCAAGCTTAGGGTCTTAGCGACAAGTCCTCAAAGTTTGAGAAGCATCCCTTGTGTTTTCAAACATAAAAACTCTTGCCTGAGGTGTGCCCTAGAAGATAAACCCTAGTTTGCATTTCCTTGACTTGGGGTCTTCTTTGTATTCATTGGAATAAATCATAAGAAGCACTTTCTTCTCCTTGCCTTGATCTTGGGAGTACCTTTAACCATGATAATTCACAAAACCCTAGATCTCGTGCAAGTTTCTTCTAGGTCACCCTTTTGAAGTGCCATACTATCGCATAGAGCTTCGCTTAAGAAGCCCTACCTCATCGCCTAGTACCTCAAACCCTACAATATCAATTAAAGGTGATTTTATATCTACCAGAACTCGTCCCATCGATGAAAGTCCATAAAGAGCAAGGGACATTAGTTGTGTGACAATGGGACATTGTCTCATTGTTATCACTTAGTCTAGCTCTTTGACCCTTAGTCTTTCCCTCCTTAGGGCCTGCTAGATTGTGTGGTAACACAACCTACAACATAAAAGTAAATGGCTTGCCACATAGAAAGAGGCGATAACAATAGCAAATCTCAATGAAGGTTGAGAAGTGAGTGAAGGTGAGAATAGGAGAAGGAAGGAGAGACAGCAAAGGTAGGGAAGAACGAGTGGAGGAAAGAGAGATCAAAGCTACAAAAGCCAGGACCTAAAAATTGAACCAAATACCAAGAGGGGACAACAATAGAGATGAGAAACTGAAGCCAAGAAGAGGTGGAAACACTAGTTGAGATAGCAAATGAAAGAGGTGAGAATTGACAACTCCGGAGCACAAATAGTGAAGGAAAGAAGAAAAAGCTGACAATGCTAGTGTTGAACTAGGGAATGCAATAGACACGTGGAAGCAAGCATTAGGGCAATGGTTGGAGATGTGATCTCATAGTTGCAGTCCATAGGATGCGACAACCAAGACCAAAGTCCCTAATAGGCAAAGGAGAGGCATGATGATTGATCCCATCCAAGGAGAAGCCATCTCAGGTCAGGCCCTACCTAAGAAGACAACCTAGGGAGACCCATTAGTGGTGATGTAACCTAGGAAAGGTGAAAACAAATGAAACAAAGAGAGAGGATATAGGAGGAGGAATTCCCCAAGTTGATTATGAAGTAAAGAAGTATAAAGGAGAAAGGGTTCATGAGTAAAAGTATGAGTAAAGGGTCCTATTAAATGAAAAATCAAAATTGGGGATATTACATTTTCAAAGTTTCAAATCATCACATAAAGCTTCTTTAGAGCTCCCACCGCATCTTCTAGAATCTTGACCTTAGGCATACCTATTATCATTGCAAATCTCAAGCCCTAAATCATGATCTCCTAGGTATTTTTTGGAGAGCCTTTAGCTTCCATGAGGCATTGAGCCATCATTATATCTCTCCTTGAATGGGCTTAGTGGAATCACTTCACACCTAAATCATTGACCTATTCATTCCTAGTGATTCCCTTCCTACCGGGATGACTCCTATCAGTGAAAGTCCATAAAAGGCAGGGTGCCTTGACTAAGGTGACAGTGGGTCATTGTCCCATTGTTGTCACCTAGTCTAGTAGTTGTCCCTTAGGTTTCCCTTCGCTAGGGCCCTACTAGATTGTGTGGTAACAATACCCTTAGGTTAATTAGGACCTCCTTTGGTCAAATCAAACCACTAATTGGTTGAACATCTCGCCTATTTTGAGAATTTTAGGTAATATAATGAAATAACTTGTAATTTGACTTAGTCGTGAAGCATATTGTGGATGAAAAGCCAATTTTTTTTTCAAGCAAAAGGAGGAAAGATGTTGAGATCCTAATCTATAAATAAAGAAACCTCCCTCCTTTGTAGATCATTATAAATTGTTGAGATCATTTCTCCATAATGTGAATTATCTTCCTCGGTTGATTTCACATATTTCTTAAGGCGATTTGTGGATAACTAAAGAATACTACAAAAACTAACTAGATCAATCCATTTGAAGGGAAACTTTGTCACTTGTTGAGGGATGTCCAAGGTTCTACTCGCTAATCTCTCTTGAGGATCATATTGACACCCACGGGGGAAGAGTTGAGAGCATTTGGACTCCCATCATGTGTAGTGCATCATTCCATGCCATGGGCACCCTTAACACCTTCAACAGTTTGCTCATTGCCCTACATTATTCACGAGATGATGTGGTTGGACCAGTGTGCCCTGACCGGCTTAGCATTATATGGCAGTTGATCCAAGGCCCAGAGGAGGTTTGTCTCATCCCTTGATACATGGGAGGGCAAGCACCATCGTCAAATCCCTCAGTATTGGAGCATCACAGGCTATTTTATCATCAAGAGACCCATTTGACCAGTTTTCGTGCCCCAAATTCACTTTGGGGCCCCACGTGATGACTTCAATGGAGACCAAGGGGTCATCCCCTTGTTCATGATTTATGGAGGCCTCTCACACACTTTGGCACCAAGAGGACTCCACGTGGCCCTCCAATGGCCTGACATTAGCATGACATCATCAATTTGGCTAACAGTCAGATGATTATTTCATAATATGAAATAGATACATGGTTAGCGTGTGACCAAGGCATGTATTTTGCACATTTTTATAATGTTAGGAGCCTTGGGCAAATAATTTGACCTACTAGGTCTCATATAAATAAAACTCAACTTCATTTGTATTGGATCATCATCACACTTGGGAATTTCGGCCTACTTGGCAATTCCACACTTTTTCTTTGGATTAGCTATTGGATGTCTTGGATGCATTTTGATATTTGGAGCTGAAATTTGATTTTATTTGGAGCTATCTCTTGATTTGTGGATGGATATGTCATATTTTTAGCTTGTAAGTGCCTCTTGTTGAAGTTTTATCCTTGAAAAATGTCTAATATATGGAATTGTTGAAACTAGATTAATGCTATATTGTGCCCTAATTGTTGAAGATTTATTTTGAAAGCTATTTGGTTGGCAATTGCACATGTTAGTCATAGCATGACATGTGATGAATGTTCCTAGTGGATGAAATTTTGTTTTCCTCCATAAAACTCCATAAATTTAGAGTGGGTAATTGTTGAGGGTTGGTAGCTAGGGCATCAATTCTTGGCCTCCTAAAAGACGATTATGGCAAATCTGAAGCATCTAGGACTCCATAAGCCCAAAGGAGAAGGCACTGGTCCAAGCCAATTCGTGATCATATCCTTCTTTCTCCATATTTTCTTCTCCCAAAGTTTCGGTCGCCTCTTCTTCAACGACTAGGTTAGGGCATAGAGCAAAATTCTCTAGAGAGTGAAAGGGGGGATTCCTTTGCCTTATTGCATTTTCTAGAACAAACCTGCTTGGAAGTGGGAATGGAAGCGAAAAACAGGATGGAATTAGTAAAGGCCCATTCGAATTAGTGTACGAGATGGATGTAACATTTTCAGTTAACTTAAAGATACTAGTATACAAGTTCGTGCAGTGATACTCCTCAAATTCAGATGCCCTATAAAACATAATCGACTAGTTAGTAGGGCTTGATGAGCGCAAAATACTTTCCTATGATCTCATGTGGTAAAGTCAAGAGAAAATCAAGAACAAGTTTGACAAGAAAGCACACCAGTAGAACTTTTAGAAGGTGATCTTGTTCTGCTTTGGAACAATAGGGGTGAAAAAATCGATAATCATGGTAAGTTTGAAAGTCTATGGTTAGGTCATTACATGATTGATGAAGTTGCATGTAACAATTTTTTTTATCTATAACATTTGGATGGAGAAAGATTCCTCATGCTGATAAATGGGAAATATTTAAAGGTATACTTTCAAGGTAATATCTCATGCCTAAGGGGCCTCCTTGTACCATAGTTTCCTTGGATTGCTTTTTGTGATTTGATTTCATTGTGTGTTGTAATTTCATTTCCTAGATTGGAAAGTCATTTCATTTTGGTTTATTTGTTGTGTCAGGAAGGGGTAAGCTACCAGTATCTTATTTCCTCCCTAGTATTTGATGATGGTGATGTGAGATTGATGCAAGTCATAGGTTGTTGGAGATTTTGAGGTTCTCAAGCACTCCCAAGAAGAGCACTTGTCGTGTAGTTGGAGCTAAATGTTATCCCTCTTCCCACAAGGGTACTCTATGGGTGTCTTTTGTGAAAGCATCTCCTAGATCCCTGACGTGGACGGTCATGACCAATATTTTTAGCTTCATTTTCATGGTGTTCAGTTTTATGGCACCACTAACATCCCCATGGTGGGCTGTAACTCCCTGCCTTGATGGGCATTCTTATGTCCTAGAGTGGTATGTGTGCATCATGTAGGTGGACCTACTAGGACTCATGATTTTTGGGAGCACTTATTATTTAACCCTATAGAGTTGATTGCTTATTGTACTTTTCCCCTCATTTTCCTTTGTTTTGACACACCTCTTTGTTCACCACATGGATAATATGAAATTCCCTATGTATGCACACCTCTTTGGCCATGGCCATCATTCTTCAGACAATCTCACAGTTCACAATGCATTTGCACTCCCCAAGGCGACATCCCACATCCTCCAAGGTAGGGTCTATTGCAACCTCCAACTCTTTATATGAAATGTTATGACAACCTATCAATATTTATCAATCATTTAATTTATATGACCGTGTTAATAATTATAATATACAGCATGCATGTATTCTATACTCATTTAAGTCTAAGTTATTTCAATAATAATATATTTAAATATAACATAAATTTTGAAATGGGTATAATAAACACATAGTTGCATCATATTAATGAGATCATTTTGCCATTTCCAAAAAAAACAGTAAAACTTCATGTCCAAGTGTTGATAATATCCATGTCTCATTGATCCACCATCCACCCTAGAACAAAGGAGTAAAGGCATCTTTTCCTTATCAGAAATAAGTATCGAATGGTTGTGAGTTGTCGTTGGGCCCGACCATCCAAGTCATGTAAAAGGATCTCCAATTTTATGTTAGCACAAAGGACCCTACCCCATGCCCTATTATCTCAACTGGTAGATTTCATGGCTTTTAACATGATGTTCATGAGTTTGATTCTTATAAACGACGAAATAGACCTTATTCAAAGGAAATAACACAGGTTCGATTGCCAGGCTTGACTACTCTGTTTAATTAAGTTCAACTTGCTACAGGTGAAAAAATGGCACTGTTACCTATGATATGTATATGTTTGCTACAAGAAGGGCATCTTACTATCACTGGTCTGTTAAGCTCCGCCCCAGGTGAAGCTCTAGTCCCATCGATTCCCTTTATTCCATCGATTCCGTCAATGAACCTAAGACTCGAACTGGCACAATTTAGGCAGAGGATGTATCACCTTAATAGATTATGGAAATAGCGTACATCACATCATAAACAACAACCATTACTCTTCTAACCGATAATTATGATCATTGAATACGGGGCTACAGTGTATAAGCTCACTAGTATTTAGCATGTTAATAATCTCTTTCGAAGGTAAGAAGTCGGTTCCTCAAGAAAATGAGAGCAAGGATTTTATGACAAGGCTACCTGGAACCCTGGAACTGCACACTGCAGGCGAATGCTTAATCGCTGGAACTGGATGATGTAGGCGAATGCTTAATCGCTAGAACTGGATGATGTAGGCGAATGCTGGAACGAAGTCGCTTGCTCGAGAAAAGGAGAGCTAGAATATTGAACATTATGACAAGGCTACCTGGAACCCTGGAACTGGATGCTGTAGGCGGTTGATTAATCCCTGCATCTCTTCCATCAGTGTTGAAGAACCCTCCATTTTCTTGATTAACGGTGATCTCAGATCCATTCATCTCCGCATTCTCGTCATTTCCCATGCATGTAAGCTTCGCCTTAGCCCGTCGGCACCTGGAAATTGAAACCTTCGATGTTGTAGTCGAATGCTAGAACAAAGTCGCTTGCTCGACAAAAGGATACTCAACATTATGACAAGGCTACCTAGAACTGGATGGTGTAGGCTAAAGATTACCCTGCATCTCTTCCATGCGTGTTAGAAGAACCCTCCATCGTTTACGGTGTCTCGGATCATTTCATTACAACATTCTCGTCATTTCCCATGCATGTAAGCTTCGCCTTAGACCGTCGGCACCTGGAAATTGAAGCCTTAGATTCAACTATTTTAAGCCACGATGCTTTCCCATATTCACTCGATTAGGAAAAAAAATCGAGTCACCTTATTCATAGTTTTCCCCTGACTCAATAGTAAGTCACACAATCCTTTTTCCTGTTCAGACGTCATCGATTGAAACTACCACTGTAGGGGACCTGAGTCAATTGCATAGTTCTAAAAGTCACCGACCTGGTTCATAGTGTTAACTACTATTTACCATGCGTAGGGATGAAATATTTAGTTATAAGTATAAAGCCTTCGCTTAGAAAAGAACTACATAATTGGTTTATTTCCGAAATAACATTGTCACTAACTCATATACAACTTGAGTTGGTCTCGGGAAAAGTATGTACCCTTCTGCATTTCATAAAATAAATTTACGTCCATCATCCATGTTAAATATTACTTAATAGCCGTATAAAAAATTCCTTTTTAAATCATACAAAATTATTTAATATTTTTTATTATTAAGAATTAATTTTCAAAAATAAAACATATTTGATTAATTAAATAATATTAATAATAGTTGAATAGATAAAGTTTTAAATTGTTATTAATATATATTCATATTTAAATGAGTTTAGTAATGAAAAGTATATAATTTTTTTAAATGTAATAAATTCAAATTTATAAAATAATAAAATGTTTATCGTAAATTTATTAAAATAATAAAATATTTATATTTTAATAAATTGATTAATAATAAAATATTTATATTTTAATGAATTGATTAATAATTAAATAATTAAATTTTGGTAATTAACGTGTAAATTTTGCATAAAATAGATGTTAATGGGGTGGATTATTAAGTCATTATGTGATGTCAAAATCACATGTTTGAAATTTGTAGACAAAAATATAGCCATGTTTAAAGCTAGCTATATTGTATATATTTATTTATAACAACAATATTAATTTAATAAAAAATAAGTAAATATCAAAATTAATTCATTATTATAAGCAATAACACCGTAAATACTTTGTCATATCATATGTATGATTATAATTATTATTTTTTTAAATCATATCAAAATATTGATTAATAATAATCTTATTGCCACATCATATTTATAATTGTAATTATTTTTGGAAAAAATCATATCAAAACAATGATTAATAATAATAATAATAATAATATTAATATTTTGGGGAAACATTATAATTAATTGATATTAATAATAATAATATTTATTATTTTATTATTAACATTAAATTAAAATTTTGTTATTAAATTATTATTTTTATTATTAGATTATTATTAATATTAAATTAGAATTTTGTTATTAAATTATTACTAACGTTAATTTAATTACACAGATTTATTATATATACTCATTCGGTTTTTATTAGTAATAATAAATTTTAATTATAAACATGTTCATTCTGTTTTTGTTTATTAGTAATAATAAATTAGGGAATTATAGACACTTGGCCATATCGAATTCATGATTCTATCTCAAAAAAATTCAAGTTAAAGTATTAATTGATATATGTGTTAGGTGTATCCACATGGGATTGGGGATGTGTCGGGGGAAGAATGGGTGCGTACATTTTTGCACGTCTTAGGCAGTGGAATTGGAAAAGCATTTCATTTTGGAATGTGATGCATTTAAAGACATCAAAGAAATTTATGGGAATATGCTAGCATCGATTTCTTCGCATTGTCTTTTTAGTGAGGGGATTGTTGGAAAGTTGGGCCAGCTCATCATCAATTTGAACAAAAAAAAGATCGAATTGCAAAGGGAGGAAAAACAATGAATTAATAGTCCCATAAACTATTTTTAGGCTGTGGACGTTAAAATATCATTTCATTTCCATAAGCGTACTTGGGATAAGGAGCTAGGAAGAAAGAAAAAATACTATATTGAAATGTGTAATCTCACTCATAGTCATCAACCAAAAGCATACATAGAGGCCAATATCTCTTAGGCAACCAAAATTCTTATTGCCGAGTTAAGGACTAATTCTCATCAGCTCAGTTGTGAAATAGGGAAAGGCCAAAAGAAGTGTGGGATTCAGTATGCATTTTTTTGTTCTTCCAAAAAAGTGGAAACAGAAAAACATTTCATTTTAGAATGTGAGGCCTTCAAAGACAAGAGGGAAAGTTATGCAAAAATGCTCGCAACTAGCTTTTGGGATAAATAGAATGTGAGGCCTTCAAAGACAACAGGGAAAGTTATGCAAATATGCTCGCAACTAGCTCTTGGGATAATCTATTTAGCGAGGGGTTTGTCTAGAAGTTGGGAGCATTTATTGTGAAGCTTAACAAAAAAAGTTGAATACATCAAGTAAATGAAAAAGCTATCTGTCCCATAAGCTATCTTTAACTTCATGGACTTTAAAATAATTTATTTTTTCATTTCCTTTTATGAGACAAAAAAACCTTTAAACAAGTGTAAGTGGATATATTTGTCAGGAAAATCCACTATCACATAGTTAATAGATATATTTGTCATGAAGATCCACTACCCACGTGGGATTGGGTATAAATGCATATTTTCCTCATAGGCGAGAAGACTTTGCATTGGTGTAAGCAATTACGAGGCCCAACATCTACATCTAATAAAATAAATCGACTCATGACCAGGCCCCAATGATGTGATAAAATAAATTGACTCTTGTTTTAGTGACCATGGTGACCTCGTGGCATTTAAAAGTGGTCATGGGTTCATTTTTTACTAATGGCGAAATAGACCTTTTTATATCTAGCGATGTGGGTTAATTTTCATACTTTGTAATGTACCATGTTTAGCGACCACGACCTTACCAAAGTAAATGTGTAAAATTTGCATTTACTTATTTAAATTTTAATCTGAGTTGATCCGAGTCAGTGTAGTGCCCATATTTCATAAAACAAATATATGAACTTCCAAGAGATAGAAACTCGATGCGCAGACCATAAACTCAGCTCCAAATAAAATTATCTTTCTGTAATGGCAGAATCCTACCACCTGCAAATAAAATTATCTTTCTGTAATGGCAGAATCCTACCACCTGCAAGTCTAATGGCGGACCTGAAGTTGAAGTTCACTAGCACTCAGGGCAAATGCTCTTACACAGCTCTATATGGAGGTTTGAGATATTGAAATAAGAGAAACAAGAATCTCCACTGCATAAACCAACAGAGGAAAGGAAACAAAACCACATATCACTTGTTGTAAATTTAATCATACGCAACCACCGCTTCTACTTACAAAAATGTCCATCAGATACAAGCCCAAAGAAGAGACCAAAAACTGAAGTCCATATAACGTTTTTAATCTTACCACCTAAAGTTCAATAGCACTCAGAACAAGTCCACTGATAGAACTCTCTATATCTATATAAAGGATCTGTCATAGCACTCAGAACAAGTCTACTGATAGAACTCTCTATATCTATATAAAGGATCTGTCATAGTCAATTAAAGAGAAACAGGAATTTCTGGTACATAAATGTCCAGGGATTTGGAAAGGAAAACAGAACCAAAGATTAATAGTTTCAGTTTAAGAAACTGTAGCTTCCAAATTGTCTAAAATCATCATATTTGCCCAGATACCCAAAAACCCTCACATAAATATACTGATTCAAGTGAATAGGAGTTCATAATTTACAAAGACATAACCTCGGGACATGGGGAGTTGCAAGATTATAATTCCAATTCAATAATTCGATGCAAAAAATAGCATAAAAGACCTCACTAGTGAGAGACTAAGTGTAAGACAAGAGACAATTTCTAAGAGTTTCTTTCGCTCCCATATCTAGATAAATAGTCATACCCTAATCTATAAAATTGGATTTTATTTTATTCGTGAAGGAAGATACCCGAGTTTTTTGAATTTCAAAACATCGAGCCTAGCTTTTCTTTCACTTATTGTTTGTTCAAAAAGCCTGCAAATTCCTTTGGAGTCTACTGATTTAGAACGGAATCACATAATAAACTTAAGCCTGATTTATTAATTTCTTTCAGGAAGAATTCACATCATGATACCTAATCTTTATCCCTAATCCTCTATATTCACTTAACCAAAAATTTAAAGGAGTTGCTGTTTTTTTGAAGTTCAACAAAAAATCCAAATGCAATGTTCAGTTAACCACAAATTTTAAAGAGCCGCTGCTTTTTTGACGTTCACCAAATATTCTAAATCTATTAGGCAAATAGATAAGTACTGCAGTACAATAAAGTCTCCAAAAAGGACCTGAGAAAGATATTGCTTCAGAGCAGCAGGGCTCACCCGATGCTTTGCACACGAAGTTCTCCACACTGGATACTCAGCAAAATCGCTGAACAAACAAAGCAGAACCTAGAAAGACGAGTTGTACTAATCAATGAGAAAGAAACATGTATAAGCTCTTACTATTAATCAAGAGCTTGAATGAGTGCAGTAGGTAAGGGTTACAGTTATAACTTATAACCTATAGTGGTATTTATATTACTTATATCTACTAGTACGAATGAAATATGTTTATCGTTGCTATTCACTCTTATTGAATTTCGTACCAAATTGGTTACATTATCCTAGTTATGTACATTTATATTACTTATATCTACTAGTACGAATGAAATATGTTTATCGTTGCTATTCACTCTTATTGAATTTCGTACCAAATTGGTTACATTATCCTAGTTATGTACAAGCTCGTGATCTCTGTAATATGGAGAAAGCTCTACTATGGCTTCACTACTCTGTTTATTTAAATTAAACTTGCCACTGGCGAAATAATGGTATTGTTACCTATAACATGTATACGTTTGCTATAAGAAGGGTATCTTACCATCATTGGTGTGTTAAGCTCAACCATGTGAAGCTCTAGTCCCATCGATTCCATTTATTCTATCAGATTCTGTCACTGAATATAAGACTCGAACTGCCACAATTTAGGTAGAGAGTATATCACCTTAATAGATTATGGAAAAACCCTCATCACTCTAGTATTCAGTATGTTAATAATCTATTTCGAAGGTACAAAGTCGATTGCTCAAGAAAAGGAGAGCAAGGATATTATGACAAGGCAACTAGATGTTATAGGCGAATTCTTAATCATTGGAACTGGATACTGTAGGCGAACGCTGGAACGAAGTCGCTTGCTCGAGAAATGGAGAGCTAGGATTTTGAACACTATGACAATATAGAGACATCAATGATCATCGAATAAAACTAGAACTTTATAGCACCCGAGTCAATGCTTAGTTTTAAAAGTCACCTACTCAAATCATAGTAAATATTACTTATTACCCAGATGGATAAATTATTTAGTTATGATTATAAAACCCTCACTTAAAAAAAGCTAAGCAATTGGTTTATTTCAAATTAACATTATCGCAATTGGTTTATTTCAAATTAACATTATCACTAACTGATAGTTGATTATGAGTTGGTCCTATTTACATCTCCACTTTTCATAAAATAAAAATAAGGATCTATAATATGGTTGATGTTAAATATTACTTAAAATACGTGTATAAAAAAAATTCTTTTAATATTTGTTATTATTTAAAATTAATTTAATATTTTTAATAAAAAATAAAATATATTTAATTAATTAATTAATATTAATAATAATTAATTAGAAAAAAAAATATTATTAATTTTTATTTATATAATTTGAATGAGTTTAACAATTGAATTATAATAATATATATTATATTGTATGTATTTATTTTCCTTTAGTTTATTTATAATAATAAATTAATTCATTATTACAAATATTGGAGCCTAATAAACACATAGTCACCTCATATTTATAATCTTTAAAAAATTCATGTAAAAATATTGATTTATAATATTATTATTAATAATATTAAATTATTAATAATATTATTATTATTTTTTATTAATAATATACATAATAGTAAGGGAATTAGTTAGTTTAATGGGTCAAAATTTTATTGCTAAAACACTTTGTCAGTTCACAAGTTCATTTGTAAATCTCCGAGGCGTGGCCACATTGAATTCATGATTATATCTCCAAAAATATCATCTCAAAGCGTGGTGAATTCATGATTATATCTCCAAAAATATCATCTCAAAGCGTGGTGATTTAACGTTGTCGTGGGTTCCCATTTTCATGGCTGGCGAAAGAGACCTTCTTATCATCCAGCAAAGTGGGTCGATTTTCATACTTTAATGTACCGTGTGTAGCGACGCTGGCTAGAGTACGACCCCACCTTCCAAGTCAATAGATGACAGCCCTTAAATTCATATATTTTATTAAGCTTAATTTTATTTAAGCCAATCGAAATGCGTAATTTTGTTTTTTTTTTCAAACTTTAATCTATTTGTTTAAACTTTGAAATATGAGTTGATCCCACTTAGCGCACTGCCCATATTTCATTAAAAATATATATGAATTTAGAGTGCCAGCGATAAAACGAATGTACGGACTCCGAACTCAGCTTCACATAAAAAATTCTTTCTATGATGGCAGAATCGTATCAGCTAGCAAGTCTAATGGCGGACCTGAAATTGAAGTGAGTGCCTGAAATTGAAGTTCACTAGCATTCATGGCAAATGCTCTTACACAGGTTCATATAGAGGTTTGAGGTATTCAAATACTCTTACACAGGTTCAAACCTCTATAGAGGTTTGAGGTAATCAAAAAGGAGAAACAGGAATCTCCACTGCATAAACGAACAGGGATTTGGAAAATGAAACAGAACCAAAGATCATTGGTTGTAAATTTAATCTTACTCAACCATTGCTTCGATTTACGAAAATCTCTAGCAAATACAAACCGATGGAGAGGCAAAAAAACTGAACTCCATATAGTTCAAATACCACCTAGAAAATTTAATGGCTAACCTAAAGTTCAATAGCACTCAGAGCAAGTCTACTGATAAAACTCTATATAAAGGATCTGTCATAATCAATTAAAGAGAAACAGGAATTTCCGCTATATAAATGTCCAGAGATTTGGAAAAGAAAACAGAAACACCGCTTCCAATTTGTCTAAAATCATCATATCTGCCCATATACCCAAAAACCCTCACATAAATATACTAATTCAAGTGAACAACAGTCCCTAATTTATAAAGACATAACCTCGGGACCTGGGGAGTTGCCAGATTATAATTCCCATTCAATAATTTGATGCAACAAATAACGCAAAAGACCTCACGAGTGGGAGAGTCGAGACTAAGTGTACCACAAAGAAAATTTCCAAGAGGTTCTCGCGCTCCCATAATTATCTAGATAAATGGCCCTACCTTACAGTAAACGTGGATACCGTGTTTCTTGAATTTCAAAACCTCTAGCCTAGCTTTTCTTTAACTTATTGTTTGTCCAGAAATCCTACAAATCCCTTTGGAGTCTATGATTTAGAAAGGAATCACACAACCTGATTTAGTAATTGATTTCAGGAAGAATTCACATCACGATGTCTAATCTTTATCCCTGTTTAACCATAAATTTAAAGGAGCAACTGGTTCTTTTCAAGTTCAACAAAAAATCCAAATCCAATGTTCTCTTAACCAGAAATTTAAAAGAGCCGCAGCAAAAATTCTAAATCTAATAGGCAAATAAATAAGTATTGCAGTACAATAAAGTATCCGGAAGGCACCTGAGAAAGATATAGCTTCATAGCAGCAGTGCTCACCCGATCCTTTGCACACTAAGCTCTCCACACTGAATACTCCGCAAAGTCACTGAACAAACAAAGCACCATAGCAATTTTGAAAATAATTAGTGAATTGTTGCTCACAAAGATTCAATCAATTGTTGTTCATAAAGAAATCAAATCGATAAACATCACATTACCTCGGAAATATGCCTATGTAGTGTTATTCACTCAACGGATTGCACCCTGATCGGTGCTCTGCCTTTGAAGCTGGAATCAAGAAATTTAAAAACAAACAAAGGACTATTAGTGCAGAAACATAGACAAATAACAAATGAATTGTTGAAACCAAACCCAGAAAAATTAAAGAATATCCATTAATATGAATAAATTAAAGCATAGATCTCCCACACCTCATCTATCCATTCAAAAGAGGATTGAAGATTGTGCTGGCAAATTTATTTCACCGAAATCCTCTGTTTCAGAAAAGTTTTCCTCCCTGTTCTGTGCTGGCTCGCCCCAGATGTTTAATTTCACACCCAGACCACATGTAAAAACAACAATAACAACAACACAGACAGCACAAACATACAAAAAAATTAACAACAACGAAGGCAGCACAAACATACAAAATAACCGGCCTATCCAGCGAAAAACATACCCACAGAAAAAAGAAAAGAAAAGAGGAGCGCTCCACATATTCAATCATAACACAACACACAGAGGAGATCAAAGAAAAGCAGAGGACGCAGAATAAACGTTAATTGCAGTGGATTGTTATATATATAGAAAACGCCATGCCATCTTTTCTCTCTCGATCTTATCTTTAGACAACGGTTATGTTTTAAGAATGCTTGACCATCAAGGTTCTTGAAATTTGATTTCACAAAAGGCTAGCCTGGGAAAGGCGGTTCAAGATTCTGGAAAATTGATTTCTCAAAAAGCTAGAGTGGGAAAGGTCGTTTCCTTCTTCCAAAGGCGCTTTCGTTTTTCCAATTGAATCAAAATGGCTTGCTATTTACACATTAAAGGAAAATAATACATGGTTTTGGAGATATCACATTTATTTACACATTAAAGGTCAATAATACATGGTTTTGGAGATATCACATTAATATTCACTTTTAAAAATGAGAAAATTATAAAAATATAATTTTTAAAAATGAGAAAATTTTAAAAATATATATGGTTTTAGATGATATGCCAGAAATTCTGGAAAGATGCATGGTTTTGAATATGTCAGTCTGAAAGTGTCAATTCTTTTATATGAATCATAAATGATAAAATTAGAATATAATGGATTAGAGTCATCCAAATGGTTAGTTTCAAGAGTTTGTTTTAAATTCTTTTTATTTTAATATTTTGGAGTGGTATGTTTATATATATATATATATTAATATTTTTTTGAAATTGAGTATAAAATCATTTTGTTGATATTTTTAAATAGTTAATGAATATTATTATATTTATGTTAGTATTAATTTCACAAATGACTTGACATTTATGTAAAGAGAGTTTTAAGTGATATTTTTTTTAGTTTTTTTTTTATATCACATAAATATATTAAGGAGAATATATATTTTTAATAAATATTTATTTTTCTATTATTTATAGTATCTTAATTAAATATCATGATTTTCATAATATTTATGTGTATATTTTTTACATATTGACATTTAACAAGGTACAATTTATACTTATTTATTTTGAAAAGGGTTTTCTTAATGTCTTCTTACAACTTGTTATAAAGAAGGTGTCAAAGGGACATATGTTTAAGGAAGCCATCAATGGAAAGAAAGGCCTTCAGAGTCTTCATCCCACCTATACATCACCTACCTCAAATCTCACTCACAACGCAAAATAAACTTGTCATTGACTGGAAAAAGTGAGGTATGGTTGTGGTTCACTGTAGAGTAAAGTTGAGATGCCTCCAAAGAATTCTTAGATGGAGTGTATGTTGTGGGTGACTTTATGGTACTAATACGTTTACTAGATCACAATTATTAGTATGTTAATGGGGTTCTGATAGCAATGATTTTATGCTTGTTATTTTGCATATGGGTGGGATCTAACACCCATTTCAGGGTGTCGAATTAATGAAATCATGTTGATCTCTTAGATATTTCAAGAAAATGAGTTGTTTCACAAGGTATTTTGTTAGTGGCAACTATATCTATTGGTCTGCCACATTATTTGGTGTGGGGGCATGTGACAAACCCCTTCTAGGGTTGAGGTGATCATAAGAGGTATTTATAATATATAACATATACATAGTCATGCGCCACAATTTGTAATCTTTGATAAAGACCTGTAGCATAAACATAGTCATGTATGCACGCTATTGTGATATACTTCACTTTGATTCATGGTGGATAATACACACACATTTAGATGTTTGACAATTTACAATCATTAAAGGAAATAGTTTTTTCATAGGTTGATAATTACCAAATTGGTGTGCACACATGCATGGGCATATGGATACATAATACCCAAGAACCTGCTTAGACTATAAAATGAAGAATATTGTTGATTCTCATTCAGATAATGTAATTAGGGTTTTATGCCATATTTTCCCTCACTAGGTGCACTAGCAACCGAAATATCCCCCTTTTTAGAGATAATTTAATCAGTTATAGTTGCACAACATGGATCTTATGAGTTTTATCAACATTATTCATCAACCCTACTACATTTTGGATTACAAATTTAATTGCAATTCAATATTTCATTTGTTGAAACAGTTGTATATATAACACATATATATGTATTCCTTTTATTTGTGATCAAACTTTGATTCAAGGAACAAAGTTTGTTTGCAAGAACAATTGCAGCTATGCATGCACCAATCAATGTCACATATATTTCCAAAACAAATACAATACCAGAGTCAAATATTTCGAGCTTCAGATAACATTCAATATATGAATAAATAGAGGTGGGGTTTTCCAATCTATATCAATCCATGGCAAAGCATCCCTTGCTTCTTAAGGATTATATCCATGTATTTCTGATCCTTACAACTACTTCTGAGCCGAAAATATTCAAATATAAATTAAGGATCAATCACCACAAAAGAATACTTACTTTCCAAAATACTTTACAAGAGTTGCTAAAATTCGATGGTTGTTTGTCAAATTTTAATAAAGATCTCTTTAGTTGTATAACTTAGATTTGATGAGAGATTTCTCGTAGAGAAAAATCTCTCTTTCATCAGTAGTAAAAAATAAGACAAGGTTTTCAATTCTTACGAATTCTTGTGGATATTTGGACACCCTTTGCATATAATTCCTTTATGTGTATTCTTTAAGTCTTCTTACTCTCATACAATGAGGTCAATAACAATTCTAGCATTCAGGTATAAAATTATTTGTATACTTTGTCATGACAAAACAAGGCAATCGATCTTTCAAGGGAAACATTATTGTTTCCGTTAGAGAGAGAGTCTCTGCCACAATATTTTATTAACTGTAAGAAGCGTATTGATGTCACACCAGAGGAAACGATGCACAATGGCCATGAGTGCAAACACATAATTCTTGACAGCCCTGCTACAAGTCACACAGTCTAGCTGAGTGTCCTTTTAATACTTTTAGGCCTATTTGCATATTTAATTACTAACTCATCAGCGTAAATGCATTGTTATTGGAAGTTTGTCCTTCATCAAAAGAACTACAACCTCTCTCTATGTATTATTACAATAAGAAGTGCCTAATAATAAATAAAACAAACCCTCAAAGAATTAAAAGGAATACAAGAATGAGTGCCAAGTTATTGGAACTAAAAGTAACCCACTTTGAACTATGAAAAGAACAACCGAACTTAGGAATAGAATTTCTTGGAGATTCTTATCATCCATACTACACTACAACCATTATTTATTTGTAGTAGAAGAAGGTTGCATCAAATATAGTAAACGTAAACTTGCTCAGGCATTGTTTCTCCTACAAAATTATTTCATTATGATCTCCAAATTAATGGTCACAAGGATAGGGCCTATAGTTCTCCTCCTGACCACAAACAGAATGCTAGTAGGCAGTTGTCACTCCCAAGCTTTAAACGACTATCCCACCACCCTCTTTGCCAGGAATTTCATAGGTAGTCATGAAAGCATTTTATTATAGGTTGGTCTAGGGATTTCAAAGGAAACTTACTTCCACCCACCAGCTAGTGAGGGACTCCAGAGGTGAGAACCTCCACCCTCACTTAGTGCAAGTATTCCAGAGGTAAGGACCTCCACCCTGTAGTTGCTAGTTCAGTAGCTCCACCAAATGTAGGGAGTCCAAATCTTACTACAATAGTAGCTAGTCCAAGGTATCCAAAGGTATGAAACCCCCACCCACTAGCCACTAGGGGACTCCAGAGGCACAATCCTCCACCCACTATCAAGTTGTGAACTTCATTCTGATTCATGGTTACAAGGAATTATGCAGTAAGAGGGGAAACGAGTCCAGTTATTGTTATTAGAATTGTAGGGAAACGTAAAACAACATAATCAACACTTAAAATTGCCTCTAGAATAAATTTTAATTCAACCAGTACTTGAAGACAAGGAAACATGCAACTAATTGAGAAATCAAGCCTCTTATCCGAAAATTCAACCACCAATTGTGGATTTAAATGAATACCTTAGTTGCAACCAAACTGGAGCGTTTGTTCTTCTGTTATGAGTATCTTTCTCTCTGATGTAGTTGTATCTTCTTCTTTTTTGCCTTCTACGCCTTTTCCTTTCATCCCCTCATGCCCTCACTTGCCTCCCTCGCACTCTTTTATGCTATCTTGTTTTGGTATGCATGTATTTAGGGTTTGTGGAGTTAGTTAAGGTCTCGGTTACAGTTAGTTAGGGTTTGGCCCACCCAAAAATACTCTGCCTACTTTGTTTACCATCTATCCAATATATTTATTTATTACACACACACACACATATTTATTTTATATTTTATATGTTTTATAATAACCCTTATATGCACGAGTCACCTTCACAATATTGTTAACATTACTTATCCAAAGTTTACACGTGTATAACCATAATTATGAAATTGAGCATGAAAATATTTATAATCATTTACTCTTAACATTACAGAGTCATGAAAACATTTACTAAGGCTATGCGAGTGTAAAGTAACCAAGGTTATTCTTATATTATTTATATAAGTGCATTATGACCAAAACAACCAACATCATGTCCACATACTTGTAAAATGACCAGGGTCATTGCAACCCTTCCCCCTTGAAGGGAACACCATCCTCGGTGTTCTATGACCATATACACTAAAATAAAATGAGATAAGCTAGACATTCAGCTCATGGAGCTTTACATACACAACTATATGTAATATTTACAATTTTATTCATATTTACTTTTATCTAGCGAACAAAAATGGATATTTTGCCTGCATTTGATCAGTCATTTCCCATATGGCTTCCTTTGGTCCAAAGTGTTTCCACTGCACTTTGAACTACTCTATTGCTCGATTCCAGAGCATGAGTCTCCTCCGCTCTAGGATGCATAATGGCTTGGGTTGGCACTCTCCCTCTGGTTCCACCTAGAACAAACCAATCAATGACATGAGTAGGATCTCGTACATATCTTTTAAGCAATGACACATGGAAAGCATCATGATTTTTTACTGAAGGTGATAAGGCCAATCTGTAAGCCACTAGTCCAATACTTTGTAGTACTTCAAAAGGTCCACAAAATCGTGGTGCCATCTTAGCACATGACCCAATCCTCAAGGGGTTTTTCTTGGATTTAATGTGGAAATATACATGCTCCCCAACTTGGAACTTTGTATGCACCCTATGTTGGTCCGCATAATTCTTTTGTCAATCCTGCATCACCTTTAAATTCCTACTGATGGTCTACACTTCCTATTCCATTTCTCTCAACATTTCAGGTCCAATTAGGACCCTACTCACTAGATCACTCCAACTAATAAGATTGTTGCAACTCCTCTTGTATAGTGACTCAAATGGGCTCATCTTTAGAGATTCTTAGTACCCATTATTGTATGAAAAATCTACAAGTGGGAGGTAGTCTTCCCATTTCTTTAGCTGGTGCATCACATACATCCTCAACATATCCTAGACGATCATGGTCGTTCTCTCTGTTTTTCCATCCATTTGTGGATGATAAGCTATATGGAAGGCTAATTTTGTCCCCAACCCTGCTAAGAGTTCTTTCCAAAATCATGAGGTGAACTTAACATCTCTATATAAGGTGATTTTCTTTGGAACTCCATGTAGTCTCACAATCTCTCAAATAAAGATTTGGGCTACTTCACTGGCCGAATTAGTGGACTTGGCTACTATAAAGTGAGACACCTCGCTCAATTTATCAATTACTGACATAATTGCATCATGTTGCTTGGATGTCCTAGGAAATCTTGTAATAAAATCTATGGATATCACTTCCCATTTCCATTATGGAATGGAAATAGGTTATAATAATCATGTTGGATGTTTGCATTTGGCTTTCACGTGTTGGCACTCCATACACTTTGCAATAAATTCTGCCACTTCCTTCTTCAGATTAGGCCAAAAATAAAACTTATTGATGGTCATGAGGGTCTTCTTATATCCAGGATGACCATAATATGGTTTGGTATAAAACTCCTTGAGTATGATTTTCTTTAATTCATTGTTGTTTGGTACATATATTCTATTTTTGAATCTAATCAATCCATCTTTTAAGAGGTGATATTCCTCGTTCTTCTCTCTCTTGTTAGCTTGTTGTAACACTTCTTTGATCTACTCATATTGTTCATCATACTATCCTACACTTCTAATTCGTTCTCCAAGGTCAGTTCCATAAGATCTTAAGGATGTTAGGTTGTTTAATTGCACTTTTCTGCTAAGTGCATCGACAACCTTATTTTACTTTCCCTTTATATATTTGATTTCAAAGTCAAATTATGTTAGGTCCCTATACTACTAGTGTAACACCTTATTATTATTAGTGAAACCCCATTATTATATTGGTGTGCCCATGTAGTCCCCATATTGTTATTATTGTGCCCCGTAAAAGCCCACTATTGTTATTGTTGTGCCCTTACATTATTATTGTTATGCCGGCTCTGATTATTTTATGACCCTTAGACTCCTATATATAGAAAGGAGGCCTTGTCATTTGTATCATCCAAGAATATTCATTTGTGTAATGTAAAGGAGGTTGCCCCCCTCGAAGAGGCTAGTTTTGAAGTCGTTGAGCTATCTTTTCTATCTTTTTGTGAGCAGGTTTCATAACATTTGGTATCAGAGCTTTGGATTCTAGGGTTTCCCTGCTCCAAATAGGTCATCGTGGAATTTTCGCTATAAATTTTTTTCTACAGAGTTTCAAAAGCTAAAAAAAAAAACCCATTTGAGTCGAAATCATTTTGAACCTCGGGTCCAAATTTCAGATCTTGTATCGCTATATTTTTGGAGATATGATCTCAGAAAGTTAGGATTTTTGCAAGCTCCAGAATTCCATCGCAAACAGGTCATTGTGGAATTTTCGCTATAATTATTTTTCTAAGAAGGTTGAAACTCAAAAATTAAAACCCATTTGAGCCGCAATCTTGATGAAGCTCAAGCCTGAATTTCAGATCTTGTTTCACTATATTTTCGGAGATATGGTCCGATATATTTAGGGTTTTTGCAGGATCCCAAATTACATCCCAAACAGGTAACCGGGGGCAAATTGTCATAGCTTTCTCTCTGAGTATCAGATTGAAATTTCATAAAAAGTTACAGAAAGAGGACAGCCTTTATTTTTTTTGTATTAGTTTCAGGTCCTATGGTCAAAACAATGACACATGGTAGGTCATACAAGTTCTCTCTACTGAACCAATCTATAATTAGGTCACCGCAGGAGATTTGGCATAACTCTTTATTGAAGAACCCAATATTGATAAGACTGGTGGGGTTAGAAGGAGGACTCAGAGATCTACCACAGGCCAAAATTTTAGAACTTGAAGATCTGAAATAGCATAGTTACAGTCGTTTAAATATCGAGCTCCTAAAAGCAAGAAAAATAATGACTCGAATCAAGAAAATAGAAACACCTAGTAAGCTAAACTGGATGGATGATTTGAAGAATATGATCGAAGCTAAAATACATAGTTTTATATGTGCCATGGAAGCTAATATCTATGGTATGGAAGCATATTTGAAGAAAGGCATGGAAGATTTGAAGAAAGACATGGAAGGTTTGAAGGAAGGTGGGACAAAGCTGCTACAAGAAAGGCCTCCTAATGACGAAAAGGTAGTAGAGGAAACTCATGATGAGAAAAAAATAAAATTTAATCATGATTTCGTAGAATCTAACATTGGATTGAAGACCCACCATATTACAAAGATCGATAGGAGGAAGTTTGATGACAAGGATCCCATAACATGGATACTACATATGGAGAAATATTTTGATCTACATGATGTGCAACTGTTACAAAAGGTACGCATTACATCTTTATATTTAGAACTGAATCAACTTTTATGGTATAAAGGGTTGTGTTCTCGTAAAACACTTGTCACTTGGTCAATTTTCACGAAGGAAATGATATCACATTACGAAGATACAAAGAGCAACACCTTCTTTAGCCAATTGATAAATCTCAAACAAAAGGGTTCAATGGTAGAGCGCATTGAGGACTTCCAAAAATTGAATGAGGGTAAATGATATTCCAAAAAAGCAGAGGATTGATGTTTTCATAGGGACTTTAAAGGATAATATTCAACACGAGGTTCGTCTTTGGGAACTTGATTCATTGGAGAAGGCATTCAAGCTGGAAATAAAAATTGAAAGCAAAATTATGGCAACAAGAAATCCTACCACTCACAATTATAAATATGGAAGTGTTGTTTCTCCTAACCTTCCACAACCTACAAGGTTGACACCACAACAATTGGAAGAAAAAGGAGAAAACAACCTTTGTTACATTTGTGATAGCAAATACACTAAAGGTCATAATTTTGCTGAGAAGAAATTATTTTACATTGATTGTGAAGAGGAGGAAGAAAAGGATCAAGAAACGCCAAAAGAAGAGGATATATACCAGGAGCCAACCCCAGAGAAAGAACAAATCCGACCATATCTTGCAATGCATTGGCAGGAATTACCACTCCTCAAACTGTCAAGATAGAAGGACATATCAAGAAGAAAAAGGATAACCTCACTTTCACGTAGAATCGAATGAAATAACAGGCAGATCAACATCGCAATGAAAGAAGTTTTGATATAGGTGACTGGGTATTTTTACGAATACAACCATACAAATAAATGTCCCTCAAGCAAGCTAAGAAGGATAATACATTATACCCAAAGTACTATAGTCCTTACAAGGTGCTACAAAATATTGGTACTATGGCATACAAATTGGAGCTTCTTGCATCTTCCCGAGTGCCCCCAGTTTTCCATGTTTCATGCTTAAAGAAGGTTATAGGTGACAAGCTCCTAGTTCAAACAATATTGTCGGAACTTGACGAGGAAGGAAAAATCATATTGGAACCTGAAGCAGTCACAGAAACAAGAACCTGATAGCTACGAAATCGATCAATTTCAGAGTATCTCATCAAGTGGAAGAACTTACCCACTGAAGATTCCACATGGGAGGACGAGAATTTTATATAGAAGCATCTAGAACTACTCAAGCGTTGAGGACAACACTTTTTGAAGGAGAGGGGCATGTTAGGTCCCTATACTACTAGTGTAACCCCTTATTGTTATTAGTGCAAGCCCCTTATTATATTGTTGTGCCCATGTAGTCCCCATATTGTTATTGTGTCCCATAGAAGCCCAATATTGTTATTGTTGTGCTCTTACATTATTATTGTTATGTCGGCTCTAATAATATTATGACCCCTCAGACTCCTATATATAGAAAGGATGTATTTTCATTTGTATCATCCAATAATTGTTCATTTGTGTAATGTAAAGGAGGTTGCCCCCTCAAAGAGGTTGATTTTGAAGTCGTTGAGCTATCTTTTCTATATTTTTGTGAGTTGGTTTCATAACAAATTTGCTAAGTGTTTCTAGCCAACTAGCTTGTCTCAAATTCAATTTAGGTTGATCAAACAAGTACTTCAACCCTTCATGATGAATCATTAATGTGAATCTTCTTCCTAGGAGGTAATGCCTCCACATTGTTAATGCATGGATAATGGTGGCTAGCTCTAGATCACGAGTCACATAGTTTAATTCATGTTCATTCAACTTCGTGACTCATAGAAAACCACTTGCCCTTCTTGCATTAAGACTCCACTAAGCCCTTATTTGCATGCATCGATATAGACCACAAACCCCTTGTCTACATAAACAATCCTTAAGACTAATGGATTAGTAAGAAATTGTTTCAATTGATCAAAAATTGCAACACATTCAGTTGTCGAGTTGAACTTATTTCCATTTTTTTTGTAAGGCAGTGATTGGATGGCATATCTTAGAGAAATTGTTGATAAACCACCTACAATAGCTGGCCAATCCCATGAATGATCTCATTTCTATTACATTCTTTGGTGTTGGTCATTCTGTTATGGCTTTAATTTTCTCGAGGTACACCGCTATTTCATTCTTGGAGACTATGTGTCCCAAATAATGAATCTAAGGTTGTAATAAATCATAGTTTCTCAATTTTGTGTAAAGTTTATGTTCCCTCAATAGTTGTAGTATTGAAGCTAAATGTTCTTCATGCTCTTCCTTGGTTTTTGAATAAACCAATATGTTGTCAACAAAGACCACCACAAATTTATCTAGATAAGGGTACAACATGTTGTTCATTAGACGCATAAACGTGGTAGGGGCATTTGTGAGTCAGACGAGCAACACTACAAACTCATAATGTTCATACCTTGTTCGAAAGTTTGTTTTATAGACATATTTCTCCTTGATGTGCACTTGATGATACCATGATCTTAGATCAATTTTATAGAATATCGTCATTCCCCATAACTGGTAGAATAAATCATCAATTCTTAGCTATGGATATCTATTCTTGATGGTAACCTTATTTAATTTCATGTAATCAATGCATAATCTGAACATGACATCCTTTTTCTTTACAAATAAAACTGGTGCTCCCCACGAGGATACACTTAGTCTTATGTATCCCTTATCAAGCATCTCCTTTAATTGCAATTTTAGTTCTACCAACTCAGGAGTACTCATCCTATATGGTGCCTTGGATGTTGGTGTTGTCCCTGGCATAAACTCAATAGAAAATTCTACCTCCCTATGAAGAGGTAACCCATGAATGTCTTGAGGAAATACATCCTAGTATTGTTGTAGAACAAGATATCTATTTAGGATCTCATTATATTCCTTCCCTGTCCTGTTGTTAGCTCCCTGCATCACTAGAAGTATATATTGCAAATAGGGTACACCCTTTTCTGAGGCTACACTTAGCTTGCATAGTTGATATTGTTCTCACTCATGTGGATTTATTTTTTCCTTGCAATATTCTTCTTTCCCTAGTATTGCATAGGCATTCAATATATTTCTCGTATCAATTTACTTTTGTCTTATGGGCATATAGCCAATCCATACCTAATAACATATTATATACACCCAAAGGGAGAAAATTGATATTATCTACTGTTGGCTTGTCATTAAGCTCAAATGGACATGATTTCACCCATTGACTTACTCTTCTTTTTGTCCTTGTAGCTAATTGAACTAGTCATGCTTTTGCATGCATTTCTTTAGTTAAATGGAAATATTCCACAAGTTCAAGACTAATATAGCTATAGTTAGTGCCAGGGTCAATTAAAATGGAAACAACTTGATTACAAATCTTATCTTCCATCTCAATGATGGAGGCCTTATGGTCAGTATGTTTGTTTTCCACAACTGCATATATCCTAGGGATACTTTGTGCTACTTCCCCTTCCATACAATCTTCTTGTTTTCCATTTTATTTTGTCCTTGTACAAGTTGATATACATGTCCTCATTCTGCTGGTTTGAATTTTGGTTGAGATTGGTTTGTACTGACTAAGGTTGCACCTCCCTTTTTACCTGTAATTTTCTTTTTATCTTTCCTTTCTTATGCCATCCTTGTTTATTTTTTCCTGCTAACCCCTAACTTCCAACCATTTTTGAATTTTGGTTTGCATCTCGACTATTCATAGAAATGCTTTAATTTTTTTATGACATCTTTTAGTGTCTGAGGTTTATCAAATTCAATACAATCTTAGAAAGACAAAGGTAGTCCGTTGACAACCCTTCGGATATTTGCTTTCTCATCCTTTAGGTAGGGTACATATAACAGCTCCAGGAACTTGATGACATATTTCGTCATCTAACATTTGTCCCATCTTGAGCTAATAGAATTAATTTTCCTTACTATCAAAGTATCTTTCCGATAAGTACTTTTTCTAAAATAGTTCTTTGAATTTGCACCAGGTCAGGTCTTCTTCTTGTATGCCTTTCACATTTTTCACATCCTCCCACTGTATATCAATTTTTCCTTTTAAAATGAATGTGGCCACCCTGACCTTCATATTCTCAAAATAACTATGAATTCTAAAGAAATTCTTCATCCCTAGTAAACAAGCTTCTACATCCTCAAACCTTTTCCTTTCATCGTCAAAAGTATGGGGTTTTTCCTTCTTGAATTCTTCTGGCATGTGGTATGCCTCCTTTTTGTATTGCTGATGAGGCCTCCTAGGAGAATAATTGAAGTGTTGTTTATAAGTACTAGCTCCCCTCTCGGGGGTATTCACTAGAATATCTCTCCTCACTATATCATCACTTTCCCATCTATGTCGCTTCCTATATTAGCTTTAATATGCTCAATTTGTCTCTTCTTCTATTTCCTTGTTCCTCTGCCTACTTCTATGGTTAGCTTCCAGTACATGTCACCCTTGCCTCTGCATTTCTGAAATGCTTTGTGAAATAGAAGCATTGACCTTTGCTTGATTTTCTTATGCCTTGAATATTTTTTCATTGTCATCTTTGTAAATTCTTAATTCGGCCTTCATACTTCTAAGTGTTTCTACCCAATCAGGAGAGTCTCCATCCCCATGCTACTCAATGAACTTCTCCCATCTGACTAATCTTTCTTTTCGATCATGTTAGTGTTTTTTGGAACTCATAGTTACTAGCTCAAAGTATAAGGGTTTTAGTGTGTCTATGCATGTGTAAGATTAAGCAATCATATATTCATTTTTTTCCCTGAGGTCCAATGTTGGAACCTAATCTCTGATACTACCTATGACAAACCCCTTCAAGGGTTGAGGTGATCATAAGAGGTGTTTATAATATATATCATATACATAGTCATGCGACACACTTTGTAATCTCTGATAAAGACATGTAGCATAAACATAGACATGTATGCACACTATTATGATATAATTCACTTTTATTCATGATGGATAATACACACACATTTAAATTCTTGACAATTGACAATCATTAAAAGAAATAGTTTTTGCCACAGGTCGAATAATTACCAAATTGGTGTGCATACATGCCTGGTGTAATGAATATGGATACATAATCCTTAAAAACCTACTTAGACTATAAAATGAAGAATATTGTTGGTTCTCATGCAGATAATGCAATTAGGGTTTTAAGCCACGTTTTCCCTCACTGGGTGCATTAGCAACCAAAATATTCCTTTTTTCGTTACATCTTTTGAATTTTCTTCAAAGGAGAGAATTTAATCAGTTATAGTTGCACAACAGGGATCTTATGAGTTTTATGAACACTATTCATCAACCCTACTACATATTGGATTACAAATTTAATTGCAATTTAGTATTTTGTATGTTGAAACAATTGTATATATATATATATATATATATATATATATATATATATATATATATATATATATCTATAGATATATGTATTCCTTTTTATTTGTGATCAAACTTTGATTCAAGGAACAAAGCATATTTACAAGAACAATTGCATCTATGCATGCACCAGTAGATGTCACATATTTTTCCAAAACAAATACAATACTGGAGTTAGAGATTTTTAGTTTCATATAACATTCAATATATGAATAAATAGAGTGTAGGTTTTAACCCTGTACAGAAATTACCTGCATAGGAATTCTAAAACACAGAAAATAAACAATGTGAGAGCATAACACATAAAACACATATACACAGAGATTTTCCCCTGGATCCCAAAACCAGGACTACCAGCTTGATTTTTCATTATGTTCCTTTCAATGTTATAATACATATTTATACATGCCAAAGCATCCAATACCATGGACCGAAAACCATCGCGTCTAATACCATGGACCAAAAACCATCGCGTCCAAAAAAACATGTGCGAAAATCATGCACAAAACCATAGGTGGGTCCACCCAACCTAACATAGGGTCCAAAACCAAAATTTTCTGAGGCGCTGCCTCAGACCCCATAAAGTGGGGTTACGGGTGCCCCTCAAACCCCCTATTAACTATGTCGAAAGAATATAACATAACCCAACATTCTCCCGCTTGTTGTTTTCTTTCCACAGGGGGCCACAAGAGAGCTTAGTCATTTTTCCAGCCCTGAAATGCCCATTGTCTCTCTACACCAAGAGAACTTCTTAAAGCTCACAGATTTTGTCAATGCATCTACATTATTCTTCAAAGTGTCCACCTTTACCAGCAACACCTTTTTGTCTTCTATCATATCCCTCACAAAGTGATACTGAACATCAATGTTCTTTGTCTTTGAATGATATGCAGGGTTCTTTGCCAAGAAAATTGCACTTTGGTTGTCACAGTTTATCCTTATAGCTTCTTGTACTAACCCCATACTTGAACACAATCTCTGCAACCAAATTGCTTCCTTGCTTGCATGAGTGGCTACCATGTACTCTGCCTCTGTAGTTGATAGTGCCACTATAGATTGTTTCTTACTCATCCAACTGACTGCACCTCCAAATAGGTTAAACACATACCCACTTGTAGATCTTCTTTGATCCAGATCTCCAGCCCAGTCTGCATCAACAAAGCCACAAATATCCAACACTCTATCCAATCTTGATCTTCCTTGGTAGCACAGACCATAATCACTAGTGCCACGCAAATACTTGAAAACCCACTTCACTGCTGTCCAATGCTCCTTCCCTGGTTTTGACATAAACCTGCTCAATACTCCCACTGCATGTGCAATGTCTGGTCCAGTACAGACCATTGCATACATAAGGCTACCGACTGCACTTGCATATGGAACACGGGACATGTCCTCTTCCTCTTCTTGTGTCTTGGGACATTGTTCAACAGATAACCTCACACCTACAAGAATAGGAACCTTCACCGGTTTACTATCCTGCATATTAAACCTCTGCAGTATTGTCTCGACATACTTCCTCTGGTTTAACCAGAGCTTCCTCTTTGCCTGATCTCTTTTAATTTCCATGCCCAAAATATAGTTTGCAGCACCAAGATCTTTCATGTCGAATTTGGAGGACAATTGGGTCTTCAAATCCTAGATAATTTCTTTGTTATTTCCAACCAACAACATATCATCCACATACAAGACTTGATAAATAACACGGTCAACAATTAATTTAAAATACACACAGTGATCTGCTTTGCTTCTGGTGAAGCCAAGTCGCCATATAAATGTATCAAATTTCTAATACCACATCCTTGGTGACTGTTTTAACCCATATAGAGACTTCTTTAACTTGCATACCAGTTCTTTCTTACCCTTCACCGCAAATCCTTCAGGTTGCTTCATATATATTTCCTCTTCCATATCCCCATGAATAAATGTTGCCTTCACATCCATCTATTCTACCTCAAAATCAAAAGCAACAAAAACAAATAAAAGTAGTCTAATAGAAGTTACCTTGGCAACAGGAGAAAAAATATCAACAAAATCAATTCCCGGCACCTGGGAATAACCTTTTGCTACCAACCGAGCTTTGTATTTCTCCAATTTTCCTTCTGCATTTGTCTTCTTTTTGAACACCCATTTGCTGCCAATGGGTTTCCTTCCAGCGGGCAACTGCACCAAATCCCAAGCCTCATTTTTGTGCAAAGATGCCATTTCATCAACCATGGCCTCTTTCTAGAGTTTTCCATCCTCTGAATCCAATGCTTCCTTCATAGTTCTGGGATCATCATCAATAACAGACAAAGCAAAATTTGAACAGAAAACAGATGGACTATACCTTTCTGGCTTCCTTCTTTCTCGAACTAATCTTCTTACAGCTGGAGTTTGTGGCTCTTCATCTTCTGATTCCTCCTCTGTTGTAGAGTCTGATTCTTCCTCCTTTAGCTCAAACTCTATCTTCTCAAGTTCCTTTGGTTGAACTTCATGTTTAATAACATCTTTCACCTCTCTGAACACACATCTCGGCTATACACAACCTTCCTTGTTACTAGATTCCAAAGCTTATAACCCTTTAAACCATCCTTATACCCAATAAAGATGCACTTTTCAGATTTACTATCCAACTTGGTTCGTTTCTCCTTGGGAACATGTACATATGCATCACATCCAAATACCCTCAAATGTGAAAGAGAGGGTTTCTTACCAGTCCATGCCTCTTGTGGATATTTATCCTCCAACGCTGATGAAGGTGACCTATTGACCAAGTAACATGCAGTATCCACCGCCTCTGCCCAGAATACCTGTCCTAACCCGGCACCACTGAGCATGTTTCTTTCCCTTTCCATCAACGTCTTATTCATTCTTTCTGCAACTCCATTTTGCTGAGGTGTATATGGAGTAGTCTTCTACCGTGCTATACCACACTTCTTACAGTATTCTTCAAATTCCTTACTACAAAACTCTCCACCGTTATCTGTCCTCAACACCTTTATCTTCTTCTTTGTCTGGTTTTCCACCAGAGCCTTCAATTCTTTAAACCTGTCAAAGACTTTAGATTTCTTCTTAAGGAAATATATCCATGTATTCCTTGAGAAGTCATCTATAAATGATACATAGTACACAGACTTACTCAGTGATGGAACCTTCACAGGTCCAAACACATCACTGTGCACAAGCTATAATATCTATTTCGCCCTCTTACTACCAGAGGGGAAACTCACCCGATTCTGCTTCCCATATACATAATTTTCATAGAAATCAAAATCCAGAGAGCTATTACTCATACCCTCTACCATACCTTTACCATGAAGTATTCGAAGGCCCTTCTCTCCAATATGTCCAAGCCTTTGATGCTACAGCATGGTCTTTTCTCCAGAGTCCATTAGGTTTTCTGCTCCACTTTCAGGAACCACCAAACTATTGCACCCACCAATAACAATGCTACCTTGAAGCTTGTACAGAGTTCCAATCCGAACTCCCTGCATCAATACCAGTGCTCCCCGAACCATTTTGCAGGTGTCCTTCTCGAACACTATTTTTACATCTACATCATCCAACTTGCTTACAAAATCAGATTTCTGGCTAATGCAGGAATATGTAGAACACCTGGATGTGTTCTAACCCTTCCACCTTGCAACTTCAACTTTAGTTTTCCACGACCAACGATTCTAGCCTTCTTGTCATCCCCCAAGAAGACATCACCACCATCATATTTCTCATACTCGCAGAACCACTCTCTATGGGGAGTGAAGTGAAAGGATGCAGCTAAGTCAATCAACCATGCCTCATGATCTACATGTTTACTTGAAGAAGCCAAGTACAAATCCCCACCTTCATCTTAGGTGGTTTTCGCCTCTGCAGAAGGAGCCTCATCAGATCCCTTTCCTTTGTCAGGATCTTTAGATTTACAGTCCCTTTTGAAGTGGCCTTCCTTTCTGCATTTCCAGCACACCACCTTTACAGGTTTTCTTGGAGATTTAGATCTCCCTCTAGATTTAGATCTCCCACTTGATGACTTATTTTTGTTTCTATTCTGGGACCGTCCTCGTACAGACAAGGCATCACCATCTTGGCTCTCCATATTTTTCCGTCTCATCTCCTTCGTCAGCAAGGCTGAGATTATTTCATCAAACTGCAAGGCAGTTGCATTGTTACCTATTGCAATAACCAGACTATCCCACGAATCTGGTAGAGAACACAACAAACTGATGCACTTATCTTCATCTAAAATTTTAATATCAACAGATGCTAATTGACTTACCACAGTATTAAAAGCGTTCAGATGCTCTGTCACCGAGTCTCCATCTTTCATCCTCAGGTTATACAGCTTTTTCCGTAGGAACAGTTTATTCACTAGAGACTTAGATTGGTACAAGGTCCCTAACTTGTCCCACAAAGCCTTCGCCGTAGCTTTCCCTGATACATTCAACAATATTGAATATGAGACACACAATCGTATTGTCCTCTTTGCCTTTCGATCCAACTTCTTCCATTCTTCATCGGATACTCCCGTTGGTTTAGTATTCGGATCTATCGTGATCCACTGATCTTTATCCACCAACAGATCCTCCATCTTGAGTTTCCACAACTCAAAACTCTGACCGTTAAATTTCTCGATTTCTATCTTTCCACTACTCGCCATCTTCTTTCACCACCAGAATCGATCTCGCAGATCTCCCAATGAACAGGGCCTACCACAGGCCCGAGTGAAACCCCTCAGCCACAAAGGTGTCCCCTTGAAGCCAAATTTGCTCCGATACCAAATGTAGGTTTTAACCCTGTACATAAATCACCTGCATACGAATTCTAAAACACAAAAAATAAACAATGCGACAACATAACACATAAAACACATATACATAGAGATTTTCCCTGGATCCAAAAACCGAGACTACCAGCTTGATTTTTCATTATGTTCCTTTCAATGTTATAATACATATTTATACATGCTGAAGCATCCAATACGATGGACCAAAAACCATCGCATCCAATACCATGGACCGAAGACCATTGCGTCCAAAAAAACATGTGCGGAAATCATGCACAAAACCATAAGTGGATCTGACCAACCTAACATAGGGTCCAAAACCAAAATTTTCCAGGGCACTGCCCCGGACCCCATAAAGTGGGGTTACGGGTGCCCCTCAAACCCCCTGTTAACTACTTGGAAAGAATATAACACAACCTAACATAGAGGTGGGTCTTTTTGGTCTATATCAGTCCATGACTGAGCCTCCCCTGCTTCTTAAGGATTATATCTATAACAATATTTCTGAATACATCACACCTCCTTTATGTGAGTCTCTACCTAGTATCGCAGAGCATTTAGTCTACATAGCATTGCAAAGAATAATCAAACACAACAATATGATTCTATTATTGATACTACAACATAGTTTGATCAAATTAGAAAATTCATTAAGGTGGAGCCATGAAATTGAGCATGAATTTTTTTTAATCATCTACTAGTAATATTACAAAGTCATGAAAACATTTACAAAGGTTGTGTGAGTGTAAAGTAATCAAGGCGATGCTTATATTATTTATATGAGTGCATTATGACAAAAATAACCAATGCAATGTCCACATACTTGCAAAAATGATCGGGGTCATTATAGGCCACATGGATGATCAAACTCTTTGACACATTAGTTTATGGATTTCCTTATGTGATTTTTCTCATAGATGTTTTATAGACTTCTTGGATTGTGAACAATATGAATTGCTCAAAGGTTGTGATAACAACAATTCCAATGCTAGAGTGATGGAGTTTATGTTCCTTATCAACAACCTCCTATTATGGGTATATTGTAGGCTTAGTGTTACTAAATTATGAGCCTTTGATTCTAGTGGCCTTGGGGAATCCCCACACACATTATCGACATTTCATGGGGGAATGATTTATTAGCTTAAAGAGGTCGATGACCACGACACTCCCTTTTATATGTGTGATGCATTTAAGAGGTTTTTAAATGTTTTGATAATGTTTTAGTTTTTACCAATGTAATTTTATATTTTGGTATTTAACTAGTTGTACTTGTACTTATGGAGCTTTCTTTGTAGTACACTTTTATTTTATAAAATGTTTGATTATACATTAAATCATATTATTAATAAATGAAGGAAAAATTTCATTAAATAATGATTTTTTATAGACAAACACGATAAATCTTCTTTATATCAATCAAATTCATCTCTTATATGTAATCATAATTTAGTTCTAGAATTAAAAGTATGTTAGTTTACAAAATATGCATTGAATCTAATAGGTCATCCCCAATTAGCATAATGGATGATATCCACCTCTAGACTTGTTTGTATTATCCAACATTTAAAATATATCATGAAATAAAATGATGAAAAAAATATTTTCTTTTTTTGCTCACAATTTATGGTTAACACAAGCAATAGACAACTACTATATTTTATATATTAAATGGATAGAGACAACATCATATGAGTTAGAACAACTTCTTGTCACTAATGTTGTTGGGCATTCGATTAATTCAATGCTAGCTAGTGCCTTATTCGAATCCCCTTGGGTGAGCCACACTAGTTTATGTCTATGGGTTTACTAGGGATTCAATTTATGAATGTAGGGAAGCATTCTTTAGGTTTCCCTATGATATTTTCCCTGTAAAAAATATATATATATGCTTAAGCATACCACATAAGAATATTCAACTAACAAGCCATGAGTAGGGGGTATTTATTATGTTAAAGTTGCATAGCACTTTCACCTAACCATTAATAACATTACTTGAAATCATCTTTAATAATCACAATGTGATGAAACAAGAGTGAATTGGAAGGATAATGGTTTTATAACTTGAAAGGACATGAGCATGAACAGATGTCCTACGAAATTATAATAGATTTTTCTTTTAATGAATGAACGACATGGGCATTAAAATAACCCCATGAAGGTTGGTGATTTAGATGAACTTAAGTAAAATACATTTATATCCATCCCATACTTCCTTCTAACTATACTTCATTTTCCTAATTATTCACATTATCAATATGTTATCTTAGCACATCTATAATAAATGATAAACCATTTTGAACAAAAAAATAACTGAAGATTATATACTTCTAAACTAATTAACAATATGCACCTTTTCAAATATTTATACCTAACGACATTAATAAGGAGAAAAAATAGCATTTATGTTTACCCTAACATTTAGGATAATGGTGCCTTTACAAAGAGAAATGAAGACTCCCACTAAATTCCTTGATTCATTAAATTTCTGACAATTTTCCATAATAGTTTTGTTATATTGTATAGGTTTCTATACTCCTTATTGTTTTTTAAATTTTATCTAAAAAAAATCCTTGAAGTAATATCTTTATATTCCATATAAGGAATATACACTTTTTGATCCTTGAGGGACTCTAAGACAACAAGACTCAAAATCCATTATGTGGATTTACTCATTATCAACTCAACATGTCATGTGCGGGAATTGAATGCAAGTGAGGAGGATAACCACATTTCTCCCAACCACCCAAACTACATTCAATTGACATTTAAAAATATAATATTATGTACATGTGTTTAATATAATAAAAAAATGGGTTGTGTGCAAGTAACTATAATAAGAAAAACTAATAGCAAGAGGCAAAACTAGTAGCTAGAGGCACTATGGGGGTTATCAAAATATATAGTCTAAAATTTAAAGGCATGACAAGTCCAAATAACATTGTTGGGGGAATAAGTCAAGGATCTAAACACAAATATGGTAGCCAATTGAACACAATAAATATATCCATAAAATTAAGACCTAAATATAGAAGAAAGTAATGATCATCAAGGTTGGGACTCCACCCACTAAACGATGGATCATCGATTGGTTAACATTGTCCCATCCATCATTTTTATACTTCTTGAGACACTTCTAATTGAAATAGGAAAGTCCATCTTCGATAACTTGTCATTAAAGCGGAAAGAGAATGTGGTCATCAATGACTTTGGTCTAATGTTCATTGCACTCTCAAAGTAGGAACACTACCCTATGGCATGGTCTACTACTAGATTGAAGAAAATTGTCCAATCCAAGTGGAGAGTGAAGTTCTAGGGTTTCCTAGATCATAGTGCATGGAGCCAACCCTAAGTATTCCATCACTTGTTGGAGGTGTGCTAGCTCTCATTCCACCTCCTTGGTTTGAACCTTGATTTGCAAGCACATATTTGCATAAGGATCCATCATACTAGGCAAAACAAAGAATATGGGTGTTTTTAAAAAACATTATCATTCCATTTTTCATATAGAGAATAGAATTCCTATTCTAACAAGTTTCAATGTTGCATGAAATTAAATGGTTGATGGGATCTTATCATCAAGGAGAGTAGACTTCCAAGTAATAGGCCTAAGGATGAATATAACACACAAATTCGGACACACACCCATGCTAATTTAGCATATGAGTAAAACCAAAAATATGTTTAATAATCTCATTATGATGACAAAAGGGGCACTTGGGCTATGGAATTCCTAGGCAACTTGGAATCAAGGATTGTAAAATTATAGCCTTTTTGGGCTCAATAAATTTTTTCCACAATGAATGGATCTAAGCCTACAACATAGATTGCTTAGAACCAAGTCTCTAGAGCTTATTTAACTTAGTGTTTAGCCTCTAAGACTACACCAATGATAACCATATGTGGATTTATAGTCCATGAAGGTTTAGATCAATTCCACTTCTAGTATTTCCATTATTCCATTGAGCCAACAACATGCAACTTAAGTAAATTGTCATCTATATTAAAATCATGCTATTATTAGGACTAGAGAGTTGTAACTCAACCTTGAAAGTCAAAATCTTCTATATAAGGGAGTTTCCATCACATAGACCCCTATATCACAAAGTACCCTTATGAAAAGGTCTCTAATTAGTCAATAACTAGGTAGATTTAGCTAAAAGTATTCTTTAAAAGACAACAAAGGGAGGCCACCAAATTAAAGGATAATCTAGATCCCAAGGAGTCCCTTTCCCAACTTAAAAGTCACTTAATAGCTTCCTTGATTTCCAAGTCCTTTAAGACACATAAGTGCCTTGAGTATATATCTAACTTACCAAAATTAATAGTAAACATTGAAATTTGAGATTCAACATATGTTTTTTTCCTAATGAACCTTCACACAAAATATGAATGCATGGGGTAACCTTGTAACTTTCTAGCTATAACTTCCACATCTCTAATAACCGACTTGGAACATAAGGCATTGATTTTCCTAAGCATCCTCGTGACTCCTCACTTCCTTATATTGCAGCAATGATTCTAATTTAGGTTTTTTTCCACAAGGCAAAAGAAACTTTTCATTGGCTAGGAAAAGTGAGGTGGTGGTTGTGGTTTTGCGTAGAGTAAAGTTAAGATGCATCCGAAGAGTTTCTTGCATGGAGTGTATGTTGTGGGTGAGTTTATGGTACTAATATGGTTACTAGATCATAATTATTAGTATGTTCAAGGTGCTGCTATATAAATGGTTTTATACTTGTTGTTTTACATGTGGGTAGGCTTTGGCACCCATTTTAGGGTGATGAATTGATCAAAGCATGTTGATATCTTATATATTTCAAGAAAATGAGTTGTTCCACAAGGTATTTTGTTATTGGAAACTATATCTATTGATCTAAAATAGTATTTGGTGTGGGGACACATGGACGACCGAACTCTTTGACTCATTAGTTTGTGGATTTCCTTATGTGATTTTTATTATAGATATCTCATAGACTTCATGGCTAGTGAACAATATACATGTACAAATATGAATTGATTAAAGTTGGTGATAACAACAACTCCAATGCTAGAGTGATGGAGTTTATGTTCCTTATCAACAACCTCCTATTTTGGATATCTTGTGGGCTTAGGGTTGCTAAATTATGGGCCTTCATTTATCTAGTGGCCTCGAGAATCCCCACACACATTATCGACATGTTATGGGGGAATGTATTATTAGATTAAAGATATTTATGACCATGACACTCCCTCTTATGTTTATGATGTATTTAAGGGGTTTAAAAACGTTTTGATAATGTTTTTGTTTTTACCATTGTAATTTTATGAGGGATTTTGATATTGAACTAGACATGCTTGTGCTTTATGGAGGCTTACTTATGGAATCCAATTTTATTTTATAAAACATTTGATTATAAATCAAATAATATTATTAATAAATGAAGTATTTTACCAAATAATAACTTTTTATAGGCAAGCAAGATAAATGTGCCTTATAGTAATAAAATGCACATCTTATATGTGATCTTTATTTTGTTCTAAAATGAAAAGAAGTATATTAGTTTACATAGTATGCATTGAATCTAATACACCATCATCAATTAGCATAATGGGTGATCTCCGCCTTTAGCATTGTTTGTATTATCACAAATTTAAAAGATGGTATGAAATAAAATGACTTTTTTTTTGCTCATAATTATGGTTAACACAAGCAATAGGAACTTTATTTATTTTAAATATTCAGTGGATAGAGACAACTCATATGAGTTAGCACAACTTGTTTTCACCAATGTTATTGGGCATTTGATTAATTCAATGCCTCATTTGAATCCCTCTAGTTGAGGCACACTAGCGTATGTCTATTGATTTACTAGGGATTCAATTTTTGAATGTAGCAAAGCAAAATTTAAGTTTATGTATGAGATTTTCATTGGAAAAAAAAACGATGCTCTCGCATGCCACATAATAACCTTTCAATTAAAGGGCCATGAGTAGAGGGTATTTATTATTTTAATTTTGCATAACACTTGCATCTAGTCATCAATAACATTACTTAAAATAATCTTTATTAATCCACAATGTGATGCAACAAGAGTGAATTGGAAGGATAATAGTTTATAACTTGAAAGGACATGAGGATGAACATATGGCCTACTAAATTATAATATAGTTTTTTTTTTTTTTTTTTTTTTTTTTAATGAATGCATGAGATGAACATGAAAATAACCCCATGAAGCCTAGTAACTTGAATGAACTTAAGTGAAATACATCTCTATCCGCCCCATACTTCCTTCTAACTATACTTCTTTTTCCTAATTAGTGACATTATTGATATGTTACCATTAGTACACCTATAATAAATGATAAACCATTTTGAACTAAAATAACTTAAGCTTGTATATACTTCTAAACTAATTAACAATATGGATCTTTTCAAACATTTATACCTAATCATGTTAATAAGGAGAGAAAATCCCATATAAGCTTAAACATTTATCATATTGGTGCCTTGACAAAGGAAAATGAAGACTCCCACTAACTTCTTTGATTCATTAAATTTCCAACAATTTTCCATAATAGTTTTGTTATATTATATAGGTTTTTATACTCCTTCCCATAGTTTTTTTAATTTTTATCTAAAAAAGACTTAAAGTAATATCTTTACATTCCATATAAGGAATATACATCTTAGACACCAAGACTCAAATCCATTATGTCGATATACTCATTATGAGCTCAACATGTCACATGTGGAAATTGAACATAGGAAGGGAGGATAACAACATTTATCCCACCACCC